>RCUC01144033.1:0-71618 GCA_003697995.1 Taxidea taxus jeffersonii | reverse complement strand
AAAAAAAAGAGAGAGAGAGAGAGAGAGGAAATATTTAAGTAAATAACATTTGTATGTAAAGTCCTGGGAAAAACAAGGTAATAATTAAAAGTGAAAACTGTAATATTTTCTAACTACAATTTTCATGTTTTAGACCTAACAAACAAACCCAGTGTCAGAAATAAACCTTAAAGGTGACCAACTTAATATAAGTAACTGGAAAAAAGCAGCAATAACATAATCACAAGTATGGCTTTTCTAAGACTGAGGACCCTTACCCATATTTGTTAGGGCTGTCTGTTTTGGACACGTTTAATTCAAAACTGCATTTAAAGTGCCGTTTCCACTGAAGACTGATCTTTGCCTTTCACAGGAAAAGCCAATGACTCTCCCTAAAAGGATATTCTAGCAGCATACTTTACAACAGGGTGTTCGATAACTGGCCTACTTGTCTTAAGAAATTACAAACAGGCCAGATCCTATGTTTAGACCAGACAGAAGTTGGTCCCAGGGCTTGGGAACTAGCATCCTGACCAACACTGTTTAAAGCTAAGGGGAAAAGACCCAGTGGCTCAGAGAAATCCTTTCACAGAAGTGATGAGAAAGTAGGGCAAAAAATAGGGAACAGGTGGATCTATGCATTAGAGGAACCCAGAGCCCTGCAGAGAAGCCAGAAGCCAGGAGAGAACAGTCTGATCATTGCAAGTGCTGGTTACTTAGAAAAAAACAAAACAACAACAACAACAACAAAAACCAAAAAACAGCAAAGGGCAGTTAAAGAAAGAAGGGGAAAAAATAGAGCGCTGGAAATGTGCCACGCCAGCAACTGTGGAAGTTGAAGGAGCATCTGTCCACTCACTGAGAGAGAGGCAAGTGCTCGAAGGCTCGCTGAAACTGGGGGGGACACAAAAAGCAGGCTGGTGCCACGCTGCCTTCTAGAAATTGACGGGCAGGATCTCTCCAATGATGGATGGATGAAGAACCACAAAGGGGAAAGCTCAGAGGATTTCCAGAGTGTTCCAAAGAGCCAGAAGATCATCAAGACAGGCGAGATGCTGGGGCGAGGCCGGCCAGGGCTGGCTGTGAGCAAGACTCCAGGGAAGCAGCGCTGGAGGGGGAGCATGATGGGGACACACAGGTGAGGAGGCCCAGTGCTGCTCAGGGCAGGGCAGGGGGGCGGGGCACACACTGCACACAGTAAAAGGACAGCTGGCTTTGATTAGGGGCCGCACTACTTTGAGGAAGGCAGCAAAGGCCGTGAGGGAGGTAGAGGCAGCCCAGCACACAGGAGCCGGACTGCTCAGTGAGCAGTGGGAAATCAGAGGAGACGTCACGGAAGAGCTGGGGGACCGGTGCCCAGAGAGGACAGTGCCCAGAAGACAGGTGAGCCCTGGTGAGCTTGCGACAAGGTCGGGAGGCAAATGACACTCTACAAGTAAGAAGGAGTACTGAAAATGGAGTCAAGAGGATGTACGTGAGGGAGACCTCCGAACTGAAATGGAGAGCAACTGACCACTACTGGCTACGAGGAGGGAAAGAGAAAGAGATGGCACTGGGTGCTGGGAGAGAGAAAGGTTGAGAAGCAGAACAATCAAGGCAGTTCAGATGAAATGAACTGTGAGTAAGATATGCAGAGAGGGCTTTGAGTCCCCCCATGAAACCCTCTCTTTTTTTTTTTTAAACTCCGAGGTGGCTGGCTCCAGGGGGAATCCATCACAAGGCAGCACACAGTAGGCCCTCAGGACGGCTCGGCGCTCCGTTAGCCTGCTGGCTCCCAAGATGCCCACCAGCCTCCCCAGCAGGGGAGCCCAGGGCCATCCTGGCTCCCAGGGAAAGGGGAGCTGCCGGCTCACGTGTCTGACAGGCGGGCATCGCTGCGCTCTCTCTGCTATCTGCAAACACACCCAGGGCTTCTTAGAGGTACATCATCTGATCTCCCTAATAAGCTGTCATGTGCTGAAGGATTAAGAAAAAGAATTCTTACATCGCCCAAGGCAGCAGCGTGGTTTAAAAAAAAAAAAAAAAACGGTTCGGTGGCAAAGAAATCTCAAGAAACACTGCAAGTTGAGCTGTAAAATGTACTACACTGAGTAAACACAGGCAGATGGATGCCAACGAATCTTTAATTATCTTCAACTCATGCAGACTTTAACCTTGACAAATTAATCAAGGTGAACTAATAAACTTGTGGACTTACATAATTTAAGTAGTTCCCAATCACAGAGAATGTATACGAATACATGTTGATAAAACCATTTTTTTTAAGATTTTTTATTTATTTGACAGAGAGAGATCACAAATAGGCAGAGAGGTAGGCAGAGATAGAGGGGGAAGCAGGCTCCCTGCTGAGCAGAGAGCCTGATGCGGGGCTTGATCTCAGGACCCTGAGATCATGACCTGAGCCAAAGGCAGAGGCTTAACCCACTGAGCCACCCAGGCGCCCCGATAAAACCATTTAAATAGGCTCTTTCTCATCCTTCTTAAAGCAAAGTGGTAAAATAGCTCTTGAGTGACAAGGGTTTTGTGGCTCTTTTTTCCCCCCTTTTCTCTTTTGCCGATGTAAGGGAGACCAAGATAGGTTCCAAGCTATTAAACTATTTGTGATGTACAAGTCATCATCATAATTGGGGGCAACTTTCTTTTGACCTTTACAAAACTTTCATTTCCCAAATGTGACAGATAAGAAGTGCTTTTATAGCACCAATAATGATTTTTTCCTATGGGAACTTGCCAATTATAAGTTGAAAAAGAAGGAAAGACCATACTAGATATACATTTAGAATCTCAACGCACCTACAATATAGCTGAAATGCTTAAGAATCATGCTTAAAGGATAGTTCTGGTGAGTTAAGTTTCTAATCTGGGGAAATACATATTAAAACCAATGCGAGGGCAACTATCTACTTCCTTGAGCACCTTCACATAATGCTAAGTGCCCAAGAGATGTGTTCGAGCAAAAGTGACTGGACAGTGACAGCAACTGCATCTGCAACTATTACTCCAAGTTTTTAAATATTAGTAACAGTTAGAGTGGGGAAACGGGATCCACAACGCACAGAGCTGTTTCAGTAACACGCACGACCTACACACAGTGAGGCGGTAAGTTCTTACCAACTCCCCGGACCTCAGACATCTTGAGGACTTTATCTGACTTTTCTCATGTTCTTGGGGCCCAGTATGGGTACTTGGCACACGAGGGCCTTGAGAAAGGGCACACTTCACTGAAACCATTCCGATACCACAGTAGCATCTTGAGAAAGGACCCGTGCTACCTGTGTGCTTCTCCCTGACAATAAATCCCACTTTATGGGACCTTGATTTCACTCTTCATTGGACTCAGCCTCTCACTGCATAGACACACGGAAGTTAAATTCATTCATTCGCTGGTTCATCCATTCACCAACTCTTTATCGATTTCTTCTTATGTCAAGCATCTTTCCAGCCATCCACTATCCTGCATGGTAGCTAGCAGCTACACAGGGCTTACGGGCACCTGAAACATGGCTGCTCCAAACTGACATGGGCTTATGCATCAATTACAGGAAACAAAATGAAACAAAAGCATGATATCTCAATAATGTTTATGTTGATTACATGTGGAAATCATACTAGTTTAGATAGAGTGGGTTAAAAAGCCTTATTAGTATTAACTTGACCTTTCTCATCTTGCTTTTTTAAAGATGCTACTAGAAAACTTAGTAGATGATGATAACCAAGACTTGAGATGAAGCCTGTTTTCAAGGACGGACCCTTTAGTAAAAGAAGCCCATGGCAAACAAAGGAGTAAGCAGGAAGCAATATTATGTCATTTCAGATGCTGAATAATGTGTGAAGAAAATAAGGCAGGGTGAGAAGACAAGAGCAACCCAAATGGGATATTCTAGGTAGGGTGACCTTGGAAGTCTTCTCTGGAGACGTTAAACATGAGCAGGTAACATGAATGGTAAGAAAAGGTATTCATACAAAGACCTAGGGTGTGTTGCAGACAGGGGGCATGTGGTGAACCAAAGGGAAAGGAGGTATGCAAGTTTGAAACACAGCAAGAAGGTCAGTGCAGCCGGGGCACGGGGGCAATAGCGGCAGAGGAGGTTAGCAGAAAGAAAGGGGCCAGAATACAGAAGTCCTAGTGGAAAGGTTAGGCCCATTGAACCAACAAATTCCATGTAATTCAAGTCAAAATTCCTTTGGGGTTTCTCATGGAACTTGACAGGCCTTTTCTTTAAACTCATGTCTTACGCCCAGGGGCCAAGAATAGCCAAGATTTTGACCTAGCAAATACCAAAAGTTGCTTTGAAGCCATAGCCAGGGGCTAAGACCAGGGTGACACAAGTGAGGCTCTCAGCGCCTAGGAGTAAACACCCCATAAATTCTGTGTTCTGAGCACCCCACCCGCTGCACCCTAGTCTTTGCAATGTCGGACTGAGTTAAGGTCAGATGAAACAAAGACGAGAGCCGTGAAGTGGGCTGCCGAAATGGTGCCAGCCACGTAGAGTTTCAGAATACATGAGACTGTGTGGGTTCACGTGTGTACACGCATGTATATAAGGATTATAATTATGCATACCCACACTATGTTTGCATGTGCAGATGTGCACGTGTGCATTTGTGTATGTAAGTGTATGTGTACGCACGTGTGTGTATGTGAGTGTATGTATACACACATTTGTGTGTGTGGTAAACGTGTGTGAACATGTATGTGTATATATACACACGTACCGTATACGCACATGTATATAAGACACATATATGAAGCAAGAGTATAAAACATAAATGGAAAAGAAAAGCGGCAGCCTAAAGAGAGGAGCTACTTCTTGAGAGTGAGAGAAACAGTGTGGTGAAGGGATTAGGGCACTAATATACTCGGAATGTTTAATTCTCTTTCATAAAAGATCTGCAGCTATACAGAAACACACGTACACACAAGCGGAGTACAACATCAGAAATGCCAATTTTATAAGGGAAGAATGATACAAAATTGTTTATATATTCTTATTTTTAACTCTAAATATAGGGGGTCCATATGGGGGACCGAAAATGCCCCCCAAATGATATTTGTTATTATGTTCTAATCTCCTGTTACATAACTTTAAGAGTGGTATTTAATATTTAGTAAAGAAAACATAGTAAAGAAACATAATACAGATCATAAAAAGACTGAAGTTAGGGCCCACAATTATACTTACAATGTGTGATTTAGGATAAACTTTATCATTTCTGAACAGCAACGTGCTACCTGTAAGAATTCCCTAGGATTAAAGAGAAACCAGCCTGTCAATAAATCAACTGAATAAATTCAGGTTAATTATACTAAATTTACATTTTAATTATACTATAAGAAATGTCTCAGTCGACTATTATTCATAGAGCCCTAGAGTGTGTGTGGAGGTATTACGATTATTAAATAAGACAGAATTTCAGGAGAGTCGTATATGTATTATCCCTGGAAATACCTTATTTACCTCAATAAAAAAGCTGTTCAAATTTCACTCAATTTCATCAAGAACCATCAACACTGTTGTGGTTTCACGTTGTTACTTCAGGACTTAAACATGGATAAAATGAGGTTTAGGGAAATTTTACAATAGTCTGTAGCTACATAGTCAGGAATAGGAACCAACCCTGGGAACGAGGTTCACTACTTAAAATAAGGAAGTAACTAGAGGAGAAAAACAGAAAAAGCCCTTCACCTTTGGTCAAGCAGAACAGGTCCACAAAGGAGACTATTTGCAGAACAAATGCCTCAGAGACACAAGAGTAAGGGAGGGACAACAGGCCAGTTACTGTGGGAACTTCTGTCGCCGGGTGGAGTCATGGCGATCACAGCACCCCCAGGCTGGTGTCACAGCTCCCCTCCTCCAGGCAACAGAACTCAGTGTGCGCAGGCCCTGCTGTGAGGGTGGTCAAGACCATCAGAAGGAAGCGTGCCCTTTACAGCCGTGTTCTGGGACAGGAAGAAATGTCCTTACTCAGGCATCTTAGAAGCTGTGTGAATTCTCCCTGGATGCCACGCAAAGGTTCCAGAAAGGCCACCTTTAACTAGGGAAGCAGGTGGTTAAAACAAGCTGGGAGGACTCCCGGCGACCTAAGGCAAAGACGAGGCCTTGGCCACCCAGGGCTGTGAATATCTCACCGGCTACTGCTCAAAAACGGCTTCTCCCTGGGATGCACAAACAAATCTCAATATTCCTCCTCCCCTAAGCGATCTCCAAAGACTCACATTGCTCCCTTCTTTGCTGAAGACAAGGACAAGGGGGAAGGCTCCTAGCTATGAACAAGCTTCAGGTTTTGTATTCAGCACTTAGCTTAGTGTGGTGAGCAGAGATGAGCTATCACCATGGTCCTTAACACGCTCGGTCCCATCCTCACCTCTAACCATCTCTTGGGCTGCTGCTTTCACTTTCTAAGTCTTCAAGTGCTGCAAAAATTGGCCACGGCCTGGCTCAAAGCTCAGCCATGAGGTTCTCCTCCTTTTTCTTCTTTGCTCCTCACCTCTGCAAGACCCATTTGAACACATTTTTCAGCACAGTCCTGGGTCAAGCCCGAGTTATCCTACTGGAAATCTGTGCCTCCAACAGGAGTGTGCACCTCCCGATGAGACAACACATTTTTAGCAGAAGTCAGGCTGTGAACTTGATTCTGGTCCTGCCCTTCTACCCTGCTGCAGGCCACACAATGCTGGAGATATACATCCGACTCAATCTATTTGCCTTTCTTTTAACAGGGACACCCCACAACTAGAATGCCACATGAATACAATACCGCTAATGACCGGGGGACACCGAATCAAATGTTCAGAATCAAATGGAAGTTTAATTAGGTTTGCTATTATTTTAGCAACTTGGTGTATAAGATTATTTAAGCAATTTAGCAGCCTGAGTTCTTCGTAAACAAAATCTAGTATTTTAACAGTTTGGTTTATTCGAAAACTAATAATCCACCCAAGCATCACCAGTAATGGGTGACCTTCTCCCAGTACACTCCTTCCTTCTATTTCCTGACCAAGATAAAGCTGTTTCTTTGAGCCTGTTACACATCTGAAAAAATAATAATAAAAGTATACACTTTATGTGGAAAGCAGAAAGCAACCTTAGAATGGAGACCACATCCTGCCCACACGACCAGAACCAGAACGTGAAGTTCCCTTTCGCCACAGCTATGAGGTCCTCAAAGAATGTTCTCTTGGGGGGCTGCCAGTGTTTTGTGTTGCTATCTGAGGAAACATTTTGGGAGGTGCCCATGAGCTAAAGCAGCAGAGAACTACAACTCTGACACATTTCAGGCATTTTAATTTTTATTACAATTTAAACTATGTTGAGCACAGCCCTTGGAAAAAAAAGGCAACTTGATCATCATACTCCCCCCACCCCCCCCCCCCCCCCCCCCCCCCGCTTTAAGGAGTCCATCAGTTTTTCTTCTAAGCATAAGCTCTCGGATACCACCTTGACACTCCCATAAATGATATACAAGGTCACAGGACCACCACTGCCTGCCTGTGACATCACTGCATCTCAAAACTCAGTGTCTCACGTTAGCTGCTGCCTGAGGGACCTGGCAGGAGGGTTCTCAGCAGTCAATTCCATGGGCAAGGCTTGTCTTGGTGAGAAGGGAAAAACCTTATACTTAACACGTTAAGAAGCTGAATTAAAAAAAAAAAAAAAGGGAAGAGGAAATTGTTATAATTATAGTGAGAGCTTTTGCATGCAAATTCAGTTTTCCTTAGGGAAATTTGCATACTCTCTATAAGGAGTCCCCACGCCAAAAGAACACATAATGCTTTTCAGCTTCAGTCTTTAAAAGTGATGCACTTGTCCAGGAATTGCATAGGGGAAGAGTCCATGAATGTGTTCCAGGCCTGGCCCAGATATGCTGTTTATAAAAGGAAGGGCTTTACAACGCAGTTTATAGTATTTATAAGGCGTGTTCTCTATGCTGAACGAACTGATGGTTATCAATCGGGCTGAGACAACCAATAAAGAGTAAGGCATCTGGGGGCGCCTGGGTGACTCAGTCATTAAGCATCTGCCTTCGGCTCAGGTCATGATCCCAACGGTCCTGGGATCAAGCCCCACAACGGGTTCCCTGCTTGGCAGGAAGCCTGCTTTCCCTCTCCCACTCCCCCTGCTTGTGTTCCTGCTCTCACTGTCTGTCTGTCTGTCTCTCTCTCTCTCTGTGTCAAATAAATAAACAAAATCTTTCAAAAAAAAAAAAAAGAGTAAGGTGTCTGTTTCAACAGGTCTCCGAGACTTAACTAAACCCTTGTTCATGATATAAACCCATTTTGAAAGATAAAAAAATAAAGAGGGGTGCCTCGGTGGCTCAGTGGGTTAAAGCCTCTGCCTTCGGCTCAGGTCATGATCCCAGGGTCCTGGGATCGAGCCCCGAATCGGGCTCCCTGCTCAGCAGGGAGCCTGCTTCCCTTCCTCTCTCTCTGCCTGCCTCTCTGCCTACTTGTGATCTCTGTCTGTCAAATAGATGAATAAAATCTTTAAAAAAATAAAATAAATAAATAGATAGATAGATAAATATATTTCTCCTTAGATTTTTAAAATTTCGAACTAGAACTACTGGTCATAAAAGCTGACTATTGAGTGTTCAGATTCAAAAATATTTTTGTGATAAAGGAAATAAAAAATAGGCAAAGGGAACATCCAAAATGAAGAACTGTTTTTAATTTGATTCCAATTCTTGGCAGATATATGTCTGCCTTTAATTGTAGGAAAAGATTTTAGATGATCAACCATGAAGGGAGGATGCCAGTAACGCTTCCCATTTGCAGGCTTTAAGAAACACTAAATGCACATTTCTACTTCATAGTGGAAAAAAAGACTCTGGGAAGGCAATAGATACTCTAGATCAATGTAATCACTGCTGTACAGAAAAAAATCCAGTATGTGGGAGCTCCTTGGAGCAGGCTATTCTTCTCCAAGAGGCTATTTTTACAACACAATAAATAAAACACTCTATTCCTAAATGAATTGCCCACCAACAGGAGAAAATTAGCCATTTGCATGAGAAGCAGCCTATTTTTGTCCGGCCTTTCCAAAGCCAACAGTTAGCAGTGACTTTGGCGACGGTGAATCCACAAGCTTCAACAGCAGTTGTCCAAAATGAAAGGTCTGTTGGAACAGGTGGGGAAAAGGCGGAAACGAAATGAATGTAAACATTTCATACTTCAGAATCATTCACGATGGTCACCAAGGGCTGAAATCACCTGTCACCTGGGTCAGGCCCCAGCTGAATACACAGAACTTTCACACACGGATCGTTCTGAGAAATAACAAAGAGGGAAAGGGATTTTGGGAAACATTTTTTTTTTAAGATTTTATTCATTTATTTGACACAGAGAGAGAAAGTGAGAGAGGGTACACAAGCAGGGGGAAAGGGAGAGGGAGAAGCAGGCTTCCCACCAAGCAGGGAGCCCGAAGCAAGACTGCATCCCAGGACCCCGGGATCATGACCTCAACCAAAGGCAGCCGCTTAACAACTGAGCCACCCAGGTGCCCCGGAAACTTTTTTTTTTTTTAAGTGCAAAACGTTCATAATATGTTAAGTGGAAAAAGCAGGTCGCAAACGCACGAGAATTCAATTTTACAAAACTAACAAAAATCAAGGACACTCCCGTGCAATGTTACCGTTAGTAGACCTGCTGCCAAAGCAGGTCTGTACCTCCAAGGGTCAGAGCAGAAACATCCCTTCCAGGTGGAGGGGGGTCCTGAGGAGGTCCAGCCCTGAAGGGGGCGTCTGTGACAGAGCTGAGTCTACCATTACTCAACCTGGCATTTACCGAAGTGCTGTGACCATGGAAAGCTTTTCTTTTCTCTTTCACCCCCCCTCCTCAGAACACCCTTTAACATCCTCACCAGCCCCTCTTGGAAATGTCGTGTTAAACCAACAGCTTATGGAATACAGGTAGATCTCAAGAGAATGACAATAAAAATACCAATAGTGGGGATTCTGTGGGTTGAAGGATTTCAGATTATAATAATTTTCTGAATTTTCTGTAACACATACATATTACTTTCATCATGGGGGGGGGCGTAGTTTTTAGGATGATGAAAGTGCCCCACTGTTCAACTTTCTTTATTCTCAACTATTCATTGACCAGAAGTGTACCTGGTACTTCAAATGTCAGTACACTCACTTGGAGAAAAGTAGAAAGGTCTGGCAATCTGTGCATCGCCACGTGAAGACTGGCTATAAAGGAGCTGTGGTCTGCTTAAATACCGTTCTCAGATTTCAGGTCTCCTATGAAAATAAATGAAGCAAGGAGTCCAGTCCTGGCAAAAGATGAAGGAGAAACTCTGCCTCTCTAATTTCCTGTTTATTCTCTCAGATGCCAACCATCACATGCAAGCTTGGGGAGAAATTTTAAATGTGTAGAGATAATCTAAACACTGTTCAGTCTCTTCATTTTCCCCTCACAAAAGACAATGTAAATAGAACAGAAATGGTCACTTGAGAGCTATTTCTAGGTCTCTGTGACCATGACGCCTGTATGAATGGAAGGATGTTAAAATTCCATGTTTTAAAGTTCCAAGTTTTGTTGAAATAAATGCTAATTGGTAAAAAATGTTCTTTGGGGTCAGACGTATATTTTCCCTGTTTTCAACTGTCTCAATTTCTCAGAATGATCTGTGTGTAATTTTTATTGCAAATCAAAAAAATATATATTTATATATACAGTTCCAAACAAAATTACTGAAAGACTGTATGTGACCCTTGACAGTGGCGTAATATTCGGGCTGGGTTTCCAAATGTTCCACAAATTAACACACTGCAAAAAGACATGAGTTCTGCTGAGTAAAATATCCATTTATGAATAATAGAAAAGCTGCTAAGCTTCTCTGTCGAAACTTGCCCGTAAACTGGAATAACAGATGCCCAAAACATAAAAACTGGAAAAAAGAGGTGAGTCTGCCCTTCCACACCCATCCCTGAGATCTAATTTGGATATGGAGCCCACTGAAGGTCCCTGCTAGTTAGCCAGGTGACAGTTTCCAGCAGACTAAAGTTTTGGAGCCATAACTGAAAATTCCCCAAGTTAATTAAGACAATGGCTGCATCTCGGCCCTGGCAAGAACAAAGAGATAGTATTTATGTGAGAATGAACATATTCCATCTGTGTCTGTTACACAAATCTTTCCCTTCGCTATATTAGGCTTACACTTTAACTTGTTCTGCCTGTTTCCAAATAACTCTTGGCTGATGCCAGGGAAAAACCTCCTGTTATTTTATCTGAACTCAGCTTTCATAATTTGATAAGCACTAGAATATGTGTATTGTGTGTGTGTTTGGGCGGGGGAGGATAGTGTTCAAAATGTTTATTCAGGCAGCAATGATTTTAGCCTACCACCAAAAAAATAAATAAATAAATCATTTTATTTCCCAAACTTGTGCATTCAGACCCCACATGAACTCCCAGCAAGTGAGAAAGGTGAGGTTTTCCTTTCTACTTAGGGAAACTAGTAAAATTACAAAGTTTTAAGTTTAGCATTTGTTTCAATATTTTCTAGAGAAAAATTACCCAGAATGTGATAGCTTTTTATCAAATCGACGCCTAGGGAAGAAACTGGCACAACTCCCAGGACTCGAAGACAGCATCTTCCGAACACTGACTGCATCCGGGCCTCAGAGACCTGAATTCACCTCTCTATAGGATCACGGTGGACTGTTTTAAGTGTCAGGAAAACTGTTCCTCCATAAAGAATGTATACATTTTCAAGTCTATCCAGGCTAAACTACTGTTCAAAGCAGCTACCATGTTTCTGGTATTTTATTCCTGGAGACTCAACTAACTTTATCTGCTTCAAGCATGAGTGATTCCCTTGGGTTTTTCATGTTTCCCCTATTCTCTCTCTCTCCTTCGCTCTCCTCCTCTCCCTCCCTCCCTCTTTCTCTCCTTTTTCCCTCCTTTACTCTTTCTTTCTCTCCCTCTCCCCCTTTTCCTCCTTCTCTTTCTCTCCTCCCCTCCACCCTCCCTCTCCTTCCCACTCTCTCTCCTTCTCCCTCACCCTCTCCTCCTCTCTCCCTCTCCCTCCTTCTCTCTCTCCCTCTCTCTGTCTCTCTCAATTGACTTCACTTTCTCACCGGACCTTTCCCCACGGGTGTTCCCTGCTAAAGTGTAACCCAAGTCTGGCCAGCTGCATCTGCATCAACCAGCTTTATAATTAATTTACGCTCTCTGACAGGACATGGGAAAACTGTCTTTCAGTAATTTTAGTTTCTTTTTCTTCCTTTCCTTTTTGGCTGCTATATTCAATTTTAATGGCAGGGTATATATTTGACATTCCTGACAAAGAAATAAGAAGACACTGTTCCTTCTGAATTCTTAAAATGACAATAATTACTGGCTTCATCCTCATCATCTCCAGGCTTCACAATTTGCACACCAGTAAGGAATCCAAACTGGCAGATCCCGTTGGCCAGACTTTCATCTGAGCTCTCTGTTCAGTCAAAACTACAGCCTCTTCCTTGACAGCCCTCTGATTACTCTTCCCGCCTTGAAACACTCATCAGTGGGCTTCCAAGATACCCCCACACCCTTGGTTTTCCTCCTACTTCATTAGGAGGAGGAAACCTCGCTCCCTGATTACTAATGCTGATCTGCCTCATCTCCCTGCTCTTAAGGGTAAATGGCCCTGGATTCAGTCCTCAGACTTCTTAGCTTTCCACATGCATTGACATTTTTGGAGACCTCACCCAGACTCACACATCCCACATTTACACATCTTCAGCCCAGACCTCTCTCTGAATTCCAGACCCTTATATACAACAGTCTATGGGACATCTTCACTTTGATGTCTAATGGATCCTCAAATTCAAAGCATCCCAAACCCACTCTTAAGCTTCCCCATTCAAACGTCTGGTGATGGAATCTTCCCCCTTCTGGTAAACAGCAACTCCATCTTTCCAGGTGCCCAGGCCCCAAACCTTAGAACCACCCTTAACACCTCTCCCTTTCTCACACCCTACATGGGATCCCTGAGCAGACTCTCCTGACTCTCCCTTCAAGAAGATCAAAATCTGACCCCTTCAAACCATTTCTACCCTTCCCACCCTTGTCCAAATTAGGATCATCCATGTCCTCCCTGGCTCTCACGATAACCTCCCATCGGATCTTCCTCCTTCTGAACCTGCCCCCTTACAGTCTATTCTCAATTCAGCAGCCAAAATGAGTGTCTGAAAATAAAAGCAACCTCATATCACTCCTAGGTTCAAATCCCTCTAGTGGCTTCCTATTTCACTCAGAGTAGGAGCCAAAGTCTTCACAGGGGTCCGTAAGACCCTTCACAGTGTCTCCTACCACTTCTGCCCTGGTGTCTCCATACCCTGGGTTCAACCCAGTCACAGGGGCCTCCTTGCTCTTTCTCACACACACAGGGCTCACTTCTGCCTTAGGTGTTTGCATTTGCCACCCCCAACCCTAGCAGCCTGGGGAGGTCTCCCCAAAGACTGCTGCATGTTTCCATCTTAGCAACTTAGGGTCTTGACTCAAAGACCACCTCCTCCAGGAGGCATTCTCTATCCATCCTTCCTGAAACTACAGCACTCCCAATGCTCCCTATCCCCCTTCACTGCTTGATCTTTCTCTGTAATAGTGAAAGGTAACTATATAGTATAATTCTGGTAGTTGATTGTCCTGTCTTCCCGATGAGAATGGAAGTATCTAGCTGAGTTTCTTTTTTTATCCACTTGTGAAGCCCCAGCTCCTAGAAAAATGCCAATTCTGAGGTTGGAATGTAATCAGTAAATTGTTAAGTGTGTGAAAAAATATTCCTCTATAACCTATTCTTTTTTTTATTTACAATGATCATCTTTCCACATAAATGTGCATCTAATACCAAGGGCTAGGGACAAATTTGTCCATGAGTAGATAATAGTTGAAGCCAGGTGACGGTTGTATGGGGATTCTTTATACTATTCTTCCTACATATATTTGAATTTTCTACCATAAAAATATTTAATACACAACATTCACATAATTATTTATAATGACTATACAGTACTCCACAATGTGATTGTACCATCACTAGTTAATCCCTACTCTACTGAAGAGTATTGGGGTTCCATTTTTTACTGTGTAACAGAAAGGGATAGACTAATCTCTTTTTTTAAAGATTTTATTTATTTGACAGGCACAGATCACAAGTAGGCAGAGAGGCAGGCAGAGAGAGGGAGGAAGCAGGCTCCCCGCTGAGCAGAGAGCCTGATGCGGGGCTCGATCCCAGGACCCTGAGACCATGACCTGAGCCGAAGTCAGAGGCTTAACCCACTGAGCCACCCAGGTCCCCTAGGATAGAATAATATTACACAACTATCTGATTATGGCCTTACAATAAATTCCAAGAAATAAAAGAGTTTGTACATTTAAAATCTTATACGTAATGCCAATCTTCCCTTCAGAAATTTTGAACCAAAACATGTTCCCATTAGTGCATGAAAGCAGCACTTCTCAAAGTGTGGTCCACAAAATAGTGCCAGGTTGCAAATGGTCTGTTACTGGTCCACCACAAGATTAGTTCAGAAACTGAGAGTAAACATTTAGAAACTTTCACAGGAATTTGACAGAATAATTTTCTATCTGATGAACATTTCATAGATATATAGAAATCTATTTGAGATTTTATTTTGTATATTTTTCATTGTCTTTTTCTGGCTATTTATTTTTACAAATATATCTTCAGCCAGAAACAGAATGAGGAATATGGTTCTTTTCCTCAGTTTAAGAAAAATGACATTACAGTACGTGTTTCCCCATACCATCCCCAATTGTAGACATATTTTGTTTGGTTTCGTTTTGTTTTTATCATTGCAGTTACAGAGATATGCCATGGTTGACTTAACGTGCATTTTTGATAGATAGCAGGTTTGCACACCTTTTCATAGGTTGGCTGGCCCTGCACGCATTATTTTATGAATTACCTATGTTTTCCCCTCACAATTCTATTAAGACATCCATCTTATTAATGAAATTGTAAAAGCTTATTGTAAGAGCACTTTATACATTAGGGACATCATGTTGATTCCACATTAAGCAAACAAGTTTCAAACTTTTGAACAAATTCAGATGATTTTCCACTATACTAAAATAAAATGAAGACTTAAAACATTGTATGTAGTTTCTTCTTTTGAGCCTTTCCTTCATGTTTTCTACTTAGAGATGTCCTTCCCACCAAAAGATGGTAAAAATATTGACTCATATATTATGCACATACATTTATAGCTTACTTTGTTACACTTACCCTTTTTATCCTCTAGAATTGTTTTCTCATGAGTAGTCTGGTAAGGATTCTGTTTCATTTTTCCAGATGAGTAGGTAGGTGTCCCAACACCTTTTACTGACTAATTTTTCTTTTTCTTTCCAATCTGAAATGCCAACCCTATCACCTACTATATATGCTTATGTATAGACCCTATATTTTATTTACTGACATATTCTTGTACTAATACCTCTGTTCAGTCATCATTAACTCATATGATTCTTTAATATTTGAGATGGCAAATACTTTGATAAATATTTCTTATAATTCTGGGAGGGTTTTATAGGCTCATTCTTCCAGATCAAATTCAGAATCATATTGGGGCTCCCCAGTTTTGATGGGGATTGTATCATGTTTGTGCTTTAATTACACAAAAATGATAATTGCATATAACTGTACTGAATCTTACTTTCCAAGAATAAACTATCCCTCTCCACTTACTTGAAATGTATCTTATGTCCCACAATTGAGTTTTCTAGCTTTCTTCACTTAGTCCCTCAGATGTCTAGGTAAGTTGCTCCCTACTTCTGTACAGCAACATTGTAATTATAAGTGAATTCTTTCTTTCAATAATTCTTCCTAACATTCTTGTCATAATTAAGTCATCAACCTACTTTTACTTATTTTGTAGCCAACCAGCAATCCTAATCCACAATCATAGTACTTCTAGTAGGTTTTCGCATGAGTCTAAGCATACTCTGTAATCCCATTCATACTCTCAATTCATTCAAAAAAAAAAAAAAAAGCAAGCACTGTGACATATATCTCAAAATACTGGTGCAGTTGAAAATTAATATTTCATAAAAATATGAAGCCACTCTAAGGAACATAAAATCTACTAGAGTACATAAAACATATATCCTTGCATATATTCTTGCATAAGATGGTAACTGAAAGATCTCTGAAAAGGCACAAATAAAAAGTACTATGAGAGGGGCACCTGGGTGGCTCAGTGGATTAAGCCTCTGCCTTCAGCTCAGGTCATGATCTCAGGGTCCTGGGATTGAGCCCCACATCAGGCTCTCTGCTCAGCAGGGAGCCTGCTTCCTCCCCTCTCTCCCTGCCTCCCGACCTACTTGTGATTTCTCTCTCTGTCAAATAAATACATAAAACCTTAAAAAAAAAAAAGTACTATGGGAGAATGTGCAAGGACACACTGCAGAATAATGGAGAGCTCAAGGAAATCTTTGTGAGAAGGTAGCATTTATTTTAAGCACAGAATGTCAGGATGTGAAAAGATCAGAGGGATAATACTCTAGAAAGAGAGGGGGGGAAAAAAGTACATGATCAAAGGCAAAAGGAGAAAAAGCCCAGAGTTTGGCTGGAACATAGGGGGACGACGCTAAAGGGTGATAAATGGATCATTCTGAATGCAGGATTAATTTACTTCTTATTTGGTAAACAATGGCGAGCTATGGCATGAACAGAGCTATGCTTTAGGAAGACAAATCTGGAGACAGGATGCAAACATGGGGAGATTGTGGGTGGGGGAAAACTGAGGCAGAGAAATTATGGTGGTTTTAAAACATGGGCCCAGATTTCTTTGACAAGCCTCTCCCTGAGAGGTGGGGTCTATGTCCCCTCCCCTTGAAAGTGGACTTCGTAACCGTTTGACTGATACGATCCAACAGAGGTTACACTGGGTCGGTTCTCAAGGCCAAACCTTAAGAAACTGACACTTTTCTAGGGAACCCTCATGCACTATTGGTGGAAATGCAAACTTGTGCAGCCACCCTGGAAAACAGCAAGGAGGTTCCTCAAAAAGTTACACACAGAACTACCCTATGATCCAGCAATCACACTAGGAGGTATTTACCCAAAGGACAGAAAAATATTAATTCCAAGGGATACATGCACCCTGATGTTTATAGCAGCATTATCAACAATAGCCAAATCATGGAAACAGCCCAGAAGACCATCAACTGATGAATGCATAAAGATGTGGTATGTACACACACACACACACACGAATATTACTCAGCCAGAAAAAAGAATGGATTCTTGCCATTTGCAGTGACATGGATGGAGCTAGAGAGTATTATGCTATGTGAAATAAGTTAGTCAGAGAAAGAAAAATCCCATATGATTTCACTCATATGTGGAATTTAAAAAAAACAAAAACAAAAAAAAATAATCAAAGGGGGTAAAAAAGAAAGAGAGGGGCAAACCAAGAAATTGATTCTTAACTAGAGAGAACAAACTGATGGTTACCAGAGGGGAGGGGGGGGGGGTGGAAATAGGTGATGGGGATGAAGAGGGCACTTGTGATAAGTACACTTGGGATGTGTTGTACGAAGTGTTGAATCACTATATGGCAAACCTGAAATTAATATTGCACTGTATGTTAACTAACTAGAACTTCAATAAAAAGTTACCAAAAAAAGGAAAATGACACTTTTCCCATCCTATCTCTTGGGACACTCACACTTGCCACTTAGCCACCATGCTATAAGGAAGCCCAGGTAATCCATGGAAAGCCCACACGGAGAAAATCCGAGGCTCCTGGTCCTTAGATCCCAGCCGACAGACAGCTAGCTCCATTCACCAGGCACGTGAGTGAATCATGGCAAGAGTGGATGCCCCAGTACCCAGGAAAATACCCCAGCAGATGCCGCAGGGAGCAGAGTCAAGCTCTCTCTGCAGGACCCTGCCCTAACAGCAGATTCAAGGTTGCTGTCATTTGAAGCACTTAGGTTGGGGTGTTTGGTTGCAAAGCAACAGTAACTAGGACAGAGACCAATTTAGAGGCTCTCGCGAGAGTTCAGATCAATAGCAAGAAGAACCACTGGAGAAGTGACCATTGAGAAGAGGGTAAATGCCAGATGCCAGCACTACTTTGAAGACAAAATCCATGGGGCGATGGCAACCTAAAATTAAAATTAAAACTTGGCCCCTGAGTTATTTTTCTGATTAAGAGCAAGCTGGGTAGAAAGGGTTATTTACTAATAATTTAGAATTGCACATTGTGGTGAATCAGAATATGTTAAAGCCAACAGTTAGCTCTTTTCTCTCCCTATCTACCCCCACCCTCTCTCCACTGGAAGAATATGCTTTCCTGCCACACTGATATTAAGCTTGGCCATGCAGTTTGCTTTATCAATGGCATGTGAGCTTGAAGCGATGGTGAGTCAACTCCAAGTACAGGCCTTCAGAGACACTACAAGTTTCTGCATGGTCTTTACACTTCCACCATGACAGAGGAACATGGCCTGTGCAAGTCTCAGGAGGGAGGCTCAGGAGCAACTATGAATCCAACCCACAGCTTGGAGCCAAGCCCAGGGGAGCATAGCCTAGGTCATTCAGGTCCCAGCCAACCTACAGGCACACAGGCTAGCAACACTTATTACAATAAACATAAGATAAATGACAAGTCATTACAATAAATAATTAAAGAATCACTGCTTGTGGTATGGCACTGATGTCTTATAGGGGAAGTCACTGTGTCTGACGAACCCACTCACTAACATTTGAGAACAGCCCACAATCTCATCACAGATGTAAAAGACCGTAATCCTAATTACCAATACTTAGGCATGCCTCTCTGTTGGAGAGATAAAGGTAGAGGCACACATTGACATTTCAAATGCTCCCATTTGGGTCATTAGGCGATGCAGCTTTCTGTACATGAAACCAAAAGAGAGTGTTTTTAATAAGTCATGCAATTTTTCCTCTGATCTTTGCTTTCTTACAGTAACCACACTCACTGGATGGGGATGTTTCTGGTACGAATAGATGACAAAACTGGAAATACTCTAAAGACAGGCTTTAAAGCTTTAGTATAGAGCAGGTGTTCTCAAAGTATGGTGCCTAGCACCACTGCAGGGGGGCCAGGAGGTCCAAGCGATTTTCATAAGAATGTTAAGACATGATTTGCCTTTTTTCACTGTCATTCCCTCACAAGCTGGAGATTCACACAGGCCTTATCATGTTTGAAATCTCAGTTGATTCACTGCAGGAGCAAACAAGAGAATCCGGATATCTTCCACGAAGCCAGAAATTAGAGATGTGCAAAAAAAAAAAATCTAACAGTGCCATTCTTCTTACCAAACCTATCTTGTTTTAGAAAAATACAGTCATTTTTCATTTGAAAACAGTTTTCTCTGTTAACATAGGATGGGTTTATTACTTACTTGAATTATTCTAGATATTTTTTTTCCTTCCTCATATGGCAAATATTTATGACAGAAGCCACATAATGTTAAGCCATTCAAGACACTCTCAATTTTTAAGAGTATAAAAGGCTCTGGGGCACCTGGGTGGCTCAGTGGGTTAAGCCTCTGCCTTCGGTTCAGGTCATGATCCTGGGGTCCTGAGATGGAGCCCCACATCAGGCTCTCTGCTCGGCAGGGAACCTGCTTCCCCCTCTCCCTCTGCCTGCCTCTCTGCCTACTTGTGATCTCTGTCTGACAAATAAATAAATAAAATCTTAAAAAAAAAAAAGGAGTATAAAAGGCTCTAAGACCAAGAAGTTTGAGATATACTCCATACTATAGTATAAAGTACGCAATGCTGTGTTCGAAAGTACAGTGGATGGGGAAGCACACTTTAAAAAGAGTAGGGGCTCCTTGGTGGCTCAGTGGGTTAAAGCCTCTGCTTTCAGCTCAGGTCATGATCCCAGGGTCCTGCAATCGAGCCCCACATCTGGCTCTCTGCTCAGCAGGGAGCCTGCTTCCTTCTCTCTCTCTGCCTACTTGTGATCTCCGTCTGTCAAATAAATAAATAAATAAAATCCTTAAAAAATAAAAAATAAAAAGAGTAGAAGCGGGGCACCTGGGTGGCTCAGTGGATTAAAGCCTCTGCCTTCAGCTCAGGTCATGGTCTCAGGGTCCTGGGACCCAGCCCCACATCCGGCTCTCTGCTCAGCATGGGAGCCTGCTTCCTCCTCTCTCTCTGCCTACTTGTGATCTCTGTCTGTCAAATAAATAAATAAAATCTTAAAAAAAAAAGAAGAAGAAGAGTAGAAGCAATAGGGTTGAGTTTGTGGGGTTCCTACCTAAGAACAGTCTTAGACTTAAATATTATCACCTTCATAATTGAGGTAGAAATTACAGACTCCTGGCTCTTTGTGCAAACTTTTTACTTTATTCATCACAATCTTGCCAAATAATGCCTTTAAACGGTAAAGAATATAGCAGGAGAGATTAAATCATCTGTCATGGGTTACACTGTGCTGAGACTAAAAATGTCTTCTATTTTGTTCAAGCTATGACATACCATTTCTTAGATGCTCTGACATTATTAAGAGAAAACGATGGCCGTGTACTAAGTCAACAGAAATGAACCATTAACATGAGTAGTTATTTGTGTTTATTGAGCACTTTTCCCCCAAAGGACTCAAAACATTTCAAATATATTAGCATGAATAAAACCTCTGTAAATAACCTCACAAGCATACGGTTGCTACTTCTACATTTTAGAAGAGGAAAATATTACTACTAATACACAGTAAACTCTAAAGCCAAAACATTAAGCCCCTAATACCTCATTGCTGACAACCAATCATTCACACATGATGCCCAACATAAAATGGATCATCTCTTGAACCACCACATTTGAGACTTCTGAATGAATATCACATGCTTTCCTCCAGTGATTAAACCTAAGATAATTTCATAGCATCCTTCCGTACAGCCGATGTGAAACCCGTCAGCCCGGAAAATGCCTTCTAATAAGACCATCAAAGATTTTCTCCACATTTATGAATCTAAAATTAGTCACTGAACTTAGATCCTCAGGCACCACAATCTTCATGGCTAAGAAGTCACTCAAAATGCTGCATCTACATTTTATGAAACTGGCAACCTGTTCCTCCAAGGAGGCATCAGGCGCCTCTCTAGCTCTGGAGTCTACCCGTAAGCAGGATGAGGCAACGTATTGTTCCTAGCTGCTTCCACAGCCTCACTGTGATTATATATAGAACTCGTGCTAACAGTAGAGAGGTAGGTTCCAGATAAAGGATAACTAAAAACGGAATGTCCATCACTGATAAGAAGAAATGATGAGATTTATGTGCTGAATGAGGGTGTATATGAGTAATGTCAGCTTTTGCAACAAATAGATCCAAAAATACATAAAGGCTCAACACAATAGAAGTTAACTTTTCTCTCTCCCTCTCTCTCATGTTCATGTAACTTACGCTTTCTCCTCTATTGCATAGAATTATTACTGAGAAAAACTGCAAATATTGCCACTGTCGTTCTATTTGAGGGACATCTGGCTAGTTCAGTTGGAAGAGGATGATTCAGGATCGTGAGTTCAAGCCCCACATTGGATATCCAGATCACTTACATATATAAAAACTTCAAAACAAACAAAAAAAAAAGATTTTCTATTGAAGAATATGTGGGTGCTCCCAGTTGGGGAAGAACCCTCTTTCATGTGGCCATGTAGACCCGGTTTCTTCAATCCTGTCTCCCCAACATCCAATATGGCTCATGGTCATCTAGATCCAAGCAGAGGAAGAAGAAAGATAGAGCACGGGGCTTCTTAGAAGCCTTGCCCCAGATCTGACACACATGATGACACAGATGGGTCCCACAGCTGCCATGTGCATCAAAGTTGGAAAGCAGCACAAGGAAGAGCAGACTACAGGCTCAAGCATGACGTACAACAAGTGCCGTGGTCTACTTATTCTGGAAAACAAATAAAACAGGCCAATTGACCCAGTTGGCAAGAAACAAAACTGCTGTGATTGCTCACAGGCAATGGCTTTGAGTAGGTTCTCAGTAAGAAACAGAATTATAAATACCAATCTCTAACAAAAAAATAAAAATAAAAAGAGTTATCTCTCGACTAATCCAAAGGAGGGTGTTCATAATTCCTATATATGCAGTCTTCCATGTACCAATAATGAAAGTGTTTCTTTCCATAAAAGAGTATCAGGATATCTTACTTGGGTTCTGGCTAATTTAAGGAATCGCTGATTTCTGGTTCTCTTGATGGTCTTTTGCTATCCTGTTAATATGATTCTATGTGGAGGAGGATGTCCGTTAGAAAAGGTGAAGCTACTCTCCCATACTTACATATGCATTAAAGTTGTTTTCCTTAGTGTTTCTCTTTTGTTTGCCACAGCAGAACCACCTGCCACCAAAGCCACAGGCCCCGGTCACTGCAGGTGGCCCCGTCCGCAGCCACAAATGCCGCCGCCTGAACTAGTGATGGGCGGAATTCTGAAGCACCTTCTGCCCTTCTGAGTTATCCCTCCCAAGCCCAGTCCCATGTTCGCCAGACCTTCCTGTGCTCCTGCTCACTGGCACAAGTCAGGAAAAACACAAATGCGGGCGTTTCTCTTTGGGAAATGAAGAGGAACAGGGCCCTCTCACCCACCCAGCTTCACACAATGATGGATTCCCCCAAATTTAGGAAAAGGATTCAGATGGCAGGCAGCCCAAATGGTGACAAAGGTCTCCCAAAGACACAATAAAATGTTAACAAAGTAAATGCATGCAGATCCCTGCTGCCTGTCATGGGATGGGGGTTGTCATGAGAGGGAGAACTGGAAAAAGATGATGGGAAAAACAATTTTCTTTTCCACTCATGCTCTAGGAAATTCGTGTCCATAAAGTTCTCCACGATTCTATAGGGCAAACCAGGCTCTGTCTTCTCCACCCAATGCCAGGACCTCAGGGGCAAAGCTACTAAAAGTATAGACAATCATACCCAGCACTGTCTAAAAAACTTTATTTGGGGCACCTGGGTGGCTCAGTGGGTTAAGCCTCTGCCTTCAGCTCGGTCATGATCTCAGGGTCTTGGGATCCAGCCCTGCATCGGGTTCTCTGCTCAGTAGGGAGCCTGCTTCCCCCTCTCTCTCTGCCTCCCTCTCTGCCTACTTGTGATCTTTCCCTCTGTCAAATTAAAAAAAAAAAAAAAAACTAATAAAAACACTTTCTTTGATGATGGAAATGATCTATCAATGTGCTGTCCAGGATATAGCCTCTTGCCGCACATGGCCATTAAGCATCTGAACCATGGCTGCTGTGAAGAATGAACTCAATTTTTAATTTTCTCAATTAAAATTTAAGTTTAAGCAGCAACACGTGGCTTTTATCATTGGGACTGGAAAGTGTAAGACTAGCCTTTCTTGTGGTGTCTAACAAATCCATTGCCCCAAATCACCTGATCTCATATATATATATATGTGTGTGTGTGCATATATATACGCACATATATACACACACACACATATATATATATGAGATCAGGTGACTCATATACGCATATATATATACACACACACACACATATATATATATGCGATCAGGTGACTTGGGGCAATGGATTTGTTAGACACCATATATACTTATATATGTGTGTGTGTGTGTGTATATATATACATATATATATATAAAGGTATTTCTTTCTCTTAATTATTGAAGAACATTCTGGCTCTGTTGTGGTTAAATCCTGGGCCCAATCCTAACCTGATTAAGATACCTTCACTATATCCTAAAACAACAGTTCTCAATGTCTCTGATTATGGTGACCCATTTTTGTTAAAAGATTTTATTTATTTATTAGAGACAGAGTGCATGAGAGAGAGCAGGGGCAGAGGGAGACAGAGAGGCAGACTTCCCATTGAGCAGGGAGCCCAATACGGGGCTCGATCCTGGGACCCTGGAATCATGACCTGAGCCAAAAGCAGATGGTTAACCAACTGAGCCACCCAGGTGCCCCATGGTGACCCATTTTTAATGTCAAAACAAGTTATTAACCATTTATAGTAGTGGTGCTTGAACTCCTATTAAGAAAATCCATTACAGGGGAGCCTGGGTGGCTCAGTCATTAAGCATCTGCCTTCGGCTCAGGTCATGATCTCAGGGTCCTGGGATAGAGCCCCAGATCGGGCTCTCTGCTCAGCTGGAAGCCTGCTTCTCCCTCTACTGCTCCCCCTGCTTGTGTTCCCTCTCTCACTGTCTGCCAAATAAAGAAAGAAAATCTTTAAAAAAAAAAAAAAAAAGAAAATCTGTTATAGCCAAAAGCTCCTCTGAAGTCAATAAGAACTTTATATTCGTGCGTATTTGCTCGTAACAGTAGCAGCTATACCAAGTGGTCACACACACACAAACAGCAGAGACAGTCTCAACTTAATATGTCAGCAATCCTTGATACAAGCATGGATTCCAGCACATCTTACAATATCCCACAGCCTCCTGGGCTTTGTGAACCACACAGGTTAGGAGCCCACTTCTAAAGATGCATCCTTCTAAGTGGCCAGCAGATCCGTGACGATGTGTTACACACATGAGGGTCTCGGTTCCCAACAGGGTCTTTGGACTCATATTGGAGAAATGAGAAAGAGCAACCTTACTAGCACTGGGAAGTCAAAATTTTTCAGGGTCTATCTGGTAGAAGACATATAATATAGATTATCTATGCTGTAGTTAAGCCCGCTTGCCACGCTAACGTCAAAGAAGATCAAGGTCTAACAACCTGGATGTTTTAAAAGTATATTGTTGTTACTCAACAGATAATAGGATTTTTTCAGCTCTGTCCCTATCATCGCTTTGTCAGAAAGTATGCTCACTCCCTGGGATTCACTTGTTTCTCTGTGTCAATTTGAAAGCCAAAATCTAAAGAAGAATTCATGTGAGGAAAAAAATTAAAGTAAGCATTTCCTGAGTGGTTCCCAGGCTGGACCTGGCCATGTTCCAGACAAGTTTATTTGAAGCGGAGGTGAAAGTCACTTTTGTGAAACAGATGGAAGAATGAGGAAAGACCCCATCAATATTAAAAGTCTTGATTATAGGGCACCCGGGTGGCTCACTCAGTAAAGTATCTGCCTTCAGCTCAGGTCATGATCCCAGGGTCCTGGGATCGAGTCCCACATCAGGTTCCCTGCTCAACAGGGAGTCTGTTCTCCCTCCCCTTCTACCCCTACCCCCTGCTCATGTGTGCTCTCTCTCTCTTTTTCTCAAATAAGTAAAATCTTTGAAAAAAAAATCTTGATTCTAAAATGGGGAAGAATGTTTCTACACTATAACCTCTCCGCCCAGAAATGACCAAACAGCTAAAATCTTATAATTTGGCAGGAAACTGAAGGGAAAATAGAAGGGCAATGTCAGGTTTGACCTGTGTGACCCTGAAACATCCCCAAATTTCTGAGATGTTGTGGTTTGCAGTGACAGCTTCATCAGGCCCCACCATAACACTCATGGGTCCAAGGACCTGTTGGGGCCCACCACTTGCCTCAGAATCAAAGTCCCTAAGCACACCTTTTAGAACAGGAGCGCTGCTGAGGTTGGTTCACCTTACAGAGGAAAAGGCATTGGATGAAAACGAAAGCAACCGCTAGGCTCAGAGCTCAGTCCATGAAATCGAGAAATCTCTCAGAGACTCCACAGATTACAGAAAGCTCTAGAAACCAAAGAATGCCCACAACTTGGTTACGGCTGCAAAGTATCAAGATGTACGATGTAAATTATTTATGCTGCAGTTAAGCACAATTATTATTCTGGCTTCAAAGAAGAGCAAGGTCTAACAAAGTATCACGCAAAGCATGGTCCACGCTGTGAAAAAGAAATCTCATGGAAAAAAACATGAGCTATCACAACTTGAGCCAGAGACTATTTCATACTTCCCAGATCCCTGGGCTTCCAAGAACAAAATCACCCACTGAAAAAGAGGAACATATTTCACCAAGGTAGGTGGATATTCATCTCTTTCAGTTTTTAAAATGAGAGACATTAACTTACTACACTTCATGTGCATTGACTGCTATAGACATCAACAATTTGCTCAAAATAGATATGCTTTGAAAAGACTGGGAAATTCTTATTGAACTTAGAAAGCTGAATCTGAGGTTTTAATTCAATGCACAATGGCTTACATTAGCAGCATAAAAATTGCTTCTTGATTAAGTAGTCTCGGGTTGTAATTTACTCAAGCTAAAATTTTTTAAAACGTTACAAATTAATTCTAAAAAGCAAATACACCTACCTTTTTAAGAAAGACCACGTTTCGGGATTCCGTATTGTAGAGTAACCGTCTTTTCCTGTAGGGGTGGAAAAGAAGAAAGACTATCCAACTGATAACAGAAAGAAGCGAAGGGGAGCTTTGAGGAGCATAGCACTCTAATTTCATATCATGGCTTCATTTGTAATATTAAACAAATGGACATTTCTGAAGTTAGACTTAAAGTACTTCTTCATTTCTGTCTCAATGAAATATTTTGAAGATTTTGATTCCAATGATTTGACATCTAAGGAGCAAATGAACAAAACCAAATGGAAACAGATCAAAATACATAGGAATCTTTTGAAATGAGAATTGAAGCATTTACTTCACATCTATCCCAATGACATACACTCGATACTGTCATGCCATGAAGAAAATGAATAAAACTCCACTCCTGTTTCTATTTTTCCGGGGGAGAAATGAGGTGAAGAAGTTGTAATAGCCTGAGTAGGTAACAGAAGGTAACAAAACTATAAGCAGCTGTTACCTTCTGTTGTTTATTTTTTATTGTCCTAGCTAATAAGCCATATTTATGGCTCGATTTTTCTTGGCTAAGACTTTTGGATCAAGAAAAATACATAAAGGAAAATAAGTCAAAAGAAGATCTCTGTTTTATTTCACATTTATTGTTTTCAATAAATAATTGACATAGAGGGGCACCTGGGTGGCTCAGTGGGTTGAAGCCTCTGCCTTCGGCTCAGGTCATGATCCCAGGGTCCTGGGATCGAGTCCCGCATCGGGCTCTCTGCTTAGCGGGGAGCCTGCCTCTCCTTCTCTCTCTCTCTGCCTGCCTCTCTGCCTACTTGTGATCTCTCTGTCAAATAAATAAATAAAATCTTTAAAAAATAATAATAATTGACATAGAAACCTGCTAGTCCCTGATAAACACTAAATGTCACTTTCCTTTTCCAAAATTACTTGTCTGCATACATGAAGTTACTCTAATATTTTAACTTTATATACTCAAGCCCAAATAAGGAAGTAAATGGTTTATAGTTTAATATAAGTTAATCATCAACTCCTATAAACTATTTCTACCAAATCTAATTGAAACAGCCACCGGAACACTGTGCCCAAGACTGTATTTGTGACTCTGACCCTGATATATGTTAGATTCCATGTGTAAAGTAATTTAACTTCCAGCGGGGATAATGATGTGTAGATTGAAAAACAACGACCACAATTTCTAACCCGAAAGAGCTCCAAGAACTTGAAATGACTACCAGAGCATTAATTCATGGAGATCCCACTCTGAGTAAATGAAATCATTCTCTCTCTCTCTCTCCCACACACACACACACACACCCCACATGGGGATGCCCTAGATTACCTTGTGCTTTCTCCAGCTACCACCTTCTTTTCTGACAGTAAAAACCCTCTCTAGGGATGCCTGGGTGGCTCAGTTGGTTAAGCGGCTGCCTTCGGCTTGGGTCGTGATCCCAGCGTCCTGGGATTGAGTCCCACATCGGGCTCCTTGCTCGGCAGGGAGCCTGCTTCTCCCTCTGCCTGCCTGCCACTCTGTCTGCCTGAGCTCTCGCTTTCTAATAAATAAATAAATAAATAAATCTTTAAAAAAAAAAAAAAAAAAAACTCTCTCTAACCCTAAAGTAAACTTAAAGGAAGACATTCTCCCAACACCTTACTGAAAGGCGTGAGAACCCAACATACATGTCGCCTTCCTGAGTACAACCTGCTTGGTCACTCTTAGTTCCAGAACTTCTGTCCTTTGAGACAACTCCCTGCAAGCACTCCCCAGAGTCAGCCGGCATCGGGGGCCCTGTCTCTCCTGCTTCTCTTCACTTCAGAGCCAGCATACTGCCAACACCATACAGTCAGGAGACAGCAGTGCGTTCTATTTTCAGAAATTACAGGTGCAGGTCAAGTCAGCTAATGACAACGACCAAAATTCGCCAAGACAAATGGATGGCCGATTCGGAAACACGGTTCAACACGCACACGCTGAGCCAAATCATAATCTATGGCCCGGTCACAACGAGTATGGAGCACCTCATAGGTCTTCAGTTTCTACGGGGCATCCAGAAATAATCAGGTATCTGGGATTTGCTTTGAAACAATCCAGTTGGGGCAGTGGACGAGGAGAGGTAACAGATGAAACAAGTGGTCACTGAATTTGTTGTAGTTTAATGAAGGATGCATGAAAGTTCATTGAAGTATCTGCTCTACTTTTTGGTTCTATTTAAAATTTTCCGGGGCGCCTGGGTGGCTCAGGGGGTTGACGCCCCTGCCTTCAGCTCGGGTTATGATCTCGGGGTCCTGGGATCGAGCCCCGCGTCCGGCTCTGTGCTCAGCGGGGAGCCTGCTTCCACCCCTCTCTCTGCCTATCTCTCTGCCTACTTGTGATCTCTATCAAATAAATGAATAAAATCTTTAAAAAATAAATAAATAGGGACACCTGGGTGGCTCAGTTGGTTAAGCGGCTGCCTTCGGCTCGGGTCATGATCCCAGCGTCCTGGGATGCAGTCCCACATCGGGCTCCTTGCTCAGCAGTGAGCCTGCTTCTCCCTCTGCCTCTGCCTGCCACTCTGTCTGCCTGTGCTCGCTCCTGCTCTCTCTCTCTATCTGACAAATAAATAAATAAAATCTTTAAAAATAATATATATATATAAAAATTTTCCATAACAGAAATTTAAAAGATGGTCATCCAATGAAAGTTATGTGTGAAAAATATGACAAAGAGAGAGAGAAAAGCACAGATCATACATGTCACAGCTTTCCTATTTTCCAAACACCCTTTGAACATATACAGGGGAAACACAAAGGGGAAATAACCAGGGAAATAAGCAAAAAAAAATTAAAATTAAACATCACACTAGAAAAAATGAATAGCCTACAGTTATGGTTTTATGGATGAAGTGATAATAGCCTTGAAGCTCTTTTCAATACTTCAAATGCCGAATAACAATAATACTTACCTTCCTCATTGTTTTTAATTATTCCAAGTATCTCTGCTTTAAATTAAGTGACAAACACAGAAATACTGCTTTTCTCATGTTTGTCCGAAACTGTTGGTTGTTAAATATGCCTTTGATTACTACAAGTAGGAAAATGGATGACCTATAATTAATATCAATGTGATCTATTCCCTGAAATATAATCTTTCTAAATAAGAGATCCAAGAGGAGATCACTTAAAAAGAGAGGGGTGGGGACCTGGGTGGCTCAGACAGTTAAGCATCCCACACTTGGTTTCAGCTCAGGTCGTAGTCTGTGAGCTTGAACCTCACTTGGGGCACTCAGAGTAGAGTCTGCTTGAGTTTCTCTCTCTCCCACTCTCTCTGCTCCTCACCCCTGCACTCTCTCTCTCTTCAAAATATAAATATTGGTGGGGCGCCTGGGTGGCTCAGTGGGTTGGACCTCTGCCTCAGGTCATGATCTCAGGGTCTTGGGATCAAGCCCCGCATCGGGCTCTCTGTTCAGCAGGGAGCCTGCTTCCCCCTCTCTCTCTGCCTGCCTCTTTGCCTACTTGTGATCTGTCAAATAAATACATAAAATCTTAATAAGTAAATAAATAAAAAGTGGTACAAACTTTGGGATCGCAGGTATGAACTATCAAATCTGCAACCCACTTACCTATGTAGCAGAGTGATCTGTCACTGGGGGACCACAAAAGATGGGCACTTTCAAGATTATAACACTAATTTGGCTAGAATGTGAAAGACACTGGGAAGGGTCATACGAGGCTAATGCCCCGCTCTCACAATAAGCCGGGAAAGTCACATACCAAGTAAAACCATCTTCACAGCCTCAGAATTTGACTTACTGACCCTGCCAGACACCATTATTGGAAATCTGACACTGGACATAAATTAGAAAGTGGGATTTATGTCATGGTTTGGGGAAAGAGCATGTGTGAAGCTTTGCCAAGCCTTCTTCAAAGATAAACCAGGGGCGAGAACCAACCTTGGTTCCCTCTGAACAGAACAGCACAAAACCAACACTAAATCCTAACAGGAGATTTGATCTTTTTTTTTTTTTTTTAAGTAGCTGATGGTTTTCTATTTTCTTTTTCAAGTTTTCCTGGCCTAAAACAATCTGTTTCCTTTCCAATAATGAAACAATGCCAAATTCTGAAAAGGAAATTTGTCTGACTTAATGGATAAGCACATAAAAGCTGGAAAAGGGAGTATTATGGGAAAACCAGAACAACTCAGCCTGATGAGGCAGCCTTCCAAATGTGTCGGCAAAAGGATCAAGGGTTAGAGAAGGGAGTATGTGGGTAATAATTATGAACGAGTTGCGCGATGGAGGTCAGCTAAACAAAATTCACTTGTTTTCTCTTTGAAAAGCACAGTTCCAGCGGTTTACTACATCAGCTAAGAGAAGCCACCATGAGCTTACACCCATACTCAGATGTTTTTCACATTTTATCAAATTAGGAATGGCATTTACATATGCATTTAATAAATACTTGTCACATAAAAGCATTAACGAGGTGGTGAATGCTCACCAAATCACGAAATCTGAACTAAGGTCATTAGAAATGGCAAAAATAAACTCCTCTGATAGAGCAGTCACGGCTGTTTGTCTAACCAACATGCGTAACCTTGATTGCTTTATAGGTGGCAATATGCCAAGTTGAAAGGGTTTGTTCCCCCAAACGCCCTTGCAACTAGGGGTGAGCCTTGGGATGCAGTTCTGACCAATGAGATGCAAGAGAGGGGGCTCTGAGAAAGTCTGTTCTCATTATGTGAACGTAGTCCCTTCACTCTTTCCTGGGAATAGCTACTGGGAGGCGCAGAGCCATCTTGCAACCTCGAGAACAAAAGGCAGACAAAGAAGAGTAGAAAGAAAGACAGAAAGAACCTGTTTCTCTGGTGGCATTGCTGAGATGCTCTACGTACTCCCCTCCCCCCCAAAAAACAAAACTGCTTAGGTTCCTAAACTTGCATTTCATGTTAAGAAGGACAAACCTTGGCTGGTTCAAGCTTCAGTTTTCTAGAATTCACAACGGAACATAGTCTTTTTTTTTTTTTTTTAAGATTTTGTTTATTTACTTTACAAAGAGAGATCACAAGTAGGCAAAGAGGCAGGCAGAGAGAGAGAGGAGGAAGCAAGCTCCCCACCGAGCAGAGAGCCCCATGCGGGCTCCATCCCAGGACCTTGAGATCATGACCTGAGCCGAAGGCAGCGGCTTAACCCACTGAGCCACCCAGGTGTCTCCCGGCTGAGTTCTTAAAGCTGCTCCTACTTCCACTGACTGATGCTCCCCGTAACTATCTGATAACATGGTCACATAGTTATCTCTGACTCATCCACAAGTCTCCCCTCATTGACAGCATGCCTCCCACTTAAAGGCCAACAAGCTTGAGGGTGAGCAGTCATGAGGAAAGCCATCAGCAAACAACAGGCCATGGCATTCTGCCAAGTCACAGGGTGCCCTCTTATGGACCGTCACACTCCCATGTTAGGGATGCGAAAGACAAGGATGCCAAAAGAGAGAGCAATCTATTACAGTGATCAAGACATAGAAAATCTTCCACCTTAAAAGTAACTTCAAAATCTGTATGTCTCGACAAAGAAAAGGAGATAATTATAACTATGGCTCAATTCAATGCCAGAAACAAAACAAGTCTAAAAACAGAAAACAAGAATAGGAGGATACACCTTGAGGGCTTAAGGGATGTCCCATGTCCTGGTCCAGATGTCCCTGCTTTGTGCTTCCACAGGGCCTTCACAATGCAACTTCAGTGGAACTTAAAATTCTAGATATTTCTCTCTTAGATATTGATCTTTCTTGACAAAACATAAATTCCCAGAGCTGAGGGAAGCTGGCATGTAATAAGTACTGACAGATGCTGAATGGATGAATGAATGAATGAATGAATGGGCAAAACAACATACAGATTACTTTTCCAAGTTTATGAAAAGTATGCAATCCTTATTTTTAAAAAATCTATAGGGGCTCCTGGGTGGCTCAGTGGGTTAAAGCCTCTGCCTTTGGCTCAGGTCATGATCCCAGGGTCCTGGGATCGGGCCCCGCATCGGGCTCTCTGCTCAGCGAGAAGCCTGCCTCCCCCCTTCTCTCTGCCTGCCTCTCTGCCTGCTTGTGATCTCTGCCTGTCAAATAAATAAATAAAATCTTAAAAAAAAAATCTATAAGCATCATTTCTACAAATACATACGATGAATTGTATGTACTGTTCAACTGACCCAACATGACACATTTGTCAAATGTCTAGAGAAATATCCAATTTCTAGAGAAACTGTCAACTATCTGCACTTAAGAAGTAGCTATTATAAGCCAGGCGATGTGTTACGCACTTTGCATACAGTATTTCATAATCATTACACACACACACACACACACACACACACACACGGTTGGTCACTTCCCTTTTAGATGGGGACAAGTTCAAAGGGACCTGAGGAGCTCACATAAGGTCATGTATCTAGTAAAAGGCACAGCTGGTATTCAAACCCAAAAAGGTCAGCTCTCACTTTTCTGCTGGACCATGCTGCTGCTTCTTTTTGGCTTTTACTAAAATATTGTTTATAACCTGCACACATTAGTCAAGGTAACAGTCACAAGAACCTTTCGTTTATGGCCTCAAAAACAATTGCAGGGTGAGGGTTCACTGGAACCTTAAGCACAATTACTTTTGTCCATGTCAGGAATCTGATGTGGTTTAGCATGACACACACAATGACCTTCTCTAGCTCATCTTAGAGCTGTAAGGAGTAAGAGAACGTCTACATACCTACAGCATATTAAGAGCAAGCCACTACGTAGTTATATGATCTAGAAATGATGCAAAATAAACCCATGAATAATCAACAGCTCTGCACCCCCAAACCCATGCAAGTTACACGCGTGCGTCATACTTTCCATATACTGTTTACGGACCTGTGGCCCCAAAAGCTTAGAGACTGGTTGGCAGGTGGGCTTACAAATAAAACATACTCTTTCCATGCATAAAACATATCAGATCCATTGAAGCAGTTAAAATAATAGACTATCTTGAAACAAAAGGGGAAAAAAATCTACTGCAGGAAGAATTTTTTTTAAAAAACGGTGCCTTTTGTGATAGCCTCCTAACACTTTCATTGAATAAATAATCCCTCCTTGAAGTTGATGAAAATTTAGTGAAAATATTTATCCAGTAAACATCCTAATGAAATAAACTGTTATGACTCCAATTTAACAACTTCATAAATTCTGATGGAGAAGAAATAGACTCACCACCCCCGAAACATTTGGCAATTATTTTTACACAATATGTGCACAGTCTATGATGTATGTGCTAGATGGAAAAGCGAACCTCAGTGTATTAACCTAAACATGAACTTCTTTGTTCTGCTATTTAAGCCTAATATTTCCACTGATTTTCAAACAATATGGAGGATTTTGCAAGTCATGATTTCTATCAAGACAGCTAGCCAATACCCATTTTAAAAAAAAAAACCTTGAATTGAGGTAGTTATTATGTGATTAAACCACCTTTCCACTTTTTTTAAACAATTTTATTTATTTATTTGACATGGAGAGAGAGAGATCACAAGTAGGCAGAGAGGCAGGCAGAGAGAGAGGAGGAAACAGGCTCCCCGCTGAGCAGAGAGCCCGATGTGAGGCTTGATCCCAGGACCCCGAGGTCATGACCCGAGCCGAAGGCAGAGGCTTAACCCACTGAGCCACCCAGGCACCCCCACCTTTCCATTTTTTTTTCCTTCCCCTTACTATAACTATAGATTAACTGTATTTTAAATTTTTTCCAAATAGACATCTTTGGGGAAAAAATACATGACTTCGTCTAAAGACACAGAATCTTTTTCCAAATACTGGTTGAACCATATTTAAGATGATAAACATAATCTTTTAAGCTATTCCCCTTTTAATTCTTTCCTCGATACAGGTGGAAAAAAAAAAAAGAACAGTATTCTCAATTAAATAACTCTAGACCACTCACAGATTTTCTTCTGTAAAGTTATTTTTTAAAGTATTCGCTCTTCATCAAAGGCTAATGATTTTAAAGACAAGCTTCATAATGAAAGAAACAGGATAATGAAGTACTTTTACAAAGACAGTGTCTGGGGGCACCTGGGTGGCTCAGTGAGTTAAGCCTCTGCCTTCAGCTCAGGTCATGATCTCAGGGTCCTGGAATTGAGCCCGCATCGGGCTCTCTGCTCGGCAGGGAGCCTGCTTCCCTTCCTCTCTCTCTGCCTGCCTCTTGGCCTACTTGTGATCTCTCTCTCTGTCAAATAAATAAATAAAAAATCCTAAAAAAAAAAAAAAAAAAAAAAAAGACAGTGTCTGGTAATGATTAAAGTAGAACTCTGTATACAACTTCTATTAAATATCTGGCTAAAACTCCAAAATGTCTATCAAATTAGCATTTCTTCATGAATGCTTATCTTATTCAAAGTATACTCCCCCCCAAAACAGGCCAAATGCATTTATATTCTCCCTTGCATTTGACCCCACAATCGGACACTGCCCCATTTACAAAATGAAATATTAAGGTCTACCTTAGACTAACTGCTGTAAGCATGTCCAATGTTAGAACTAAAAACAGGCATTAAGTGTTTAAAATACCTCTTTTCTTATGCACCAGTTCACTTTCCTTATTTCTTTTTCTGCATTTTAAAGTAATTCTTAACAACTGACTAAGGCTCAGAAAATTACATTAAAATCTACTCTACAGGGGTGCCTGGGTGGCTCAGTGGGTTGGGCCTCTGCCTTCGGCTCAGGTTATGGTTTCGGGTCCCTGGGATCGAGCCCCGCATCGGGCTCTCTGCTCAGCGGGGAGCCTGCTTCCCCATTTCTCTCTGCCTGCCTCTCTGCCTACTTGTGATCTCTCTCTCTCTGTGTGTGTGTGTGTCAGATAAATAAATAAAATTTTTTAAAAAAAATCTACTCTACAAATAAAGTTTGAAAGTTATATTTAGCAAATTTCTGATTATATTGGACACAGTCTTGGTATAGCTTCCCACATATAAAGTCTTGCCATGAAAGGGAATTCTTATTAGTCTTTAACAGAAAAAGTAAGTGAGCTGATTAAATATAGATCAAAGGAAGTTCTACCATGAAAGGACTGATTTTTTATAACTTGTAGGGAAAAAAATGTATCAATAAACAAAAAGCAATCTGGTGTTTCTCATTCTGGCTTATAATGGTTATCTGCTTATGATAAGATTAAGAGCACTTTGCTGCCTTCTTTGTGCTTTTCAGTTATTCTCCAATATTTTTATTATTTTTGTAAGCTCCAAGGTTATTTTTTAAGCATTAGACACTACCTTCTTAGTCCTTGATATCAGATAAACCACTACCATATAATAAATGATAGATGTTAATATTATTTTAAAAATATATGAGTAATTAATTCCAGTCAAAATTAAGTCTATATCTTTATGATGACTACTTATCATATCATCACCTGTAGGCTCTAGTACAAAAGCATATTAAATGTTTTAAGATTATTTTCCACTTTAAGATAAGCTAATCAGTAAACTGACAAATGCATTTTATATTCATCTGTATCTGCTCCAAAAATTAGGAAAACACCTCTTTCTTGTTCCAAACCCTTCTCCTTTATCTATGCTATTCATTCTTTGCCAACTCTTAAAATATACTTGAGGTAACTCCATCGTATGTCATTGCTTTCTCTGACAGCTGTATCAGGACTATAAATAATACATACACCTATGTGTGTGTCTAAACATATACATTAAATATACACATATTACACATACATATGTTTAATACACTCATATTGTATATATAAAACATATAAGTATGTATATGATCTAAACTGTTTAGAGATTTCCACAAGAGGTGACTGTCAACGTAGTTTCAGGTTTCATCTGCCTTGGTCAACCTGACCAACTAACTCTAAGACATTGATGAAAGAAATTGAAGATGACAAAAACAAATGGAAAGGTATACCATGTTCATAGACTGGAAGAATTGATATCAAAATCCACACTACTTAAAGCAATCTACAGAGTCAATGCAACTCCTATCAAAAGACCTATAACATTTTTCACAAAACTAGAAAAGAATAATCCTAAAATTTGTTTGAAACCACAAAAGACCTTGAACAACCAAAACAATTTTCAGAAAGAACAAAGTTAGAGCTCCCAGGCTTCATGATGTAGTACAAAGCCTTAGTAATCAAAATAGTATGGTACTGGCACAAAAACAGACACATTGATCAATGGAACAAAACAGCCCAAAAATAAACCCACATCTATGTGGTTAATTAATCTATGACAAAGGAGGTGAGAATAATCAATGTGGAAAAGACAGTCTTTTCAATAAATGGTGTTGGGAAAACTGGACAGCTACAAGCAAAGAATGAAACTGGACCATGTTCTTAAGCCATACAAAAAACCAAAGTCAAAATGGATTAAAAGATTTAAATATGAGATCTGAAACCATAAAACTCCTGAAAGCAAACAGAGACAGTAATCTGTTAAACATTGCCCTTAGCAACATATTTATGGATATGTCCCCTCAGGACAGGAGAACAAACAAAAATAAACCCTTGGGTCTACATCAAAATAAAAAGCTTTTTACACAGCTAAGGAAACCATCAACAAAAGCAAAAGGTAACAAGAGTTTTGAATTATATTTCTTCCACCTAAGTGACTGATTCTTTACCCAAATTAGCAAAGAGTGTTACAGATTAGAAACCTCATTCCTCTTATCATATTGGTCCTTACTTTCCCCAGAGACCAATATCCTGTAATCAGCATGAGTAAATTCATTAAGCGTTTATTTTATACTTAGTATTTCTCATTACTGTGAAGGGAGAAGATTATAAAGTGTGGTAGTTCACAAGTTATAAATGTAGCTGAAAGTATAGCACTTATCTGTGCATTTTGCTTAAGAGCCAATAATTTCTAAATTCTTTTAAACAGAAGTAGAAGAGGAAGTCTCTTAACTGTTTCAAATTTTCAGCTAGAGCCTCAATGTTAAAGACAATAGGTGATGAGTTCCCCGCACGTGATCACAGGATGCGCTAACAGGGGGCCAAACCGGTCCTGAGGTCAACTCCCACCCCGCAAGTCTACACGTGAGAGGAACTTGCAGAAGACAGGTCTTCTGCAAGAGAATTCTCAGGAACTGAAGAGTGGTTCCCTTTCCTTCCCTCTGTATCAGTTCACACCAACTGCCTACAACAACCCCTCACACCCTGGGGCTACTGACAGGGAGGGAGGCTGATATCCTATGCCCTGGCTGGATGTTTGCCTCTGTGCAGAAGCGCACAGCCTGCCCTGTGGGACGTGTGTGAGGTTGGGGCACAGGAGCCTGGCCAACACTGCTGCTCAATGGCAGAGCAAGGCGAGAGGAAATGGGCCACATTCCAGAGTTGGACGCTGTCAATGTGTGAGTTCTCCTATAGAACAAATGGACACCACAGAGGGTAGTGAGGTTTGAGAGATCCCAAAAGATCTCTACCCAAATAGGCTGCCTACACAAGGGCTCAGGGACGTTCCAGTAAGAGACCACCGGAAGACAGGAGCCCAAGATCATAAGTGATTATGCAGGAGTCACACTGCCCACATCCAGTAATGGCATGGCGTCAATGCACCTGCATGGCATCTCCCAAAAAAACCACATCGTGCTGTATATGAGGATGATCTGGCCGTGAAAACAAAGAGCACCAGCCAAGTAAAACTGTCTTCACGCCCTTTCTGCCCCCTGCCAACTCTGGAGGAGCCAGACACACCCCCACCCCCTGCTGGGTAGAAGGAAAAACAAAGAGGAGAATTAAACCAAAAATGATCTTTCTTCCTCACTGATGATCACTAAGCCACTGAGGATGGAAACGGGGAGAAGTTCTACACCGGACGGGAAAATGGATGTTCTGATTCATATTGTAACACGTTTTTCTCTAATATTAGAGGTTGTTTCAATACTTTACAATGACTCAACAGCTATTGAATCTGCCAAAAATATCAACCAACATCGAGGAGGGGGAAGAATAAAACTACTTCCTGTTTGTGTCTTACTATAGGTGTGACCCATTCAACAAACCAGTTACACTAATAAGTATCCAACCTATACAAGACTTTTTTTCATAAGGTTAAATTAGAAAACTGAGAAGATAGAGAAAATCAAAATGCACATGTACTATACCTCTACAAACTTTACCTCCAGAATATAACCATATAGACAGCTCCTTTAAATGGAATGGACTAACACTCCAGTCAAATGACAGACTGTCAGAATGAATAAAAATAGTAATAATAATGACGATAATAATAATAAAGCAAGAATCAACCATACTTGCCCAACAAAGAGAAACACTTTACAGAGAAACACACAACTAGGTCAGAAGAAGGGAAAGTCTGAAAGTTCTAGAAGCCTAAATCCTTCATTTCTGAGATAAGGAAATTGAGACAGGTGACTTGCTCAAGGACACTTAGGTAGGGGAATGGCCAGCGACAAGTCCCTTTTCCTAATTTCCTTTTCCGACCCCTCTTCTTATGGCCAGTACCTCTAATCTGAGCTCCTTCAACATGAAACCCACCAGCTTACTCGGTTGAAATCAGCAACTCAGTAGCTACACAAAAACACAGCTTTGGAAAGGGGACCACGTGGAATGGGAGACAGAGAGTTGGGTCATGAGCAGTGTTTGGTTTCAGATTCAAGAAGAGCAGCTCACAAGCTCTGTGGCCCTAAACAAATTTACTTAAATGGGCCTCAGTTTCTTTATCTACAGGACAGGGAGATCATCACATAACTCACAGGACTGATGTAAAAAATGAAAATGAAGAAGTGGTCAGTAACTTGCCTGAGGGATAGTCAGTGACATAACTAGAGCCTCACCCCCCCCACACACACACCCCACCATGTTGTTAAACTGTCTCCCCAATGAGTTATGCCCAAATGAAAGTACCTGGTGGAATGCCTGACCTTTACTGGGCACCTGAGAAATGTTGGCTTTCTTCCTATATGTTGATGCTACACGTTGTAAAGAGAATAATTTGGAAAGCTATTTTTCTGTGTGGAATCCTCAGCTCTAAAATCTATCCTTTTCGGGGCACCTGGGTAGCTCAGTGGGTTAAGCCTCTGCCTTCGGCTCAGGTCATGATCTCAGGATCCTGGGATGCATCTGGCTCTCTCCTCAGCAGGGAGCCTGCTTCCCTCTCTCTCTGCCTGCCTCTCTGCCTGCTTGTGATCTTTCTCTCTCTCTCTCTCTCTGTCAAATAAATAAATAAAATCTTAAAAAAAAAAAAACTTTAAAAAATAAAATAAAATCTATCCTTTTTGATCTAGATAAAATGAGTTTCAGATAATCACTTTTTCTTCTGTTAGCTTTGCCTGACTCTTCATGAAGTCATATGGTCTAAGTGAGTAAAGCAGACAGGGTAAAAATTTCAATGATAATTCAAATCACCTCTTATACTATAAAATGAGTCATGCAATAGACACATTTTGTAACATTCCTCAAAAAAAAAAAAAGTGTAAACATATCATTTTGTTCACAGGAAGAAAGGGACATTCCTCCGGATGTTGTGATTATAACAACCAAAGAGTCACAGCCTCAAGACTGTAACCCTAACCTTCAGTTTGGTGAAAGATTCTTTAGAAAATGAACTCTTTCTTGTGGGCAAGTCTGTGCTGTACAAAGCCAATCCCTATATAAAATGTTCAAGTATCCTGACCATTTTTCTGGCTTCTTCTTATTGTGTAATTGAGGACATTACACGAACAGGCATTTACGATCATACAGAGCTTTAGGTTTTCAGAGACTAGTCAATGCTCCTAAATGTCAAGGTTCCAGTCAAGGTCAATATATTTTCAACCCAGAAAAGTGGGTGTCTGCAAGGTAGATAGCTGCTCACTGTGCTGCCTCATATAACCACAAGAAATTTAAGAGTAAGACGAAACTTGATAATTAATGTTAAAAAATGCATTGCTTAGCTACCAATTTTAGAAACAGCAGAGTGCACACAAATCCAAAATAGGACATACAAAACCATGAAATAAGGAAGAGAAGTATTATAACAGCATATGGTCAGTGTCCCCATCTTACAAATTCATTTTAGGACACGTTTAAGAGCCTACTGTGTGTTAGCCACTGCACAAATCTAATTTAAATAGCGTGAATGAGGGGCACCTGGGTGGCTCAGTCATTAAGCGTCCACCTTCGGCTCAAGTCATTATCCCAGAGTCATGGGATCAAGCCCCTCATTGGGCTCCCTGCTCAGTGGGAAACCTGTTTCTCCCTTTCCTATTCCCCCTGCTTGTGTTCTCTCTCTGGCTGTCCTTCTCTGTGCCAAATTTAAAAAAAAAAAAATGTGAATGAGTTATGGTTGCTTGAAAAAGCCAAAGCGCTCAAAATTAGTGTGTTCAAATACATTCAAATGAGTTCACATAGTCACTGAAATTTCATGCACATACAAAAAGGAGTCAAGACATGTTATTACGTTGACCCCATTCAATACTGTACCTATGTCAGGTTCTGCGCAGAATATTCCCAGGAAAATACTTTTATCCTATCTCAGCTGTCAAATTCCTGTGTGATTTAACTAAGAACAGAGCACTATACTGTCTAAAAAGCACCCAATCAAGGAAAACACTCTACTGTGCCTATGAAAGGCCACACAATTTACTCTTCACACAAAATGTTAGAAACGAAAAGCACCAACTACCTAAAAAAATAAAATAAAATAAAAAATTTAAAGTACTTCCTCAACTACTTAAAAGGCCAGTTAGAAGTTAAAAAGCAAAGAAAGCAAGCCCAAAATCATTTTTATTTTGTTTTTTAAAAAAACTACTCACCCCAGGACCTAGATTGACAGTGGTGAAATTCAATAAGTAACATTACTTATCAAATTGTAAATTAGGCAGTGATTCAAGTTCCTAATTGTGGGAAATGATTTAAGCTCATTTAACATGAAATGTTTCAACTCTAAGACTCCTTAAAGAAGAATGTTAAACTCATAACAGAAAAAAATTGAGGAACTGACTAGAGGCACTATGTGGTATATCTAAATCCCTACCTGTCAACAAATTGATACGAAAATTCAGAGAAAACAAATTCCCTGCAAACTTAACCAATTTAAGACAAAAGCGCCTTTTGGAATAAGGAATATATGTTCAAATACCAAAATTATTATTTGTAGTGATAAAAAAGTACTCATGTTTTGTATCATTATTCTAATCAACCATTCTGTCTTCCTAAATATTGTCAAGTACCGTTAGTTGACCCTTGAACAATAAGGGTTTGAACTGCATAGGTCCACTTATGTGTGAATTTTTTTTAATATATACAGTACATGACTGTAAATGTATTTTCTCTTGATGATTTCCTCTCAAATAAATAAAACCTTTAAAAATTTTTAAAAAAGAATACAGTATATAATACTAATTAATAAAATAGGTCTTCATCAGCTATCAGCGGTATCAGTAGGGCTTCTAGTCAACAATATGCTATTAGTAAAGTTTCCTGGAAGCCAAAATTATATGCAAAAAAAAAATTTTTTTCTATTTGACAGAGATCACAAGTAGGCAGAGAGGCAGGCAGAGAGAGAGGGGGAAACAGGCTACCCACCGAGCAGAGAGCCCGATGAGGGGCTCGATCCCAGGACCCTGAGATCATGACCTGAGCCGAAGGCAGAGGCTTTAACCCACTGAGCCACCCAGATGCCCCTATATGCAAATTTTTGACTGCTCAGGCAACTGGCACCTCTATCCCCCATGTTGCGTAAGGGCCGACTATACTTTGTAGTCAATAATTTATTCTACAAACAAGCAAAAAAGTGCCTGCTATGTGCAAATATTGTGCTATGAAGGAGGAAACAGGAATTGGCAACCTCAGCCTAAAGAAGCTCAGAGAGAGAGAGTGTGTGTGTGTAGGGGCAGGACAGTGGAAGTTAATGTAAACAAAGCACAGTGTCACAAGGGCTATGGGGACAGAATTCACACAAAAAGTAGCCGAACAAATAAATCATTGAAATTATTTGGTTCATCAGTCGGACTTCAAACAGCCACACATAGAGGGAACCCCCCCATCCTAGGCTGCCAGGCTGCCATACAGACTACCACAGACTGGGCGGCTCTAAGAAGGTATGTTCCTTCTCATTCTGCAGGCTGCGAGTCCAACCTCAAGGTGCCGATGGGGCTGTTTTCTGGAAAGTCTCCTTGGCACGAAGATGTCCACCTCTCAGTGTGTCCTCACACGGCGTTTCCTCTGTGCGCACACATCCCTGCTTTCTCCCCTGCATCCTGATAGCCTCACCTCTTCTTATATGCACACTGGTCAGATTGGATTGAGTCCCAACCGAAGAGTCTCATTTTATTTTTATTTATTTTTTAAGATTTTTATTTATTTTTTGACAGAGAGTGAGACAGCAAGAGGGAACACGGGCTGGGGGCGGGGGAGGGGGTGTGCAAAGAGGGAGAAGCAGGAAGCCAGCTGAGCCTCCCTGCTCAGCAGGAAGCCAGATGCGGGGCTCTGGATCCCAGGATGTTGGGATCATGACCTGAACCGAAAGCAGACGCTTAAGGCGCCCAAAGAACCTCATTTTAAACTTACCTCTTTAAAGGCCTTATCTCCAAATATAGTCACATGCTGAGTTAGGGGGGGTTTGGGCTTCCTGATATGAATTCTGGAGGGACACAATTCAGTCTATGACACCCATCAGAGCGACAAAATCAGTCACCTCTCCTTCTCCGTGAACAAGAAACTCGCAGGTAAGTTGATCAGAGCTGCTAAAGCCACTCCAGTAAGTCATCAAGAAACTAGACGCCCCCTGCTTCCCGTTCTGCCACCCTGGGTGTGTGCTCTCACCGTCACAACCACAAGATGGCATCTGCAAGTCTAAGCATCACCTCCAGGCTCCAGGAAGGAAAGGAAGAATCAGGAAGGAAGAGCCCACCCAAGGATGTGCATCCATGTCCTGCTGGCCAGAACGGGGTAACACAGTCCTGGCCGCAGAGGGGCCAAGGAGCGCAGTAGTTTTAAAGTGGGCCCGTCGCTGCCCTGAGCCAAAATCACGGTTCCATCAGACGGGAAGCGGGGGTAAAACTGTGTCCCCCACAGCTGGCAGAACCACAGATGTCGCCGCATGGATGCAGGCCGCCTTCAGATGGAGGCCAGTCTGGACCACCGACCCCCCCACCGTGTGACCTTGAGCAACCACTTTAATCACTCGGTTCTCAGAGATGGTAATTACACCTAACCTGCAGAATCACTGAGAGAATTAAATAGGGTTGTATTCATTTGTCAGGCCCGGGGCACACTGCCTAAGCCTAAAGGATGCTGGCTTTGGGACCTGGGATTTCCTGGGAAATCCCACCATTCTGAGTAACCCAGAGCCACCTGGTAAAGACTCCAAACTATCAAAGAAGTGACTCCTTTTCTTTACAAGGGCCCTTCTGACATATCCTGGTCCACGGCATGATCTGAGAGCCTGGAGTCTCTGTGCGTGCGTGCGTGCGTGTGTGTGTGCGTGCGTGTGTGTGTGTGTGTGTGTGCGCGCATGCTGCTTTCTGATGGTCTTATACCTTACCTGAGTAGGAAGCTCCGATTCCCTGTACCCTGCTTCTTGCATCATACCCCTTCTGCAACCAAACGCTGTCCCTATTCAGCAGTGAGATATATCATTCAGGTGACGCATGCCTTCACCTCTCCAACAAAGCCGGGAGAGACCGGTTTGGTAAAAAGTGCAACCTTTCCAGAAGGTCTTTAAAACTCATTTGTTGCTCTTCATCGAGGAGTGGATTCCTCCTGGGGATCAGTCTTGATGGAAAACCTGGTGGGCTGCCACATTTATCAATTCGAGCTGAGAAAACGAAAATTACCATGGAACAGAAGGGTGCGCAAGAGCTTGCTTCAAGCTCAGTTGCTTTCGCGAGAGGTATTAATACTCAAGTCATCTGCACTTTCAAATTCCCTCCTTTCCCTCTGGTAGCTGTGCAAGGAATCTCTGTATGTTACTTATGGCAGATGGGAGAGGAACTTGTAACTTACTCGGAAATTCTTTCAAAGGGAATGAAAAATCGACAGAATGAGGCCAGTCTTAAGGTTCTCGGAGGGCCTCACGGGTCCAAAAAGGCTAAATAAAAAGACTACTCCCTCTCCGTATTTTCAAAGGGCTGTTGTGAAATTTCTTCTCAGCAGCTATAAACTACACAGCAATCCTTCTAACTGCTATCCCCATTCAAATTTTAATGATGATGTATCTCATAATTGACATACTTAACTAGCACTTTTTCAACACAAAGCTAAAAGAAATTTGCTAAATCAAAAAGATGCCAATTAGAAAAAAGAAACCTCCCAACACTACTGGCACCCCAAGTTTGGTGGGGAGGGCAGCATGGTGAAGACCGTCAGAGCCACTACTTTTCATATGATTCAAACTGACATCGGGAATAATTTGGGAACTCCTGATTTGGAAACTATAAAAAATACTCTCTTAAAAACAATATTCAGCAGAATATTTCCCTTCAATTAATTAATAGCGCTCCTTCTCTCTCTCTCTCTCTCTCTGTCTCTTTGGCACTGATAATATTCACAAACCATTTTTGAAAAGAAAATGCTCTAATTAATACAAAGCATTTTAGATTACCAATAGTCCCACTTCATTAAAATAATCAGATTAAATCAATGCTTTTTTCCTGTGATTTCTAACCAAGTTTGAAATTTACAAAAATCTCTGCTTCAGAGATCTAACACATTGTAAGAAAAATAACCATAACTTGATTAAAATCCAACTTGTAAAGTAGAAACAACAATGTGAGAGTGTGCTCAGCAGGAGTAAACAATAACCCATCTTCAGGGAAATGTCTCCTCTGGTTCTGGCATACTATCAACTGATATCAGAACTTCTGTTAGCAGAATTAATGAATGCAGAGTTTTCAGAATACTGATCACCTTTCCAAATTGATCACTGTGCTACTTTTCAGAGGCCAGCGTAAATGATCATGGAATATTTCTTCCCTATGTAGTAAGTCTGCAGATGGCTTCAATTTATTTAACATGGTACCTCTTCTGCTTATTCATCAGACTGCTTCCCTAATTTGCCCAACCTGCAGACTCTGTGATCATGGCATTTAGTTCAATCATTTAAGAGACATTGATTTAGTCTTCTCATATGCACCAGATTCTTCCCTTCCGCAAGGAAGGCATGCTGCGGCTGTGGCTAAAATTTGCAAACCATGCAACAGGAGGACTAAGGTGGGACATCCAACCTGGAGTTGAAATCTAGGCAGGCTTTGCAGGGAACAGGACAGCTGGGGGGGGGGGGGGGAGTTGGGGTGCGTGTGAAGGCCTGCAGGGTTCAGCCAGGTGCAGAAGGGAGGTGGGTGCAAAGTCAGCAAAGGCACTGTAGTCACGGACCTTATGTTCTTGGAACTTTAATACAGCTTAAAATAGGTGACAAAAATAAAAACATTAAAACTTCACTGTTGCGGTCAGGTCGTGGAATGGCTTGTATTTGGCAAATTAGGGAAACAGAATTAAGTCCTGAAAGCAATAGAGAACTATTGAAGCATTTTAGAGGTGATGCTATAAAAAGATTTGTTTTGTGCAAATTACTTTAGCTGAGTAAGGAGAATGGAGTAAAGCCGCAGAGATGTAAATTCATTTTTTTTTAAGATTTTTTTTTTTTTAAGGTGCACCTGGGTGGCTCAGTGGGTTAAAGCCTCTGCCTTTGGCTCAGGTCATGATCCTGGGGTTCTGGGATCGAGCCCCACCATCGGGCCCCCTGCTCCATGGGGAGCCTGCTTCCTCCCCTCTCTCTCTGCCTGCCTCTCAGCCTACTTGTGATCTCTATCTGTCAAATAAATAAATAAAATATTTTTTTAAAAAAGATTTTTTTAAATATTTTATTTATTTTGGGACGCCTAGGTGGCTCAGTTGGTTAAGCGGCTGCCTTCGGCTCAGGTCATGATCCCAGCGTCCTGGGATCGAGTCCCACGTCGGGCTCCTTGCTCAGCTGGGAGCCTGCTTCTCCCTCTGCCTCTGCCTGCCATTCTGTCTGCCTGTGCTCACTCCCACTCTCTCTCTGACAAATAAATAAATAAAATCTTTAAAAAATAAATAAATAAATAATAAAGATTTTATTTATTTAGACAGTGTGTGTGCAAGCACAGGCGAGCAGGGGAAGCAGTTGAGAGAGAGGGAGAGAGAATCCCAAACAGATTCTGCACTGAGTAGAGGGCCAGAATCCAGGCTTGATCCCACAACCCTGAGATGACCAGAGCTGAAACCAAGAGTCACCAGACACCCTGGGATGTAAATTTATAAAGTAACTGTTTATCTACCTCCTCCAGTAAACTATAAAGCCCTGAGGGCAAGAGCTACAACTCACTGTTACAGTATGTGGTACTGAAGAGCCAGTAGAACACATGAATGAGGAATGAATGAGACAGAACAACAGGGAAGCCGATTGAAACATTACAGGAACAATCAAGGCACAGAATGTTGTGAACAACTCTTAGGCGGTGGCTGCTGGAATGGACAGGACAGACAGAAATGCAAGACAGTCATAGGGTAGACTCAAGAAATCAGTGGCTTGTTTCATGAAGATTTAGAACCCAGGATGAGACATGGATTTGGAGTGAAGTTGAGGACTTGTCTTTTGGACACACCAATCTGAGAGTGTCCTGTAGGACCTGCATCCAGCAGACAACAGGATGTGAGTGGAAATCAGATAAGAGGTCAGAGATAGAGGAATCATCAGTAAATAGGTTGTAAAAATGGTAGAAGTGGAGGAGTTAATCTTATACAGAAAGTAAGCAGAGTAAGATGAGTCATGAGCAATGTAGAGACCTCCAGAGCATACCATTTTAAGGGATGGGTGGTAGACCAGATGTCACAGCTCTGCCTCTCCTACATGAAAACTGTATAGGATGGACAAGCAAGCTATTGCAAACAGGAACTTCCGGAGTCTATAAGGGAACAGCAAAAATGAACTAATCTAGTGCAATTCCTTCAGATTGGCAAAGTGATGTGACCTCCCCAGAGTCACCAACTCAGAGAATCTGCACAGCAGCAAATGCTAATAACTAATGCCTTAGTCTCTTACACCATAAGACTTGGAGGTAAGAAGAGATGAACTCTGATATTACTTTCAGCAGTATGATTTTATGATTCTAATCAAATTTCACTGCTTGTTCATTCAGAACAAGTACACAAACCAAACAGAGCAGTCTTTCCATCTTTTCAAACAACAAGGCCACGAAAATGAGAAAATAAATGAACCCAAAATCTCTGAGTCTTCCTGCCATGTTGAACAAATGGGAAAATAAAGCTTGTTCATTTCCATTCAGAGATGCTAATGATTCCGTTAAACTGATTTCTTTGAAGGAAAATTACTGCTAATAACCTTAATTTCCTCCTAGTCTCTTCCCCTAGGTACCTGACATTTTAAATAAAACATTTTCATAAAATATTAAAAGCAAAGGAATTATATCTTAGGTATCCAATTCCATATTGACAGACTTTATGAATCCCTTCTATCTCAGCTGTCTAGGGCTTACACTTTAGGATCTTCAGATAAACACATCAAATTTCCCATTCTAGGCATAAGCCAAGAAACACAATCCATTTAAAATGGACCAACAGGGATGCCTGGGTGGCTCAGTTGGTTAAGCGGCTGCCTTCGGCTCAGGTCATGATCCTAGCATCCTGGGATCGAGTCCCACATCGGGCTCCTTGCTCGGCAGGGAGCCTGCTTCTCCCTCTGCCTCTGCCTGCCACTCTGTCTGCCTGTGCTTGTTCGCTCTCTCTCCCTCTCTCTCTGACAAATAAATAAATAATAAAATAAATAAATAAATAAAATGGACCAACAATTTGGCGGGGGGGGGTTCTCTATGGCCTACCACAAATCACACTGATATCAGCCATGTGGTGTTCTAAAACATTCTTACCTTCAATTTGAATTTGATCACTGTAGATATTTTCTCTTTTTTGTCCCCCAAACCAGGCTTTCCACCCTGCCCTGACCTCTGAAACCTCTGTTCTGGATGGCAGATGGGTAGCGTCTGCCATTTGCCTCCCCATTCCCATTTGCCACGCTTCTCCAGCCTTGCCTCCTTGCCTAAGCCCTTTGGCTTCTGTATGGATTCAGCTAAAGGATGATACCATCCAGAAGTTTGGGAGGCAAGGGAAGAGTGAGGTAGACATATTTATTTCCCCACTGTCTCCCTGCAGGCACAAGACAGGTTGACTGTGTCTTCCCTACAAAAGGACACAGCTCTTACCAGACAGCCTTCTTGCCCCTCCACTCAGAGCAAGAAGAGCTCCCCATTGTTACTAAGTCTTTCTGCAGCCCCCACCTGGTTGTGTTCTCTACACCTGCCCAAACCTTCCAAAGGGTCCCTTTATTAAACCCTCCACAGAGGACTCAGTTTGCACATGCCATCTGTTCCTTGGCAGGCCCTAAATGACACGGAGTTAAAGACAGACCAGGTGAGGCCCTCCACTGTGGCTCTCGCAGACACAATCAAAAGAAACTGTAAACTGTATATCATTGTCACATTTCCATGAGCAAAAACCTAGTACACACTTTCTTGAATAGCAAGGTTTCGATGCCAAGGAAAGAAAACTGAATCCTACCATATTTCTACAATTCAGCGTGCTGTAAAAATAAACATGCAGAAGGCATACAATCAGAATCTGAATGTCACTGCCAAACCTAACCAGAATTCTTCTCAAAAATGGGTATCTGGAGAAACATGAAAAGAACCAAATCCATCCTTGAAAACAGAAACATCTCATTTTCCTACTCTTTATCCATAAGAAGATTATTAAACCAAATACTGTGACACTTTAAGGTGACTCCAAGTCTTTCAAGGGATGGCACAAAATTCTAAAAAGTACTAATAATTCACTTCATCTTATTGGTAACAACTACAGCTACTGAAGTTGTGATTTTTGGAAAAACTTGGGAATCAATGACCTAGATTTTTCTGTATTTTCCCCAGTATCTCTCAAAATGAAAATAAAGAGGAGTTTCTAATGTATATAAATAGGCCTTTGTCTATATATCAGATCTAAATATTATAGAAATTACCTTCAGATAGCTATTAAATAATAAAACTCAATAAAATAGCTTTATCTCTGAAACTTACAATTCTCTAAGTAGAAAGTAAATGAGATTCTTAAGTAAGTATCTGAAAGTTGAAAGCTATAAATATACCTGGACTGAATTTTTAGCTATGAAATTAACTTGATTTTTCCCAGGTCAAAATCAACCTCTGTTGGCTGTGCAGTCCCTCTGTTCTTTGACCAAATATTCAAGTGTGTTTATGACATGTCCCTGCTGTGAGTAATCTAGAATTCCACAGCTAACCAAATTGATCAGAATACAGATTTTCAATTCTGAGTCTGCAAGGTATCACTTACTAAAGAGTTTCTAAACAGGCCTCTTAACTGAGAAATTCCTTCTAAGTATTGTATTTTCAAGAAATTTAAGAACATAGACTATTTCTCCATCATTTCCTCCTGTACTGCATATAACCGTCAATTGAAATCTGGCTGAATTAGTGAACTAATGTAACAATGTGGGGCATGCTTCAATTAGAGGATATGTTCATAATTTGAGGTTCCATGAGATAGAAACTCCCTGAAGGACTTTCTTAAAGGCAATTTGGCAGTGCTCTCTCAAAATGGAAAATGTGCATACCCTCTTGACCAATTATTTCTATTTCTAGGAATTAAGCTGCAAGAAAATCCTGCACAGGTGCACAAAGGCCTATGTACAAAAATCTCTAATCTCGGGAGCCTGGGTGGCTCAGTAGGTTAAAGCCTCTGCCTTCACCTCAGATCATGATCCCAGAGTCCTGGAATCAAGTCCAGCATCAGGCTCTCTGCTCAGCAGGGAGCCTGCTTCCCTTCCCCTCTCTCTGCCTGCCTCTCTGCCTACTTGTGATCTCTGTCTGCCAAATAAATAAATAAATAATCTTTTTTAAAAAATCTCTAATCTTTCAGGGTGCAATGTATCCATAGTACCAAAGTTTCTATAATGTTAGAAAGAAAAAGATATCCAGCACACTGACATGGAAAGAGCTCGGTGACTTACCGTAAGTGAATAAAAGCAAATCATAGAAAAATGTATACAGAATAATCCTGTTTATGTAATAAGAAAAAGATATGTATATATACTTAAACATGTAAATGCACAGTAAAGGGAGAGGAAAGAGGCACTCTAAGCTGTCCCCAATAGTCATATTTTGGGATGGGTGCAGGTGGGTAAGAGTATTTTATATTTTTGTTTCTATATTTCTACATTACCATTTGCATTGGAATATATTAATGTATCATACACACCACTTAAAAACCCATGAAAACAAAAAATTAACACAAATTCTAGGGACACCTGTGTCTCAGTCACTTATGCCTCTCAGGTCATGATCTTAGGGTCCTAGGATCATATGCATCTCAGGTCATGATCTTAGGGTCCTGGGATCAAGTCCCACATTGGGTTCCCTGCTCAACCAGGAGCCCACTTCTCCCTCTGCCTGCAACTCTCTTGCAGTGTTCTCTCATGCGTGCTCTCTCTCTCTCGTTCTCTCTGTCAAATAAATAATAATCTTAAAAAAAAAAAAAGAAGAAGAAAGAAAGAAAGAAATTCTCGAGGGTTTGGTGATTTGTCCAATGACAGGGCACCAGCAGATATGAGAAACCCACCTCAGAGGGATTTCACCCTCATCTGATCACTTGTGATCACTCATTTAAGAACCAAAAGGAAGGGGTGCCTGGGTGGCTCAGTGGGTTAAGCCTCTGCCTTCGGCTCAGGTCATGATCTCGGGGTCCTGGGATCAAGCCCCGCATCGGGCTCTCTGCTCGGCGGGGAGCCTGCTTCCCCCTCTTTCTCTGCCTGCCTCTCTGCCTACTTGTGATCTCTGCCAAATAAATAAATATTTAAAAAAAAAAAAAAAGGACCAGAAGGAAAATGAGGACTGTTAAGTAAACTGCACCTTGAAATACTAACCTGCAGAAACAGATCTACAGACTCCATGTCCAGGACAAATATGGCAACTACCACGTAGCAGTGAAAATATTTTGGGACTGGTTAGAGTTCAAGACAGTGATGTACACAAAAGAACCTGCATGTCCCCATAAACGAAGTCACCCCTTTCTCCATACGGGGGTGTTCTTATCTAAAGGAGCACTGGGATATAAGAGAGAAAATCATGTCTTGCCTCCCTCAACTTTGTATATTTGCTAACATCTTAGAAAAATGAAGGAAAAGAAAAACAGGTGGAAATTTAGAATCTAAAATCTATGTCCGCTGGAAATAAATGACCAAAGCAACCTTGGTAAGAAATTTAATAGAGGGAAGGGCGCCTGGGTGGCTCAGTGGGTTAAAGCCTCTGCCTTCGGCTCGGGTCATGATCCCAGGGTCCTGGGATCGAGCCCCATATCGGGCTCTCTGCTTGGCGGGGAGCCTGCTTCCTCCTCTCTCTCTGCCTACTTGTGATCTCTGTCTGTCAAATAAATAAATAAAATCTTTAAAAAAAAAAAAAGAAATTTAATAGAGGGGAAAAAAAAGAAAAAAGGATGCCGGGCTTACTTCAAGATGAAACTACAGTTCTGGCAATTTCTAGTACACACTATTTCTGAGCACAGCAGACAAAAGGCTCAAAATGGGAGCTGATGGGCCAAATTGGTTCCACACACGGGTTTTGTTTGGTCAGCCCAGGAGCTGACATATTTGTTTTTATTTTAATTGACTTCTAAACCATTTTCAAATGAGATCTCACACTTAAAAAGAAATCTGACTTCGTGCTTCTCTGAAAATTGCAGAGGCGATGGCGACCCTGTGCCGGGTACCCACCCAGGGTCGGGGTGGGGGTGGGAATCCATCAGCCCTGCGTGCCCCCCACCACTCCCACATGTCTCTACCACCTGGGCAGCCTTCCCAGGTAAACGCTGGCCCTGCAGAACACTGAAATTGCTTTCTAGGCTTCCCCAGAGTAGCCTTTAGTAATCTCCCTCTCTCAGACTTCTGGCCCACGCACCTGCGGAAACAAAAGTTTGCAGGATTAGAGGACACAGGGTTCAATGCTCAACTTCCTATTTCAATTACACATTCCCAGCAGGGTTGCCAGAAATTTCTCTGTCAGACCTCAGCCCGGTCACTTAAAATAACGGTCACCAAACATCTTATGGCAACACATCTTTCGGCAGCATGCACCTCGGCGCCAGGTAAGGCAAGGCAGCAGTTAGAACTTGGAGTTCCAGCATCCATCCACCAGGGCATGCGTCCCTCCTGGAAATTTCACCATCCCCAGCCTCCGTTTCCCCAAGTGTAAACAGAGAGACTATTAGTAACCACCAAAGAAAGGATCCAAGGACATGGCACATGCCCTTCGCTCAACAAATGCCTGTTGTGTTATGACCACTGCTTCTATTACTGTGTGACGTGCTGCCACTGAAGACCCATGCAAAAGCAGGAGGCACCAAGCCTCCTAAACATCAGAGATCTCCAAATTATTCTAGGCAATACCTCTCTCCTTCCAGGCCTACATGGCTTACATGGTCTTTTTTAAAAGCCTGGTGGGAGGCACAGACGCCCTGAGGAAAACATCTGGCACACTGAGCAGAATTTTCAGCCCCGCAGTCACAGAATTTGAGGCAATTAGGGCTGATTTAACAGGGTTAGGCAAGTCCAGGGGGGATGATCTGGAACTTCATAGCAGCCCTCAAAGGTGACCAGAACTTTCTGTACTTGCAGAGGGGCACAGCAAGTATCCCTTGTTATGAGTTTGTTTGTTTGTTTGTTTTTAAGATTTTATTTATTTGAGAGAGAGAGAGAGCGCACACCATGAGCAGGTGGCGGGGGCGGGGGGGGTAGTAAAGGGAAAGGGAGATGCAGACTCCCTGCTAAGCAGGGAGCCTGTCCTGGGGCCCAATCCCAGGACCCTGAAATCATGACCTGAGCCATCCAGGGGACCCCTGTTACAAGTTTTATAGGAACTGACGCAGCCTACTTTGTATGGGTAAGTCAATGTCATCAACCCCTCCAGAGAAGGAGAGAGTGAGCAGTAACGCTACTGCTTTAGGAGAAAGACTAATCTCATCTGTAGCAAAGGCAACAGAAACACAATACCCAGCATCAGACACAGTACAGTGTGCTGTGCACTTTTGCCCTATGGGGTTATTCTCATTTTACAGATGGGGTAAGTGGGTAGGTGCCCAGGATCATCACACAGCTAACACAGGACATCATTGAGATTCCAACTCAGGTCTGCCTGATTCTAACACCTGAGGGTCTTAGCAACTTTGCACTTGCTGAAAGCAAACCCACAATGCAACACCCCACTCAGCCCCCAGCTGCCTCTAAGACAAAGTGTTTCTAGAGCAGTTGTCCTTTACTTTCAGTGGGTCACAGTCCACCCTCTGCCAAGTCTGGGGAATCATATAGACCCCATGAGTGTAATATTTTTAAATGTATAAAATGAAGCACAAAGGAAAACAACTGATATTGGAATATACTTATCAAAATAATTTTTTTAATCTGGGCACAGCTAGTAATGCATGCGTTTCTTTTTCAACCCATTAAATGCCAACATTCCAAGTGACAATAATACTTAGCCTAATCGTCATTTGGAAGTAAATGCAAATAAAGACATAATTCATTTGCCAGCTAAATTCATCAACCCACCAAATTCCATCCTCAGACCATTATAGGGTGGACCCAAGATGAAGGACTCTTGCTCCAGAGGGCAGCATGAGATGTCAAGTATAAATCTAATGGTCTGTGGTCTCTTTCCTCTGGATGACCTGTTTATAACTAATGACATCGAGTTACTTTCTTCCCCTTGTTCTGAAGAGGTCAGTCATGTCAGGGAGCCAAAAACACCCTTTAATTGTTCAGGAGCAAAAGAATACTTTGAGGGCAATGTATCTCAAAGCAATAGCTTGCCTGACCCCAAGGGTAGTGTGGTCGCTAGAGGTAGAATTTCCCAACCCTCAGCATCCCAAAGGATCACAGGAGGAGAGCTGTGACGGTGACTCCCAGTCAGCCGGTAAGATAACACCATCCTGCCATTACATGGCATGCGACCTTCTCAAAGAAGGTTTTGTAGGTGGGGGGGGCTAGAAACGTGTTCAGAAAAACACTTTCCTCTGATTTCTGTCTCTTTCAACTATTCTGATTCCAGAAAGAAAAAGTAGAGGGAGTTCATGCAGAGGAAAAAAACAAAAAAACAAAAAACCTGCTAACCATTCATCCTCCTTCATGGAAGGATCTCCCAGCTGAGATCTGGAAGGTAGGGCTGTAGCCCCTTCACCTCCGCTGTGAACTTGAGTTACACCTTGAGCATATGAAAAACATCCAAAGGCATGAGTTTCCAACCAGACTTTTACTAAAGTGGGACTTGGTGGTTGCTTGCAACTGGGTGCAATGGGCCTTGAGAATAAAAGTGACTCTGGGTTGGGAGAGGGTGGTGGGGTTACATTATATGTTTAAATAAAAATAAAATTTAAGGGACGCCTGGGTGGCTCAGTTGGTTAAGGGGCTGCCTTCGGCTCAGGTCATGATCCCACCATCCTGGGATCGAGTCACACATCCGGCTCCTTGCTCAGCAGGGAGCCTGCTTATCCCTCTGCCTCTGCCTGCCTCTCTGTCTGCCTGTGCTTGCTCTCATGCTCTCTCTCTGACAAATAAATAAATAAAATCTTAAAAAAAAAAATTTAAAAAAAAAAAGTGACTCTGGGTGATTTTTTTTTTTAAAGCAGGCTTAATTCTGATGAGGGCCGTGCAGACTTCTCACCCATCTACACAGCGATGCATTAGCACCCAGCTCAACTTCCACTGAGGTGAAGTAAACCACCCATTTTTCTATTTGGTTAATGAAAGAATCATAGCCTCTGAATGTGCTAGACCTTCATATCCTTCTAAGGTATAACTAGATAAACAGTACTACACCCTGAGGAAGTATTTCTACTTTAAGGGGGAAGGCTTTATCAAAAGAGAAACTGTTACACAGAAGAACAAATACTAAGGAAGGAAAGGAGGAAAGACCTATGCAAGGTCATTACATTTCTTGACAACTGCAGGGGAGGAGAAAAATACAGAATGGACAGTACTGAGAACTGTCAGTTCTCAGTGTCCTTGCACCAGCAAAACCACAGAAAGTCGCTGCTGCCCACCATCGGCAACGAAAAGTTGTATTTATTTCTTGAGAGGTAGATGAATCTTTTTGGCAGACACTACTATGCCCTACAAGTTCACATTATGAGGTGAAAAGCATCTATTTTAGAAACTTCAGTCTGGACATGAAATACCAAGTGTGATCATTAAAGCAGCTCCATTAGTCCTTGACCTCATTCTGCATATAAAACGCAGAAGTTCTTGGTTTTACAAGACTTACTGCGATAGCCAGTTTATTAAAAACCTAGGTCACGAGTGCTAATAAACAGGCTGTTTCATCCTTACTTTAGAAGTGGTCCTTACCAATGATAATAATTTAGCCACAATCTGCTAAATAATTTAAAGTTCCAAAGAATATTTTTGCTTCCTCCCAAGTGTTTGAGTTCACTATTCACTACTAAGGGCATTTGGGGAGAAGGGGAGAAATATATAAGCTTTCTTTCCTATGACTACATTAAGTCTGTGATACAAAAAGGTATAATTTATTCTCAATGTCAGATTTTAAAATTTTAAAAATCAAATAAACTCAGCAGCTAATGACTAATGCATTTTTTTAAAAATCCACAGAAGTTATTAATTGTGATATTTGAGTCAGCTGACTACATCTGAAAGTTTGAGGATGGAAATGCAGCACAACATCCAGAAATTGGCCTAACTTACATCACATCCGTTCACGAATTAGCATGCCAATGTGATCCACTCAAGGAAAACAACAGGGCAGCACTGAAAGGCAATTTTACTATAATTTTAATTTTGAGGATGGGTTAGGGATTACTAGGCAAACACATTTAAATTCCTAATAAACATAACTGGCCCCTGATGCCAAAATCAGCAGTGCACAATAAGGGCAAGACAGTTGGATGTATTCTTGGGAAAGTTAAAATAGTGGGCAAAAGGCATTGGCTAGGTCTCTGCTGGAGATGAAATCGCTCAAAGTGATACAAATTTTTAAAGTTCATTTCTGCAAAAGCTTTTTGGTAACCCTTATCACTTTTTTTTTTTTTTTTTTTGGAAAAGCAGAGACCCTTACCACTTTTTAAACTTCCCTATTTCGCTCCCTCATAGGTGAAAACACACTACCTCAAGATTCTGGGGCAGAGTAGTTTAATATCATTCACACTGTCAGGCACACAAATATAAAACTCCGAAGACAGTATTTGAGAACAAAGCGCTTCTGTGTGGGTGTGCATTTGTAAAATAAAGGTAGCATTATTCCAACAGATAGAAATGTGTATCCAGTGATCAAACGGAGTCTTAGAAATTCTGTTTTGACAGTTACTTGTAGAAAAGCATTTTCAACAGCCATTAATTCAAAGCTGGGCGGTGATATCATCAAAGCTAAATCAAAACGAAATTCAGATGGTTGACTAATCACAGCTGGAGGGATATGTAATTGGTAATCTACTAGAGGGTACTTTTAGCTATGTCATAATATGTTACATGCGAAGGGTTACTAGCTCTGGCAGCAAAAGTCGCCTGAAATAAAAATGCCAATTAAAAAAATGTTCTTCCATTTAAGAAGTGAATTTCTGGGGCGCCTGGGTGGCTCAGTGGGTTAAGCCTCTGCCTTGGGCTCAAGTCACCATCTCAGGGTCCTGGGATCCAGCCCCAGCCCCTCATTGGGCTCTCTGCTCAGCAGGGAGCCTGCTTCCCCCCCCCCTGCCTCCTTGTGATCTCTCTCTCTCTCTGTCAAATAAATAAATACTCTTTTTTTAAAAAGTGAATTTCTATGAAAACAGGTGTTCTCCCAAGATGGCAATCATTTATTAAACTTCTACAGTTCAAAAGGAAGATGACATAATAGATTAAAACACCAGCAGAAAACTATGCAAGACTGTCCTATGAAAAACATCATTCTAGATTACATAACATGAATAACGGCAGATTAAACTACACGCCCCTACCCAGCTAGATTTCTGTGCTCTGTAACTTAGGCTACTTAAGTTTGAAGAGTACACAACACTAGGTTCTCAGTTCAACCACATATTTTTGAAACCAAGTGTCCTGAAAAAACTAAAAGGATAAAGTTAAATTTTACACACACAGAGGCACAGTTTTCCCCGAGGAACACAGTTCCTTAGACGCTTTCTTACCCTCCTCATAGATGGCCCAGGTAAAGTCACCAGTTGCTCTTCCTGGTCATGTTTACTTTATGAATCTGATTTCTCTTTAAAGAGGAAACTCAATTCAATTTTAGATATTACAGGGCTGCCTACGTTTGAATGACATTAGTGCCAACCAAACAGAACTATTAAACAACTATCTCCCACACACTCCTAATTTATAGATCACCCTGTATCACGTTTATGGTTAAAAAAAAAAAGGCAACCTTCCACTAATAATTTGACCGAAACTAAATTTTAAACTCCTGTATTTATAACAAGAGACCCCCTACAAGAGCTTTAAAAAAAAAGGAGTAGGAAGTTATCTCTCAAATACATGCATAAATTTGAAAATATAATAGGCATTTGTATTTTCTCTAGAAAAATCCTAGTTTATGCAAGTTTTATGATTCTAGATAAAGGCACGCTTAGAAACAATTGGGAATTGATGACTTCCATATTTCCATACTTCGGTACTGCCTACAAAGTCTACAGCCAGAAGAACTGTACTATATAGAGAGAGTCTAATTAGTTAAGGAAAAGACAACTTTAAAATTCTGGAAAAAAAAAAAAACAACCTTTAATCTCCATCATTTATAAGCTTTTAGGAGGCTCAAACACTGCCCCCCACCGAGAGCTGGCCTGTCAGTGTTGTTTTAAGTGGAAATGGTCAATCATTTCTATTACCTCCCCAGAAGAGGTAAGAAGATCCACATGCACACACGTTTACATGCTTTGCACGCTGCCAACTATTTCCAACCAAAATAATCATATACCCGTCGAGCCGAGGTATTTCTAGCCAAAAGCGGTTAACGTCTGGACGGAGTCGGTGGAAACCCAGAAGGCGATGATTACAGGGGAGGGGCTGGCGCGCAGACCCCTGCCTCCCGCGCGCTCGGCGCCTCGCACCCCGCACCTGCACGGCTCCCCGGCAGGGCATCCGGGTGCGCGCGCACGCGTCCGGGACGCACCCGCCGGGAACAAATAAACCCAGCGGGCCGGGGCGGGCGGGAGCATCTTCGGGCGGGACCCGAAATGCCTTCTCCTACCTGTCACTTTGCCCGGAGCTGCTGCCGGGGATGCGGCCACGGCCGCCGCCTGGAGACCCAGTGTGTGCGCGCGTGTGTGCGCGCGCGCGCCCGTATGTGTATGTGTGTGTGTGTGTGTGTGTGTGTGTGTGTGTGTGGTGTGTGTGAGATCTTGTTTGCGGTGCGGCTCACTTACTGCTCCTCGCGCCACCAGCCCCCTCCCCCCAACCCCCGAGAGCCGGCCGCTGAGCCCCCTCCCGGCGCGTCCGGTCCCGCCCTCCCGCCGGCCCTCTCCCGCCCCGCACCTCCCCGCCTCCCCGCGCGCGATCCTCACCTCTGCCGAGGGCGGGGGGTCTCCGCGGGCGCTCCTAGCAGAAGCTGCGGAGCAGCGCCGGCCCGCTCCGCCCTCCCGCCCGCGGGCCTCAGCGTGTCCCCGGCCCCGGGTCCTGCTGCCCCTTCGTGACCGGCCGCTCCCTCCGCCCCAACCCCGAGTCTCCCTCCCCGTTCGCCTCCCGGCTCCAGAGCCCGAGCTGTCGCCTCGCAGCCCCAACCTGCCCAGGCTACGGAGCATGCCCAGTGCGGCGCTCCCGGGCTGGGCTGGGGGTGGGCAGGGGCAGGGCCGGCCGCCCGGCTGCCGCGAGCCGGCAGGCGGGGAGGGGGCGCCGGGCGGGCCGGGGGCGCAGCCTCGCGGCAGGGGGCGGGCGGCCCTCGAGGGTCGCGAGCCGCGCTGGGAGGCGGTGGGTGGGGCGTCCGAGGAATCCGCCTCGCTGCGCGCTCCTCGGGGTCTCCCCAGCCGCCCCGGCGCCGCAGCACGTGCCCAGGGTCTGGGGTCCCGGTGCGTTCAGGGTGGCGCGGGGCGCAAAAGCTTGGGGGTAGGGGGGAGTGGCATCCTGCTCTGCTGGGAGACCAGCAGCCAGCCGCGGGCTCTGGTGCAGGAGTGGGACGGGGACAGCGGAGAGGTCCAGGACTAGCGAGGACTGGTACCCCCGAAGCGGCTGGCGAGGGTGGGGGAGGTGTTTATTTGATTACATTTTGTTTTATAAACACATAAAGCGCTTACAGTGCTTCGGGCACTATTCTAAACGCTTTTTTATTCATGTAATCCTTAAAACAATCTTCCAAAGCAAGTACTACTATTATCTCTTTTTTTGTTTGTTTGTTTTCGAGGCTTAAACTGAGCCACAGAGAGATTAAGTGGTTCCAAAAAGTCCTCCCCCAAGTGCAACCTCAGAGACGCAACCCCCCCAGACTTTCGTCCCTGTAACGCTGGGGCGCTGCTCCAGCCAGTTCCTGCCTCGCCCCTACCCTACAACGGCCCCCAGTGAATCCGAGTCGCCCTCGCACTCAGCCCCTAACGGTGTGGACTCTAGCATCACTCTTTGTGTGGACCCTCAGCGCGCGGCTCCAGAACTGCCGGGAGGGCTTCCTCCTCCCCCAGGCCACTTCGCCTCCTCCTCCCGGCCGGCGGCCACCAAAACCCGGAGACGTGGCACCTGCGCATTGGGGACTGGGGCCACGCTCGCTGCTAAACTGGGCATGCTCAGCCGCCTAAGCAGGTCCGGCTGGCCAGGAGGAAAGAGCGAGTCTGGCTGCTCGTGCAGTGTGAGGTTTGGAGGGGGAATGTCCAGGCTCTTGATGGGCAGAAGCAGTTGTAGATACCAAAGCCTCGTTCCTCTGGCATGTCCTGGCCCTTTCCAGGCAGGGCTAAAAGGAGATTGGGGTGGGGAGGGGGATCAAAAGTTTACCAGCTGGGCATCCTTAAGTGGGAGGGGGCTGAGGGCCCACTGACAACTCCCCAGCTGAATTGCTAAGCTGCAATTTTAGCCTAGCCCTTAAACAGGCTCCTAAGTTAGCTGAGCCTGTCTGTCTGTGCAGAAGCCAAGAAAAATAGCCTAAACCAAGTTTCCCAGACAGATCCCAGGGAAAAGCTGGGTGGCTCTTCACTGCTCAGGGGTCTTGGAGATGTGGTGATGTTGAGTAACGCCAGCGGACTCCAGCAGCCCTCCTCAGACTGTGATGTGTGCAGAAATCCTCGGGGGATCTCTTTAAAGGGCAGATTTTGATTCAGCAGTCCTGGAGTGGGACCTGAGGTTTTGCATTTCTAACTAGCTCCCAGGTCACACTAGTGTTGCTGGTTTAAGATCAGACTCCGAGTAGCAAAAAGTTAGGGCAGTACTTTAGGCCTGTTTTCTATTTATATTTATGAAAACTGAGGTTTAGAAAGGCAAAGCAATTTCACCCAGGTCACACAGCCAAGAGTGTGGATAGATTCAAACCCAGTACTTGAGGACACCCTGTGCTTATGTTCCCATATTCCCCAGGTGTCACCCATAGACAATGAGCCAGCAGCTGTCATCTGTGTGTCTTGATCATGTCCACAGTGGAATTTAATTTAGTATATAGCACCCCCAAACCTCCTTTATCAAAATGTAGTAGTTTAAAACAACTATTTATGCACTCACAATTCTGTGAATCAGCTATTTGGGCTGGAATCAGCAAAGCAGTTCTGCCTTTTTCTGCTGGGTCCACTCATGCAGATGTGAAAAGCTTGGAGCCTCATCTAATGGCTGGAATGAAAGGATGTTCTCTCTATATCGCTTCTTCACATAGGGAGCTTCTAGTTTTCAGCAGCAAGGGAGGGTAAGCTCCAATTTAAAATAGCATTTCAGGGGAGCCTGTGTGGCTCAGTGGGTTAAAGCCTCTGCCTTCGGCTCAGGTCATGATTCCAGGGTCCTGGGATCAAGCCCCACATGGAGCTCTCTGCTCAGCAAGGAGCCTGCTTCCTCCTCTCTCTCTCTGCCTGCCTCTCTGCCTACCTGTGATGTCTATCTGTCAAATAATTAAATAAAATCTTTTAAAAAAATAAAATAAAGTAGCATTTCGTACTTCCTTTTGCCAATGTTCTATTGACTAAAGAAAGCCGCATGGCCATGTCCAGGTGTAAAGCCTGGAAAGAAATAATAAACTTCACTTTGAAGTAGGGTTTGTTTATTTTTCCAATCTACCACATACACCAACTTCTATAAAACGAGCCTTTTGCCCTAGAATTCACTCAAGGTTTTATAGATTAAGCCTATTCTTAACTTTTACATATTGGTAAGCCCAACCATAGCAATCATTTATTGTTAGACTGTCAACCTAATAGTGCACTTATTAAGGAATCTTAGCTCAGTGGGGTATAAATTTTAACTGTTTAAAATGTTTTTCAATATACTAAATTTAATTCATTTCTGTTGAAGCTCCCTTTCCCTTTCCCTCCCCTTTCCCCTTTAATGCCATCTTAGATAGCCATTCACCCAACAAACATTTTTGAGACTTTTTTAAAAAGATTTATTTGTTTATTTTTAGAGAGAGAGAGTGCACACACTTGGGGAGTGGGGAGGGGCTGAGGCAGAGGGGGAGAGAGAGAGAGAGAGAGCTCAAGCAGACACCCTGCCTAGCACAGAGCACAACACAGGGCCTCATCTCACAACTGTGAGATCATGACCCAAGCAAAAATGAAGAGTCTGTCACTTAACTGGCCAGGGAAACCAGATGCCCCCATTTCTGAAACTTTTTAAATGTGCCAGGCACTATGCTTTGCCCAAGATACCACAGTCTACAGAAGAGACAAAATCATTTCCCCTATAGACCTTAGATACTATCAGAGGAGACAAACAATAAAAAGCATACTATATTAAAAGGATATGACAGCAAGTAGTATTGGGAGCCAGGGAGGAAAGGAAAAGCAAAAACTTCATTAGGCAGATAGGAGGGACCGCTATTTTAGATAGGGGTCAGAGATGGCCTCTCTGAGGATGCGGCATTGAGTGGAGACCTAAATGAAGAGAGAGATCTGAATATCTGGGGAACAGTGTTTTCAGCAGAAGGAACAGCAAAAGCCCTGAGATGAGAATGCAATTGGCACCAAGAAAGAGAAAGGAGGCGGGACTGGCAGAGCAAGGCAGAGAATGAGTGGAATTGGGGTCACAGAGGCAGCAGGGGCCCAGGCCACATGAGGCTACCGAAAGGACTTTGGGCTTCAGGCCAAGTGTGGTATGAGCCCATGGGAAGGTGCTGAGCAGGGTCAGAACATGATCTTATCAGTGGTTTAGAGAGCTCACCTTGAGATTACCTGTAGACGAAGAGTTCAAAAAGGGAGCCCAGTAAAAGGACAGCAGTGGTTCCGCTTGAGCTGAGTTTTATCATCTTCAGCATTAAAACTCGGACTATGTTACATCTTCAATGTTATACTCAATTGAAATCCCATCTTCTCTCTTTCCCCTGGCTGGCCCCAGCTGGTTCCATTGCTCCTTGGAGTAGAAGGCTGGTGACACAGGATCTGGCCCTTAAACCAATTCATGCTACTGGCCCTTCAAGGCCTAGCTGGTCCAGGATGTTGGGTAGGAAGGAAGAAGGAGGAAATGAATGAATGTGTCTGCTTTTGACTTGTGGCCATTGTGGTCTTCACTGTGGCTGCTTCTCTGTCTAAAACACCAGCGACTTTGTGGCAGGTGTCCTTTTGCCTGTTTTCTGCCATGAAGGACACAAGTAAGGCCCTCCAGGGGTCCTTTTGGACTCCCACCCTCCCAGCACTGCTCCTTTTATTCAAAGCCCACAATGCTCTCCAAGGTGACCTAGCCCAGTGCATCTTATTGCTGGGACTCATAGGCCAAGCAGGCACCCTCGTGGGTGGGCCACGTATAAGAAAGCTAAGCCCAGCAGCCTTGCACAGTGCCCAATGGAAGTACTAGAGAAAATAGCCCATCCAAACCAGGTTGAAAGGTTGGTAGGGAGGAGGGTAAGATAGAGTTTTTTCTGCCATGAGGAGGATATCTAGACCTAATTATGGGAACTTTCTCTAGAATGTGAGTGCCTGAACACTTTTTTGTATTCACCTGCAGGTTTTACTAACCAGTTATAGGCCAACATCTTATTATTGGAAATTAACATTCACCACAAGAAAGGCCAAAGCAACCAGGTCCTTACCTTTGTATAAAGTCTTACTTGGTACTGCAACTTTACAGGAAAGGAGGACAGGAGACAATCAGCACCTCAGGTTAATAGCCACAACTGTGTTCTCAAAAGATCACATTGTATTCTTTTTAGAGAAAGGGCAGCTCATCTCTTGTCCTGATTTAAAGTGATACATTCATCACTGCTTCCACCTAGCTTTTCACATGCTGTTCTTTGTAAATGAAAAGATCACCACCGGCCCCTTGGTCCAGTTAGCCTTAACTAGGGACATATAGCTGTGACAAGTGGGCAGCACAAGGACCGGCCTTGATGTGGGCTGGCTTGGCCCCAGGGTGTCTACTCCCTAACCTGTGTCTTGTTCCACCGTGTGCTGAAAGAAGAAACAATTTGTCAGAGGCACTGAGAACCAAAAAGAATGATAACGAAGAAAATCGTCCAAGGATAGTGTTTGTGTAGAATATAAGAACAGTCTCAAAAGCCTCACTAAACTTTCTGTCAAATCCACTGTTGACTGAGCCTAAAGAGAGAATAGAAAGAAAAGCAAAATAAAGAGGAGATTTTAACTCCATTCCAAACAAATTAGCTTAAGAATGGAATTTTCTGGGGCGCCTGGGTCGCTCAGTGGGTTAAGGCCTCTGCTTTTGGCTCGGGTCATGGTCCCGGGGTCCTGGGATGGAGCCCCGTGTCGGGCTCTCTGTTCAGCAGGGAGCCTGCTTCCCCCTCTCTCTCTGCCTGCCTCTCTGCCTACTTGTGATCTCTGTCTGTCAAATAAACAAACAAAATCTTAAAAAAAAAAAAAAATGGAATTTTCTACGTGTGAGCCAGGCCTAGACTATGACTACTGCAGAAGTTCAAAGTGCTGCGTGATGGTGACAATGATGATGATGATTGTTATTATGAAGGTAAAAGCATCTATGCAATAAAACACAAAAGTCCTAAATGGGAACTAAGGAATTTCCACTTCCAGAAATTCTTATGTGATCACCACCTGGTTCAAAATATTTTCAACATTCCAGAAAGTTCCCTCACGCTCCAGGCAGTATCTCTCTCTCTCTCTCTCTCTCTCTCTCTCTCACACACACACACTACCACCACCACCACCACAAGTAATCACCATTCTAATGCATAGAATTGTTTTCCCTGTTTTTGAATTTCATGTAAATGTAATCATGTAGAATGCACTCTTTTGTGTAGAGTTACTTTCATTCATTACTATGTGTGTGAGATTCCTCCAAGTTGCAATTTGTATCTAGTGTTTTTACCTTTTTATTGTTGTAAATTATATCGTGGGAATATATCAAAATGTGTTAATCTGTTCTATTGTGATGGTAAAATTTTGTGGGCTTTAGAATTGCTCTCCAACCCTTGAAAATTGGTCCTATATTCCCATACAATTTCTTTGTATTCCCTATTACTAATACAGTACAATATATTAAGTATATTAAGTATCCAATACTACTGTTAATGGGTTATTCTGTGAAAATAAAGGTGATCCTTTACCATGGTAAATTCCTAAGGGTTTTATGCAAAAAGCACAGTAAAATTATGTCATATTACTGGATAAAAAAATTAAGGGATTTTTTTTCCTCAACTAATTCAAAAGGCAAATTATTTTTTCTAATACCAAAACATCTGTAATCACTTCTTTGAAGTATGATGAATATGTGCTGTTAGATGTAAATTAGAAAGCCTCACACGTGGATGTCAGCATTTAACCCACAGGATATGATTTACAAATGAGAACACTGTTCCTACTTACCTGATGTTTATGGCAAGATTACATAAAATGTAATGAGAGCATATGGAAAATATACACACACGACTTAATGAGGCTGTTAAGCTGCTGGCCTAATTGCATGGTTTTATATTTCTCTCCACTCTTTAAATGTGAACAGACCAGTTTTGTAAATACAATGATTTGTTCCTACCATCTCTGTTAGGCTGCAACAAGATTAGAAAAATACATTAATTTACAATGTAAATATCAACTGCACATTCAGCAAGACTCAATGTTCTTTTCTTTCCTTCACTGACTCCGTGTGGTTGGAATCACAACAAAAGTACAGTTCCGTTAAATTTGTTGTTCCTCTATGTCTCAGGAAGCCCCAAATTTTCATCCACACACACAAATTTCTTTGACTCTTCCTTTTCTGTCATATTTGCCAATGTGATTTGTGCTGGTTAAGATAAAAATAATGGATTCTTCTGAGTCCCACCTAGAAGTGACTTAGAGGATCATGTGATCTGATCACTCCAACGAACTGAGGAACATTTTAAGTCTCAGAGAGACTGTGTGGCTTGCTCCGGTTGAATGCCCAGCTGGAGGCATGTTCAGACCCCAACTTCCATTTCAGAGCTTGTAGACACATCGGTTCAACAAAATCCAGCCACAGAGCAAAGATGAGTTTTAACTGACTATCCACAGAAATCTGTAAAGCCAGGGCGCCTGGGTGGCTCAGTGGGTTAAGCCTCTGCCTTGGGCTCAGGTCATGATCCCAGGGTCCTGGGATTGAGCCCCACAATAGGGTTCTCTGCTCAGCAGGGAGCCTGCTTTCTCCTCTCTCTGCCTGCCTCTCTGCCTACTTGTGATCTCTGTCTGTCAAATTAAAAAAAAAAAAAAAATCTTAAAAAAAAAAAAAGAAATCTGGGACGCCTGGGTGGCTCAGTTGGTTAAGCGGCTGCCTTCGGCTCAGGTCATGATCCCAGCGTCCTGGGATCGAGTCCCACATCGGGCTCCTTGCTCGGCAGGGAGCCTGCTTCTCCCTCTGCCTCTGCCTGCCACTCTGTCTGCCTGTGCTTGCTTGCTCTCTCTCCCTCTCTCTCTGCCAAATAAATAAATAAAATCTTTAAAAAAAAAAAAAAAAAGAAATCTGTAAAGCCTAGAATTTACCTCTTAGGCAATTTTTTTTTCTCCTTGTATTTTATAAATGTTTCCTCAAAGAACTTTCCCTTTCTTAACTTTGTAAAATGAGCTGACAAATGCGCTAGCACTGAATTAATGAGAAGACTGCGTTACTGGCACCCACATAAGCTTCTGATACTAAAGAAAGTCCTACCTAAGATTTAGGCAGGGCTAGCATGGTAGGGTTGTTTGTCTACTGCACAAGGAAGCAGGGGCAGCAGGGCAAGTGTGAGACTGAGATGCACCCTTTTTCAAGCCTTCTCCCTGGCACTGGGCTGTCTCTACCCTCAGAGAAGGGATACATTTTTCTAATTTGCAAAAGGTCAGGGCATAGGCCAGACCCTATAGGGCACATGCAGCAGAGAGTCTCCCCTTACGTATATAATATTCTGCCAATTCAAGCATAATTAACAGCAAAAGATCTGTGTGATATTTGTGCCTCCTCCTGCCCCAATCCTATTTCAAAATGCTGTCAATGCAACCAGAAATCAGTGTGTCTATCTTGGCTGGTTCCCATAGGGCTTTATTCCATCTGAACTTCATGGCGATGACCAGGTATCAGAGAGAGCCGTGCCAATGTACAGGCCCATTTCACCCTGTGCCCGTGTCATGGCTGCTAAAATCTCAGTGCCCCCCAGCAAGTCACTGGTTTGGATGCAGTGTTTAGGGACAGGGTAGGGTGTCCTGTGCATGGTAGAAAGGTGTGGCAAAGGGATGAGGTGAATAATTGAGGCCATCACTGCCCTCCACCACCCTGCATTATCCATCATTGAATTCCTTAAGGGCAAGGACCATTTCCTATTTAACTTCTAATCCCCAGGGCTCAACCTGGTGCTTGGAACACAGTGAGGTAGTAACAGATGTTTTTCTGAACTAAAAATGAAGGGCCCTGCAATCCAGCGAGTGGCTGAAACCTGGAGCAGTCAGTAAGTACCATTGATTGACTCGTTTTTAAAGATATCTCTTAAATCATTCCTCTTTCCCTTCAAGACTCAGGACTAAAGACTAAAGCCTCCAGGAGAAATTAAGCCTCTTATGTTTCCCCAAAGCACCTTGTATATTTCTATTTAATAGCACTTGCCTCATTGTTTTAGAGTTCTCCGTTTGTGTGTTTCACCCAAAAGAAGTGTCAGACTCTGGAGGACAAAATCAGGACTCAAACTAATTTTTTTTCTTGCCAAGGAAATAATTGTATATATTTTTAACATAGGTGGTACATGCACAAGATTCAAAATTCAAAAGGCATAAAAAGGATATGCAGTGAAAATCAAGGACTGCCTTCCACCCCCAAGCCTTCAAGTACAGAGAGGAATACATTCTATTCCTGTGACTTATTTTTTTCTCCTTGTGAGTCTTTATCATACCAATGTACAACACATGTTCTTTCCATTATTCACACACTACTCTACTTTTTAAAGTTAATGTACTTTAGAAATAATATATACATATGTAAAGTAGCCTTAATCTTCTTAATAGCTTCACATCATTTCATCGTATGGATATGCCTAGATTTATTGTACCTGTAGGATTAATTACTACTCCCTGATATGAGCAATGATGAAAGTCACAAGTTTCCACTTCCTTTCCACTCCTCTTCCTCCTCTTTACCATCCAAAACTTTCATTGTTTACATTTTTATGTTTATGTTAATAGCTTCAGGTATCCCTTCACCTCTCTTGATTGCTTTACTCGGTATCTGCTAGTATCGTTGACATCTGGCTGTAAAGGTTAATGGTATATTTATACCCCTTGCCACATTCTCTCCTCCTTCCTTTCCCAAATGTTACTTAGATTATTCCCACATTTTCAGGGTCCAAGTTGGCATTTGATTTAGTCTTAGCATTATGAGGAAATGGATTCACTGGTAGTCTATTGCTCTATTTTTTCCTTTTTTTAATTTTTTTTTTTAAGATCCTATTTATTTACTTGACAGACAGAGACCACAAGTAGGCAGAGAGGCAGAGAGAGAGAGAGGAGGAAGCAGGCTGTCCACAGAGCAGAGAGCCCAATGCGGGGCTCGATCCCAGGACCCTGGGATCATGACCCGAGCTGAAGGCAGCGGCCTTAACCCACTGAGCCACCCAGGTGCCCCCTTTTTTTTTCCTTTTACAAGTTGGTTTGCTGACATTTGGCCTCAGAGAATTTCTTTTTAAAGGGATTACGGGATCCATATTCCCTCATGATTGCATGTCAAGACATCTGTCTGTTCACTGTATACTTAAATGATTGTTTGGCCTTGTATAAAATTCTTGGTTTATCTTTTCTTTCCTGGAGACTTTGTAAGCTTTGCTCCCAGCATCTAATGTTTCTGTGAGGAAGTGTGAGGCCAACCCGATGTGTCCCCCCTTACAGCTGGTTTATATTTGTACCCACATTCCCAAGGGAATCTTTATCTTTGAAATTAAATGATCTTACCAGAATATTCTTGCACCACTGGTTATATTTAATGACAAAAGAGAGCATTATCTTTTCAAGTTTTAGATTCAAAGTTATTACGCCTGCAACATCTTCTTCAATTATATCTTTAAATATTTTGTTTTATGATTCTAGTTCTCTGTTTTAGAGATGAGTTATGTATACATTCAATTGCCTTATTTGGTCTTCCATTTGTCATTTCTTTTTTTTTTTTTCCACTTGTCATTTCTTATCCTTTTTAATTCTTTGCTCTTTTATATCTTTTCTGCTCACTGTTTCTTAATCCCATCTTCTGTTATTGTTCTCTCTTTTTTTCTCTCTCTCTTATTTGATCTCTTTTTTAGGTCTCGTATCTTCTCAGAGGTCTTTGTGAAAGAGGTTTACATTTTCCCTTTTCCAGCCCACAGAAAGGCAGTTCCTGGACTGCTCCCCAAGGCAGCATCTCTCTCCTCCTCTCTCCTGCTCTAAGAGACTGCTTCCTACAAATGTGCTGTGTCTGTGTGAATCTTCATCAACCCCAAATATCTGGTAACAGACCTGGCCCAGGAAAGCTCTCACTGTGAGTTGATAACTCTCCTTCCCAGTGTTCAAAACAAAATCACATGTAAATTATATCTCAATTAAAAAAAAATACCCTGCTTTTTAAAAAAAAAAAATACCCATCTGCTTTGGAGAGCTGTCCTCTACTGTCTTAGATCTACTGCTAGGGGAATCTTTTCAGCATTTTCCTATATCCCTATTTGATCTTCATTGGATGTTGGCTGCCCTTAGCTACATATTCATGAGAGGTTATGGAGTCATGTTTCTTTTTCTCATTTTCTTTTATGTTAGGGTTATCTGCAACAGGAAAGAGATGTAGCATTTCCTTTACTAGGACCTTTTCCAATAGGAAAAGAACAGCAATACTTCCATTAGAGTAAGACAGATAGACCTGAATAGGAGGAGAGAAAGGAGGATGACAGGTGGACAATTGCCAGGGACCACACACTCTCCACTCAGAGACTGGCCTCTCTCTCCCTTAGACCAATCCCATTTGCAGTTTAGCACAGACTCACAAGCAGAAGTTGGGGCAACAGGCACAGCCCCTACTTTGGAACATGCGCACTTGAGAATGATTGTGTCTGCCAGTAACCCCGAGGTTATTATAGTATCTTTATAAAGCATTTCCCAGAGGCAGCCCACGTTCTTAGGCTCACAGCCTCCTTCCTCCATCCTCAAAGCCTAGGAGAGGCTCAAGCACTTAACACAAGGCATCGCTATGACTTCCTTTCCTTTCTCCCTCTTCCACTTTTAAGGAAATTTTCAATTACGTTGGGCCCACTTAAATAATCTAGAATAATCTCCATATCTCAAAATCCTTAATTTAATCACATCTGCAAACTCCCTTTTGCCACGCAAGGAGACATATCCATAGATGCTGAGGATAAAGACGGGGGCATCTTTGGTGGGGGGTGGCATTATTCTGTCTACCACAAGGGAGAAAGGGAGTGAAGGAAAAACAAAGTTACCTTCTTATGCAAATTGAATTCTATACTGTAATAGTGAGGTTCTATTTGACATTCAGAAGGCTTTAAATTTTCACAGTATTCAAGCACCTGGCCTACCTGTGAGATAAGTGAAAATCTTGTGCTTTTCTGAATGAGGCTGAAAATTTCATTGTCATTCATATAAACAAATAGATACCTTGATTGATCTTGTTTTTAGGAGAAATAAAGTATATGATTTAAAACATTTGATTGGAAAAGTCCATTAAAACATTTCCTAGATGTCTTTGCTGCCAACATAGTAAATAATATAAAGAGGTCAAATATAAATATAAAATTAAGCTTAAGAAGAAAACAGTTTATATAGTTTAAATATAAATGTGAAATATCAAAATATACCATATAGTAACTAGAAAAGCAGATAGATGTAAAAAAGAAAATAATAAACAATACACCTTCAGAATAAATAAGGAAATACTTCAAATTTATGGTGATGAAAAGGGGCATTTCTACACTTGTATTCTGACATCTGAATTTATCATCGGAAATAAGATGAAACATATGGGAAACTTTTGATACAGAGACTGTACAGAAATATTAACAGAAGTCACCTTCAGAAATTGTGCAAATGAAAACATCTAGTATCTAGCTGCAAAATATATTTCAAAAGGTAAACTACTGGTTACAACTTAGATTAACTCCGACCTGCTATCAAAATAAATAAATTCATTTTTCTAAAAAAGAGAATGAAAAATAGTTCGGAGAATCACCATATAGATTACTGAAAATCCCAAGGCAGATCATTTTTCTGAAATGGCTTATAGCATGTGGGAAAGGTTCTTTGTTTTGTTTGAATTCTATTTGAAATGTTAGTAGCTTTTCTGCTTCTTTTTTTTATTATGTTCAGTTAGCCACTGTATAGTATGTAATTAATTTTTGATGTAGTATTCAACGATTCATTAGTTAAACATAATACCCAGTGCTCATCACAGCATGTATCTTCTTAGGGTGGTTCACTTCCTCCCGGAATGCAGATCTAGAAGCTTGGGGGTGATATGTGGGATAGATCACATCTAATTGCCCACTGCTCCTCGCTGTTTTCAATACTACACTCTTGTTTTTTTAAGGAAGTGTGACTCTAGTCTCATCTATTGAATGGCCTGAACAGCTTTGGGCACATTTTTCTTATACCTACTTCAATGTCATTTCCATGAGAGCACAACAGTTTTTCAGTGAGCCAGAACCAACTGATTATGAACATTAAGGCTGAGTTGATTCAGCCTTTGGCTACACTTAGAAAAATTAGAATAAATAGAAGCAGAAATGAGTTAAGTAGATTCAAGTAGGTAGACAAGGGACTCACTAGTGCAATGGAGTTTTCCAGGTGCCCTTTTGGTAAATTTAGGTAATGACCATCAAGGTAGCTTCTCTCATTCTTGTTTCTCTATACACCTTTTTTAA
>RCUC01144032.1:0-23662 GCA_003697995.1 Taxidea taxus jeffersonii | reverse complement strand
CCCCTTTCGGCCAGCCAGCCAGCCCGTGGGGACACGTGCCTGGCAAGCAACTCTTGAGCAAAGTCCTCTCTCTAAGGCCTCAGCATCTCTGAGCCCCAGAAGCAGGGAGGGTTCAGAGGTAACTCACAAGGCTGCTCTCTGTGCTGCCTGCTCCCTGCTCGAGGACCTCCTGGGCAGGCCACCCTGCCAGTGGCCACCAGGCTTGGGGGTGCCTTGGTAAGGTAGTGGGCCTCATTCACGGGATCACAGCTCTGGGTGAGAGGACAGGCCCCCTCCAAGTAGCCTCCCCAGCATTCAGCTTCAAAGTTCCCAGCTCATGCCATGGCCTCAGAACAAATCAGGATGAAGGGGACCCTGGCTTTGTGCTACCTAGGACCCTAGGTCTTGGCTGCAGGGCAGTGAATGCTTGGGACCCAGGGTTGAGTGTCCCTGGAACCTCTCCCATCAGGCCAAAGTTAGCCCTGCTTTCTCATCCTTGGCCCAAGTTGGGCTGCAGAGAGCATTCTGGCAGGCATGTGCACATGCCAGTCCCTGCTGGGGCTGGGCAGTGATGGGGCTCTGCCTACCCTCCCTTGGGGCCTGGCTAGCCGAGGGGACCCTATGACAAGTCCGTAGGGAACAACCTGGAATAGCAGGAGGGAACAGAGCAGCTCAGAGATCCTCTCAGCTGTGCTCCCTGCAAAGACACAGCGCAGGCCTACCCATTCACTCCGTGAATGCCCAACACGCAGAGGCGGCACAGACTCAGCTGCGCCAGAACTCCGAGCAGACTCTCCAACTGAGGAAGCCCGTGGCGGCACACTGTGACCTGGGTCCGCTCTCAGCTCAGGCCCTATAAATACTGGGGGCCAGAAAGACAACCAGGAAGGGGCAAAGGGCTCAGCTGATCCCCTCTGACCCAGCCACTTCCCACGAAGCTTGGTAGCCATGTCCAAAGTCACAGCCAAGCTCCGCCTGGCATCCTAGCCCATTGCCTCTATCCAGCTCATGACCTGCCACTTCCACTAACTCTGGCTCTCAGTGCCCACCTTCCCCCTGGCTCAGCCCTCTTCCCATGCCCACTCAGCTTGCCCTCTGGGAAGCCTTCCCCGCTCCCTTGGGTCCACCGTACCTGCTCAGGTCAGCAGCCACCCCGGAGCCTTCCCCAGGTCCCAGCTGGCAGCCCTCCCAGGCAGCAGGAACGCCACACTGCCTGCTGCTGGGAGCCTCCACTTCCCTTCTCTTGTCTCCCTGCTCAGCACCCAGGCCAGACCTGGGTCAATAAACAACTGGGCACGAGAGCCGTAGAGAGGGACTCTTTATCCGGCACTGCCATTCAAGGCTTAACCCCAGCCGGGCCCCAGCGCAGTAGTCTCAGACTTCCCTGACTTGACCCCTCCCCGGGGGCCGCGGGACAGCCAGCAGCATGCTGGGGCCATTGGGGGGGGCGGTTTCGGGGTGAGTTTGCTCCCCACAAGAGCTCCCTTGTTCTGACGGAGACCTGGCCACCTTGGTGGGAGATGGAGGATGGGCCTCCCTTGCCCCCATGCTCTGTAAGATCGCCCCTGATTCCAGTCCCAGGGGGATCCCGGAGCAGGAGGGTGGAGGCGGACTCAGGAGCAGGCATGCTCCACCAGCCCAGCCCACCCTTCCCTGGGGACCCTGGTCCCCTCCCCTGGCTGCTGGGTGGCTTCCTACCGCCTGGGCAGTACCTCTGCTGGCCCTGCCCTGGCTGCCCCAGCAAGGGGGCTGGAGACAGAGGCCAGGACACAGGTAAACGGCAATTGTAGATAACCTGCGTTATTTTTTAGTATAAAAGAATCTGGCTCCCAAGAACTGAAAGCAAGGACGGGAAGGGAATCTTGTACACCCTGTTGAGAGCTGCCTTACTCCTAACAGCCAAAAAGTGGAAACAAGCCAAGTATCCACGGAGGGAGAGATGAGTAAGAAAGTGTGGCCTGTCTACACGACGGGATATTCCTGAGCCGTAACCAGGACCAAGTAGGACATCTGCTATGATGTGGATGAACCTCGACCCTGAAAATGTGCTGAGTGAAAGAAACCAGACTCAAAACAACAGACCCTGTCTGACTCCACTGACCCGAGGCCCCTGCAGTGGTCAGACCCACAGCAACACAGAGCAGAAGCATGGGCACCAGGGCCGGGGCGGCGGGGAGTCCATGCTTCATGGGGACAGAGTTCTAGATGGGGAAGATGAGAACATTCTGGAGATGGAGGCTAGTGACGGGTCCAGGACAGTGTGAATGCAAGTAATGACCCTCAACTGTACACAAAACCAGCAAAAATGATACATCTTTTTATGCACATTTTATCATCAAAAAAGCAACCCCCCATATGTGTAACACATTTACACTAAATATGTTGGGCACACTTTCACTAAAATCTTATTTGCTATTTACTTCAAATTAAAATATTCAGGACAAACCTCTGCTGTAGGGTTGCTCACTATCCCGAACACCAGTTTAACCTGATAGCTGGCAACTCTACCTGCTAAATCTGTCAGCCTTTACGGGGGTGTGGGGAGAGGCTTCACGGAAGCCAAACAGATTCCCTCCCTGCAACGATTGGTCACATGTCCCCTGCTGGGGTCCTCAGACCCACAACCCCAGCCTCCTCAAAGAATACTGGACCTATCCCAGTGAACAAAAAGATGCCATTCTACCCATCTTACAGATGGGAAAACTGAAGCTGGGAGAGGTTAGGTGACTTGCTCAACGTTTCAGACCTGCTGCCTAATGCCACTGGTCCATGGGCTTCCCTACCTTCAGGTGGGAGAAACAGGAGCCCTGGAGCCCACCAGTGGCCTGAAAGTCCCAGGTATGGACATGAGGCCTCTCCTGGAACACGAGGGCCTAGTGGGCCTCTCTGGAGCAGGCCTGCCCGCTTCTGTTGGGGGAGGGACACCTGGCTGGGTGCTCCTGTCAGCAGCACAGACCCACCACCACAGACAGCCTCCATCAGGCCCTGCTGAGCACATGGAGGGCTCCCAGACCGGGGCCAGTCTGGGGGCCTCCCCAGACTCCTGACCTCTCATGGGTCCTGGGAGTGGGTGGGAATGTTGGGGACCATCCCATTCCCTGGCTTCTCCAGCTCAGTTTCTCGGGGGCCAGTCAAGCTGTAAGCATGTCAGAGGAAGGCCAGGGCCCTCAGGAAGGGGGGAATTCAGGTCCCCCAGGCACCCAGCACCTTGGCCCTGCCCTGCCCAGCCCTGAGCAGCAGGCAGAAGGGCACACAAAGAGGCACACATTTCTGGACAGAGGTGGGATGGTCCTGCCCAGGGCAATCCTGGAGCGGATGACCAATGGGAGAACGAGCTCCATCCCCAGAAAGTGGCCACAGGGATGCTGAGAAGGCCCCACACCCTCTGGTGAGGAGAGGACCCTCTAATGCAGGCCGCCAGACTCCAGGCCCAGCTCCAGGCCGACCATGGGTGCAGGTCCTGCCGGCACCATCTCCTATCTCCCTCCAGTCTTACCCAGGGCCTGCACTGATTTCTGGTGCCTCCACCCACAGTTCTCTTCTGAAAACTGGCTGCCATCCTCCAAGGCCACCCACAGTCCCTCATCATGGGCTGCCCTCCAGGATGGGCCCAGCTAGCTCTCCCTGCGGTGTTCAACTACCAGTGAGCAGGGCAGGCCAGGCGGGAGCCTGTGTGGGGGAAGGAAGCAGCAGTGGGTGACTGAGTGAGGGCAGAATACTCCCCTCCAGCCTAGACCTCTGCTGCTGGCCGGGGGTCCTCCGCTTCCCCACCATGGGCACCTCCCCTCCTGTGCTGCTAGAAGGCTGGACTTGGGGACAGAAGGCCTGTCTCCCCAGGGCCCTGCAGCACGGGCTCAGGCTGGGCACAAGAGGGCACTGATTCTCAGAACTGCAGTGCACAAGAGGGCACTGATTCTCACAACTGCAGTGAGAATCAGTGGCATGCACTGCTATCAGCCCTCTTACAGAAGAGCACTGCGGGGCTCAGAGAGGTTCAGGGATTGGCTCAAGGTCACACAGTAAGTGAACGTAGAGCTGGCACCTGAACCCCAGAAGACCTGGCTTGGGGTTCCTCTGGAGACCTGCTTCTTTCCTAACATGGTAGCCACTGGGAATGGCCACTGGATTCAAGGGACAGTGGCTCTGGGACCGTGCTTGTTAGGCTAGCATGCCATCTCCCTCAGAGCCAGGGCCCCTGCCTCTTGTGTGGCATTGCTGACTTTGTGCGAAGAGCCTGCTCCTCTCTTCCTCCTCTAGCTGTGGGCAGGGTGCTCTAGGACCTCCAACTGCAAGCTCTCAGCATCAGAGAGAGTGGGACCAGCGAACAGCCCAAGGCAGGGGTCCTGGAAAGGCAGCCCAGGAGGCTGGGCCCTGGGGCACCCCCATGGGGAGGGGTCTTTGCTCTACAGCCCCAGGTTGGGGGTGTGACTGCAACCCCCCTGCATCTGTCTGAATTCACTTGTTGGTTGTCTTAACTTCTGACTTATAAAGGAACACCTGTCATTGTAGCCAGTGGACCTATGGCTCACGGGAGACCCCGATTCCTGTCCGGATCCTGAGCCTGTGGCACGGTCTGTGGCTGGGTTTCGGCAGGGAGAACAGCCCCAGTGCACAGGAGGAGCTCAGGGAGCACTTGCTCAGGGATGCAGAGAGACTCAGGTTTGAGTGTCCCCATCACCCACTCCGCCCCTGTCCCGGAAGCCTCTCCCAGGTGCAGTCTCTTCTCCGTGCCCTGAGCCTGCACTACGGTGTGCAGGAGCCTGCCGACCCCTCCACAGGTGTCTAGGAAGCAGAGGATTCTGCAGCGGATCACAAAGACAAAGTGCCCCGGTGATCAGAGGATGAGAAAACCAAGGTGTGGCGGCGAGCATTGCAGGCCTTCCCGGGATCCGCACGACCGGGCAGCACGTCCAAAACTGGCCTGGATCACCAAGTGGCACGGAGCTGCCCACAGCAAACAGAAAGAGCTGCGAACACATTGCAACTTCTCCCGGCGACCACATCCCAGATTCCGGAGCCCTGCCATTGCCATAAATGCTGCATTTCGGTTAGAGGTGAGCACCAATACGCTGTCACTTCTTTCTCAGCCACATTCACCAACTCCCTGACTTCTTTCCCTGGGCCTCTCCATGCACCCCAGTTACGAACCCTCGCCTCCAATGACCTACCTTCACACCTGTGTCCTTCCACCCCACCTCGCCCTCTTTCTAGAACCAACCCCACCACTCACCCTGCAGGGCTGTCCTGCCCCGGGCAAAGACGAGTGCCCCCACCCCTGCCTATGCTCCATGGACCACTCCCTCCACCTTGCCCTGAGCTTTGCTTCAAGTGCTTCTCGTGAGGGGCTGCTGGGATTTCTGGAAGCCGCCTCCTAGCTGTTCAAGAGTGTCTGGCACTTCTCAGGGTCCCTGGCCACCCCAGCCCCACCCCTAAGTCTCCAGGACAACCAAAAATGCCACCTAGTAACTGCTCCTGGTTGGAAATACCACCTCATCCTAGGCCTGGGGCTTTAGGGCTGTGTGTCTGGCCAGTAGCGGCCCTCATGTCCCCCAGCCCCCCAGATGCACAGCGACAGGGAGGTGCCAGTCCCTGGGTCACTTAGAGGGAGGATGCCGAGACAGCTGTAGTATCGGGCCTGTGGTGTGGGCAGCCCACGGCAATCTGGAGGAGGTCAGGGAGGGTGGAGCTGAATGACAGCCTCATCCTTTTAAAATAACTCTGCTGGTCCAGTGTGTCCCATGCACCATGACAACCGGGGGTGCGAGCGATCATCTGAGCCAAGACTGGCAGTGGGTGGCATCATCTCTCCCCAGGGCCCGGAGGGGCCCACAGGTGGGCGGGATGGATTCCCTTTTCCCCCAGAGCCAAGGATAGGCACTCAGGGTCCCGATGCTTGAGGACACACTCAGATGTCACACACAGCTCCCCATGGTGGCCCAAATGGCTCCACATGGCATCAGGCACCGAGGACACGCTCAGACACAGGGATGGGCCTGGATGGCTACTTGCAGGTTGGGAAGTAGGTCCTCAGGGTTGGCCTGAAGGTAGGCACTGGCCACTGAACCCCAGATTCTCTGCTGACGAGGAGGGAGCCCCGGGAGGCACCTTAGTCAGGGCCCAGCTGCCCACCAGGGAGGGAGTTGTGCTGGCCTGTCCCTCCAGGTGTTGGCAGCACTGGGGACTGACCAGCTGGGGTGCAGATGAGGCTCAGATCTGGCCAGGGTCTGCAGGCTCTGGACTGCTGAGTTTGGGATGGTCTGAAGGCCCCAACCGAGTTTCACAGTAGCATTTGATCTTCTGGGAGGCAGAGCCCATGGCTTTTCATCACGTGTTCCAGAGACCAGCAGAGGGTGAGCACACATGGATGAATGGATGGCAGGGTGGGGGTCCTTATCCCCCTGGCCTGGACAGCCTCCCTCATCCCTCACAGCGGGGCAGGGCAGGCGGGCTCAGGCACTTGGTGCTCATCAGCACGACCAGCTTTGACCTCAGGAGGCCCTCCTGAAATCCCAGTGCTCACAAGGGCATTAACTGGGTCTCACATGGGCCTGTAGGTTTCCTGGTCCCTTTCTCTGCTGGGCCTTCCCCAGGCCTCCCTCCCATGAAAACCAGGGCCCATCTCTCTTTGTACTTGCGGATGCTCTGGGGCCTCGACCCTCAGCTCTCTGTACTCTGGCTGACCTCACTCTTGCACTTGGGACCACCTACCTAGCACCCATGGGACAGGGCCACACAGTGTCCCCTAGTGCCCCACTGAGGCAGGTGGGCATGGCCTCCTCCACTGCCCTACTCCTCTCCAGGGGATCCCTCTCAGGTACCCACCCATCACTCAGTACCCACCCAGACACCATTCGAGAGACAGGACTCTGAGCTCTGGGGACTCCTTTCTGGGACCCAGTTTCCTCATCCACAAACTAAATGACTGGACCAGATGGTCCTCAACCCACCCTGCAGACGCTTTGGGAGGGACCACCGAGCAACAGACTAGAGGAGGCCAGGGCGAGGCTGAAAGAAGCAGGGTCTTGGCACCTCAGCAGGTGGGATGGAGAGGCCCAGAGCTGAGGCTCCTGTAGGGCCCCCCTTACCTGCTAGCTCGAGCCCACTTCCTCTATTCTGGTCCTTGGGTCCCCTGCAGGGCCCCGGGGGGTGCTCAAAGCGCAGCATGCTGAGGGTCCCCTGCAGCTTCCCCCTTCCCCCCCATGCTGAGGGAAGCTCTCTTCGGGGCTGTTAGCTGATCCTCCTCTAGCACCATCGCCCAGTGTTGTGTCTGGTTTTCTGTCTTCCCATCCTCAGCCCCCACCTGGTGGGTCTGCAGACAGCCTGGTCTTCCCTGTGAGACACAGTGGGGATGGCAGGCAGGGCCCTGGGCCTCTGGGGGACTGAGGTCAGGGCAGACGGCAAGGGAGCAGGATTGATGGAGCCCCTCGGGGCTGCCCTGTCACCCAGCCAAGCCTCCAGAACCCAGGGAGCACTTAGTGCAAATGAGCAGCGCATCTGGGCTGCCGTACCAGGAGGTGGCTGCATGCGGCCTGTTGCCCTCTGCCTCCCAGCGCCTTCAAGCCCTGCTCGGCCTCCTGGCCCCTCGGCCCCACTCCCTCCCGCCTGGCATTCCACCTGGGGGCTCGCGTGCCCTGCTTGGGGGCCCTCCCGCTTGCAGGTGGGGACCCTGAGCCTGCCCGAGGGACACTGGTGTCACTGGGTAACAACCATGTCAGCCAGGTGCCCCCAACCCCATGAGGGTCAAAAGGCAGGCCCCCTTTGTTGCCTGCCCTCATTCTGGGCCATGAAACAAAGGCCACATGCTGGGGGCTCATTCAGGTACTGAATGTCAGAATGCCTGCACCCCCCCCCCCCCGGCCCCACCCTCCTGCCCTGACCGGATGGAGAAGTAGAGGGTCACAGGGGCCGGAGACAAGCCACAGACCTGGTGGCAGTCAGGGCCTGGACCCGTGGTCTCTAAGTGCCCCCACACCAGGGATGTGCCCCAAGAAGCTTGCGGGCGGGCGGGGGTGCAGAGTGGGCCAGGAGTTGGCCTGATACATTGCCGGGTCACCAGGGCCCCTGAGCCTGTGGCAGACATGGGGACCTGGGAGGCATGGCCCTCTCCTGAGGGGCCATGGTCACAACACACCCAGGGCCCAGGATCGCCTAAGAGCATGGAGCAGATGTACTGGGCCACCAACAGCCATGGGCCACACCGTGGCCCCTGATTCACGTGCCACAGTCCTAACCCGCAGGATATGCGACGGTGCCCATATCTGAGTACGCAGTCTTTGCAGAGATCACTGCTTAAGACAAGGTCCCATGGGAGTTAGTGGGCCCCTAATCTGACAGGACTGCTGTCTTCACTTCTGTAGGGTGAAGTCTGGAGGCCGCACAAGGAGAAGGCCTGCAAAGAGGAAGTCAGATACCTATAGGCGGAGAAACCAAAGCCAAGGATGGCCCGCCCACTGCCAGAGGAGAAGCGGGGAGAGCTTGGCACAGACTCTGCCTCTTGGCGGTGGGAGGAGCCAGCCCTGCTGCACCTGGATCCCATGCTTCCAGCCTCTGAGCTGCCAGAACCTTCTGTGGTGTAAGCCGTCGGTGTGTCTTCGCACGGCCCTGGGAAGCTGGTGCACTCCCAGACACCCCGGCACCCAGCCCAGGCCTGGCACACGGGAGGTGCCTGGAATCATTTCCTGCTGAGGCCTGCCTAGACTTGGGGAGCACCTCAGAGAGAGCCCCAGAATGTGGGCGGCTGGGGGATGCCCAGGGAAGTGGAGTGGCAGGGCCAAACCCTCGGGAGCCGGCCATGTGCCATGGGTGCACACCAGGAGGACCCATTTGGTGGGAGGGTGTGTGCCAGGAAGATGAGCCAGCCAGGAGCTCTTGGGAGGTGACCCCAAGGCCACAGGCAGATGAGGGGATGGGATGAGGCTGACCTGGCCACCTCAGGGGCTCTTAGACCCACCTAGGACTCTAGGATTCCTGCTGGGAGAGCACATGTGCACCCTCTCACCTAGAGCTTCCCTGGCATCCACTGCCTGTCTGAAGACAGTGGAGGAGGCTGGTGGCCTAGACCCTGCCTCACAGTGCAGAGGACACAGCTGGGAGGCCAGTCCTGCCCTCACCTCATACCTGGCTACTGTGAGCTCCCCCCTGGGAAGGTGGGATAAGGCCTGGGGTGGGAGGAAACATCCCCCCATTTGTGCCCCCCCCTGCCACCCAGGAGACTTCCAGCAGCTCAGGGCACCTGCCCAGGCCTGTCTTAGACAAATAGCAGCAAGAAGGGCGGCCAGCCACTGTGGCAGTGAGGAGGCAGGCTCTAGGGTGGGTGGCCTCCGGCTGGAGCCCTCCTTCTTCTGGGCCTGTTTCTTCTCCTAGATGCGGGCAGTGAGCTGACCCCACAGGGCTGTGCGGATAGCTGCACATGATCAGGGATGGTGCCAGCAAGGAGACAGTGACTGGCAAGGGCTGAACTAGGCAGCGGGGTCCAGTTCCTCCAGGCCCCTGACACAGGTTGGAAACCCGTATCTTGGTGTGAAACCACACTGCACCAAAGCAGGTCTTGGGAAGAAGACTCTGGGTTATGAGAGAGGTGCCCAGCCTCTCGCTTGCCTGGGCATGTCCAGGCCTGGGAGTGGTGGATGCTGGTCCCACGCCCGACCTGATTCCTGGTGGCCTGGGGTGAGCCCCTCTCCCGGCCTGTCTCCTGTCCAGGGCCGGCTGGGCAGACATCTGTGCCTGTGGGTGTGGATATTCCAGCTCGGGCCTGGACACGCCCACACCAGCCAACAGGGCTCTCCTCCTGGCTCTGACGCCCGGCCTGCTGCCAGGCCAGTGTGTCCCCAGTCCCTCTCCCAGGAGGCCTCTGTGGCCCCAAAGTCCTTCCAGCTCAGGCTTACACTGTTCCTTCATTACTGCTGGCACGGAACCAGACCAATGTCTCCTGTCTCCTAGGCTCACTCACCCCTGGATCAGGCATTTGTCTGTGACTCCTGGGGGACCTGGCCCAGTGTGGTGCTGGGGACATACTGGCTGCTCCTTGCACTGGCCAGTAAGACACAGCCAGGTCACCCTTTGTCTGCCCAGGGGTCGCCTGATTCACCCCCTGGTGCCTAGGAACAGCTCTCGTTAGCAGGGCAGGAGCAGCACACCATGAGGCCCACTGAAGAGCTAGCCTTCAGGCATGGGGGACCAGGCGGAGGACAAAGCCCAGCTACATGGAAGGCTGATTCACCCATAGCCCTGTACTGATGGAGATAGGAAGGCCACACCAAAGGCTCAGGGGGAGTTTGGCTCACACAGGTTCCTAGCCAGCCTCAGAAACGGAGCCAGGCGCCAGAGAGGCATGGGGAAAAGGCAGCTGGTGGTCCGCTGGGGCCTGGACTGGGATTTCTATTCCAGGCCTCTGGACTGGAAGGGCTTGAGATCTCCAGAAAACTTGAGAGCCCAGGACTGGGCAGCAGTGAATGCCACAGGCTTTTGGGTCAACAGACCGGGCTGCCATCCCTAGTGGCCTGTCTCATGTGGCCTACGTGCCCTTAGCAAAGTTATGCGGCTTCCCTGGGCCTTGGTTTACTCATCCGTAAGTCAGGTCTAAGAACACCTGTCCTCATCTGATGTGTCAGGGAAACAGAAGCAGGAAGAAACGTGCAGAGTCTTGGTCCTAAAACGAGTTCTCAAGCACAGGACACCGCTGACTGAGGGGGTCTGCCCGGGCCCGCAGAGACCTCGGGGCAGGGGTGAGGGGCAGAACACGCACCAGGGCCAGCAGGCAGTGCGTGGGACTGGCGTCCCTCCTGGGGACTTTCAAGGGGCTTGTGACTGTTCCTCTGTCATGCGTGAAGATGCAGAGGCAGAGAGACCAAGCAGGGCAGGAAGCTGGCGCAACAGGACTGCCTTCTGAACCCAGGCCCGGGGAGGATGTCCCTCCTCTCACAGGAGCACGGCAGCATGTCCGGCAAGGTGCTCAGACCATTGCATCATTCGGGTGGCCCTTGCGAATCCTGGCTCCCTTGGGCCTCCCCACCACGTGCCTCCCCCCGTCTCAAAGCTGGGGATGATGAAACCACAGGTCCTCGAACGGTGGAGGGCCAGAGCGGCGGCACAACTGGGGGCCGAGGATGGCCTAGAGACTTAGGCCGTGAGCTAGGTGGCTTGGGAGAGCCCCCAACCCCAGCTCAGGGACAGATGCTGGGTGGGTTCTCTTGGGCCCAGCCAGGATGGCTCTTCCTGGGGTGGGGGGGGGCAGGGCTGGGGCTTCTGAGGGCTCTCCCCTAGAATCCCCTGCCACCCCCGCAGTCAAAGCCAGTGCACAGAAGCCATGGTTTCTGTTGTTGGGCCCAAGTAGGGTCCCCGCTGTGGCTTCCGCAGTCCACAGGAACCATGCCTTGCTGGCAGGGGGGCGGAGGGGCAATTAGCTGCACGGACAGGCTCCTCTGGCCTCCAGCTCCCAGTGCTGGATCCCTAGACTCCTCCCGCTTTGCCCAGGCCCTTGGTCAGCCCCCGCCAACCCTGCATGGCTTGGCAGAGAGCAGGACACAGGTGGGTCCCCAGACTGAGAACCTCCCCAGTGTCGGGAACTGGGCCAGCTTTTGTGGCTATGGCAGAGAAGTATACAGACAGAGGTGGTCCCTGTCCCCAGCAGCCCAAGAAGGGTCAGAGCCATGCAAAGGACATCACTCGAGTGTTGGGAGGCCAGAGTGGCGCTGAGAGATGTCCAGGAACCAGGAGCAAGCTGGGAACCAGAAGCAAGCTGGTCGGCACCAGTGGGCTTATGTGCCTGTGTGAGCCAGCATGGGGCTCGGCGTTTGCCCCACACCCAGCAGAGGGGCCCCAGGCAGGCTTGGACTGGTGGTCCTCACTGGCTCTGAAGCACACTGGCCAGAGAGGGCTCCCCTGTGGGCTTACAGGGCTGCGAAACCCCCAGGACCGCTTCCTCCTCTGTAAAAGGAGGACAGCTGTCATCACCGAATGCCAGGCCTGGCCACTCAAAAACATCACAGGAAGTCCCAAACGGGAGCCCTGGGAGCCCCGACATTCCCCACTCTCACAAGCCCACTGTTATTTCTGGTCCCCCAATGGAGGCTGGAAACATAGCCCGCAGACCCAGGGCCCTCTCCTTGCCTCCCTGCCTCCCCACCCTCCCCACCCTCCACCACCTGGGCCAGCTGAATCAGGGTGGGTTTTCACCAGGTGGCGACCCCAGGGCGGGGCGCTGGTGGCTGGACCAGCCACCTCCTCCTCCTCTCCACCAGAGGAGACTGAAGCCAGGGCTCTTGGAGAGGCTGGGTGGCTCGGGGCCACCAGAGGGCGCCTGGCCCACAGAGGCCAGGCCCAGCCGCAACAGGAGGGGACACGGGGCTTGCCGCTGTCCCGGGAGGTCACCCTGTATCCTTTGCTCCACGTGGCGCTGGCACTCATCTCAGTGCCTGGCCCTGTAGGGCCCTCTGAAGTTGCAGTGCTCATGGGAGCTTTAGCCACAGCGGGTCAGGGAGAGGAGCTCCTCTGAAATCCTTGCCCCTAGGATGGAGAAGGCTTGGGGCGCCGGGAGGAAGGGGCCCTGGCAGGGAGGGCAGTGACCCTGCCTGGAGCGCAGTCCCCAGCATTCCAGGCCCGGGGGAGGGCAGCACTCGAGCCCTGACCAGCACGATGCTAAGACAGCTGCTGAGTAGCCATCCTCCCCCAGCTGGACAGACAGACAGACAGCACCCCATGTGCACCCATCACACTCACAGACTGAGATGCACTTTGATTGCCCTGGGTCCCTATTCCACTGCGTGCAACTGAAGGGGAACAAAACCCAGCTCCCAGCCCCAGTCCAGCCCCACCTCTGCATCCCGTTTGCCCCACTGTCTTCCAGCCCTTGGCAGCTGCCCAGACTCTGCCACTCTGTCTCTTGGTCTAACCAGGACAGAGGCCTGTGGATTCGAGTAAGTTTAGGATGGTCCCTAAGGACACAATGGCCAAGTGGCAGTGGATACAAGAAAGAGAGGCACAGGGGAAGGCTTCTATTCAAGATCTGGGGCTTGGTGGGAGCAGTGGCTCAGTGGACCTTGAGACCCAGGCCTGGGGCAGGATCCAGCGGGAAGGCCAGGGACACCCAGGCAAAAGTTCCTGTTTGTGCGGGAGGAGGGGCAGTGGTGGGCAGAGGGCCCCAAGCTGGCCCCAGGCACCCAGGCATGTCCACCTGTCCTACCAGAGAGGCAGTCCTGACAGTGACAGGAACTCTCAGCAGAGGAAGACACAAGAAGGCCTGTTTTGGGGTCTCTGGGGGTGGGGCTCTCCAGAACATTGGAGGAGGGGCAGATATGTCAAAGGATCTCTCAAGGCAGCTCTCTCTGTGTCCGACCTTCTGGGGGTCAGAGGGCCAGAGCCTGGCTGCCTTCCTCCCAGTCCCCAGTGAGGCAGGGCCATGGGCCTCACAATGTTCCACACCTCTGTCATTCAGAATTTCTGCAGCTGTGGTCATTCCTCATCCCCCGGGGGTCACCATTTGAGCAGAGCTCTTACTTGCACATGCCTGCCCCTAATTTGGGAGAAATCGCCTCCCTGAAGGAATGCTGGTCTGCTCTGCTGCTGCCCCCCTGGTCCCAGGCACACCGCACAGGATCCAGTGCACTTCCCCACACGTTTGTAGTTTGAGGAGCCCAGGGGGTTGGGGTGGTCCTTAGGACACTGTACTCCACCCCCAACCCTCACATACCCTGGCTCCAAAGCTCCTCAGAGGCTCACAGGGAGAAGGTGAGCAGGACTGAGGGCAGCTGCAGGCCTGAGGATGCCTGGGAGGGTTGATGCTTTTACAAAGAAAAGACACGGCCTCTGGGCGGGATCCAAAGCGCGGACCACCTGCAGCTCGACTCCCCGCCAGAGGCAGCCCCGGAGTGCCCCGCCAGCGGGCCAGCGAGCATAAGTTCCCCAAGCAGGAATCCGTGCTTACAGGCATTCCCGCTCCAGATGGCAGAGGTCGCGCCTCACCCCCACCCCAGGCGCCGGGCTGGCACTCAACCTCGCAGGGGCCCCACTCCCGCCAGGAATGGGAGCCCTCTAATTGAACCCAGCTAGGCTGCCGCTGCTGGGGATCCCACAGGAATTCTCAGGCCCGACCGGAGGCGGCTCCCGGAGAGGCCCTAACAGCCAACTGGAAGTCCCCTGCCCGAGACCGCCGTCAGCTGCGCCCGGACAGCCAGCCCCACAGCCAGCTCAGCGCGTCCCGGGGCTCCGACTCCCGCCCCGCCACCGCGCAGGGCCGAGCCAATGGCCGAAGACGCCCAGCTCTAGCTGTGGCCCTGGAGGACGCTCCCCGCCGGGGACGGCCCGGCCCACAGCCCCACGAGGACAGCTCCGCGGGGGAAGGGGCCGGTGTGCGTGCTGGGGGCTGGAGGGCGGCCGAACAGAGCACAGGAGACCCGGGCGGCACTCGGAGGCGAGGGCCCGAGGGGTGCAGACGAGCGGGGTACAGGCGGCGCGATCTGGGCGCAGGGCAGACCAGGGGAGAGCAGGAGAGCGCAGGAGAATCCCCGGACACGCCGGGGTCCGGGGCCCCCGGGGCCGCGCCCTCACTTACCCGAGATCTCCGCCTGGGGCACGTCGCTCAGGCTGAAGCCCTTGGCGCCGTAGATCTGGCGGACTTCGCTGCAGCTCCGGCTCTTGCTGGCAGGGTCCCCGCGGGCGCAGGCGGCCAGCGCGGCGGCCGCGCAAAGCAGCCACCAACCTCGGGCCCGCAGCTCCATCGCGGGGCGGGGGCGCCCCGGCCGCACGCCCGCCGCACCTCTCTCGGATCCTGCCCGGGCCGCACAGCCCCCGCCCGCGAAGGGCAGAGCCAAGGTCCCGGCGCGTGCGGCTCGCGATCCGCAGGCGGCGGCAGCCGGGAAGGCGGCGACAACAAAAGCCGGCGGCGGCGCGGGGCGCGCTGGGCGCGAGGTCCGGCCGCTTGGTCGGGCGGCACAGAGAGCGGCGGGCGAGCGCGCAGTCCCGGCTCGGCGCCTCCCCTGCGGGCGGCCCGGCCCCTCAACAGCCGAGGAGGGGGCGGGGCGGGGCGAGCAGGGGCGGGGCAGGCAGGGGCGGGGCGAGTGGGGCGGAGAGCTGCGTGGCCGGGCGCGGCGCGGGTCGCGCCGGGCCCTCTTCCAGCTCCGCGGGCCCTGGGCCCCGCCCGCTCGCGCGGAGCTGCGGACGGCCGGAGGGTGGCGGGGCCGCTGGGGAGCTCGCGGGCCGTGGCGGGGTCCCTGGGGGCGGGTCCCCCCGAGCCCAGCGCCCGGGGCGGTGGCGCCCACACTGTGGGGCGGGGGCGGGGGCGCTGAGGCAGGGCTTCCCCCGCCGGACGTAACGTCACGCCGCCCGCGCGCCTATCAGAGGCTTCCCCGCCCCCAGCCGAACTGGGCCTCCCTCCGGTCTCCGCCTCCCTCGCTCCCGTCCTGCCTCCGTCCGCCCTCCCTCCGTGCACCCTGGCTGCGCGCCGCGCGCGTCTTCTCCCGCTGCGCCTCCTTCTTCTCTGCGCGCCTCCCCCTCCTCGCCTGCACCCCTTTACCAGCCCCTCGCCCCCTACGTCCACTGCAGCCCCCCTACGGCTCCAGCTCGCATCTGAGGTTTTTGTGGGGGCGGATGGGGAGCTGTGCGCTTGAAACTACCTGGGAGACCAGACCCCACCCTTCCCAGCCCTGTAGACAGGCGGCCGACGACTTAGTTATTGGAGACTGTCAGCGGTCTTTTGGTCCCTCCGCGAGAGTCCCGGAGAAACAAATGTGACCGAGGCAGAAGGTCCCTATTGGCTTGGGGCGCTGGGCGGTGGCAGGTAGCCTCTTGGGCCAAGCCTCTCGGGACAACAACAGGTCAGGTAGCCTGGGAGGTGAGGCGAGTGTGCAGGTCAGAGGGCTTGACGGGGAGCTCCCAGTGAGGCTGGTGGGGCTGAACGGCCGGTGCAGGCTAGTGCAGTGAGTGGGCAGTGCCCCTAGCTGCAGGGGGAACCCGGCATGCGGGGGTGGGGGGGCAGTCTGTGAAGAGGGAGGTAAGAAGACCAGGGCGCTGGTGTCTGGAGGGCTTCTCCATTTCTTTCGTTCTTTCTTTTTTTTTTTTTTTAAAGATTATTTATTTGTTTATTTGACAGACAGAGATCACAAGTAGACAGAGAGGCAGGCAGAGAGAGAGGGAGAAGCAGGCTCCCCGCTGAGCAGAGAGCCCCTTGCGGGCCTCAATCCCAAGACTCTGGGATCATGACCTGAGCCGAAGGCAGAGGCTTTAACCCACTGAGCTGCCCAGGCGCCCCTCTCCGTTTCTTTCCTCCCCGGCTGCTGGACCTCTCCCCTGGCCTCCTGCTCTCCCCACTGCCATGTGGGCAAAGGCCTCAGAGACCACTAGGCTGTGAACCTGGATGCCTAACTGGCAGAAACGGAAGGAAAGCAAATAATCTGGCTTCCCTGGTGGTGCCCCCTGAGGAGGACCCTGAGATGACTGGCAGCAGCATCGTGTCCCTGAGTGCTTGGACATGGACCTCCCTGCTGGGAGCAGGCCCCTGGGGTGCTGCCCACACTTCCCTGCCCCACCTGCAGGCCATCAGCTGAGTGGGCTGTGAGCAGGGTGGGGGAGCGCCATCCCTCCCCTGCTTCCCTGAGGGACTGACTCAGCTGCCCCAGAAGGGGCCTGGGGTCTCCTGCCCCACCTCCCAGAGAAGGCTGCCCCCTTCACCCAGAGACCCTGAGTCATTGTTTGGAGGGAGGCTGTGCAGACCCGACCCAAGTGTACAGACCTCCTGCCCTCCCCACGCACCTGCTGCCTCATTGTGTTGGTGACTCATAGAGCCCCCACCCACACAGTGCGCACATACACACAGGCTTACTCCTTGCCCATGCCTGGCACAGCCGCCTGGACACCTCTCCCTGCCACACCACATACCTGCCTGGGCCCAGGCCCCGCCTGTGGGAGCTCACCTCCGGCCACGGCCATGTGCTTCCAGGTCTGGCGGGAGCCAGGACTGAGGCTTCAACTTGCTTGAGGGTCTTCCTGTCTTGTTTCGGTGATCACTGTTGCCACTTTTTAATCCAGCCAGACTGGGAAATTCCTCAGGGTGGGGTCGATGTCCAGGGTATTGCTGGGTTGTCAGACAGCAGCTTTGCCAGAAGGTCCACGGGCCATGCTTCTGTGGCAGGTTTCCAGGACGGCCCAGCTGGGGCACCTCCAAGGTGTGGCATGGCTCCCCCCCCCCCCCCCCAGAAGGGCTTCTGGCTCCCTGAATGGCTGCAGTTAGCCCTGGGGGCAAGGAAAGGAGCTGTGATGGGGCCTCTCTGTGGGGTTGGCACGTGGCCAGGAGGGCTGTAGGTGGGGTGGTCCTCCTGGCTCTGAGGGGGCCGCACTTGCTGGAGAGCACTGATGACAAGTAGCAGGGAGACCGAGCGCAGGGTGTAGCCGGAAAGTTGGTTGTAGACATTGTGGCCGCTAGGCCGTCACTGCTGGAGGTGGCTCTCCCGAAGGCTGCAGATGTGGGGATGGGGGCTGTGGGGGCATATTGGGGGGGAGGTCCTGGCTGCACCCCAGAATCCCTTGCCATCTTTCTGTCCAGTTGTCTGGCCCATAGAGCCTTCCTTGCCCCCCTCCCCCCACCAAGGGGCGTACTTGGGTTTTACAGACCTGAGCTCCATCCTGGGTCATCTGCTCGGAGCAGCTGCCTCATGTGCCGGCCAAGCCCTCCTGTTCCCGAGACCCAGGCTGCCTCATTGAGTTGCCCTTCCTGTCAGATGAGGGATGCCTATCAGCCAGGCCCGGGCACAGCTTGGCACAAGCAGCTGGGGGCATGGGGACCAGGTCTGGGTCACACTGGGGAGGGACCACCTGAGCCTGCCAGGTCCATGTCACCCTGTTTGCCAGCCCCCCGGTGCTGTCACACGGCCTCCATTGGCTGGGCAGGAGCTGCGGTGGGGATTGGGGGGGTTTGCCTGGGGATCCCTGGGGGTGAGGGTGCGGGGCTGACAGATTGCTTTCTGTGTGTGCCCCTTGGCCCAGCCACAGGGATGGGGCCACCCCTTCCTGCTTGGGGTGTCGGCCTGTCTGCCGTGTAGGTGCACACGTATGGCAGCAAGGTGGAAGGTTTGAGTGGGCTATTTGTTTGCCCACTCATAAAAACGAAAATTGCCTGGGTCCTTGAGCCAGCGGCATGGGACAGACACTGGGTTGGCCCTGCTGCTGATACCAAGTGAGGAGCTGGGAAGAAAGGGGCCATTTAGGGTCATTTCAGTGGGGCGCCTGCGGGCTCCCCTGCATTTCCTCTTCTGGAGGAGCGACCTGAGTCCTGGAGGGCACATGCTCAGGGTCCCTCTGCCCTCTGCTTCCTGCCTCTGCCCAGGAGAAGCCTGGGCACGCAGGGCCCCCGATTTCGACCTGGGGGTGTGAGCCCATTGGCGGTGCTACTGGGGAGCAAAGAATTTTTTCTCTGTTGGGCCTTGTTATGACTTTTGGTAATCCCGAAAGCAAGTTTCCAAGTAGACCGAACGGTCAAAAGTTGCTTCCATCCATGTGTGCCTGCTCAGAATGTTATTGTGAGCTGTGTCCCCTGACAAGGGCCGAGCCCTGCTGGTGATAAGATGCATGAGGTCAGAGGGCACAGGGCAGGGTGATTGAGCTGGAGGACCCCGATCCATGGGGGCCCTGGAAGGTGATGTGATGCCCTGGGCCAGAGCAGAGGACACAGGGTCCTGCAGCTCTGCAGGATGCTAGGGACACTGTTGGGGGGAGGGGCAGCCTGCTGGAAGCAGTGGGCACCACAGGGTGTGGCTGATGGACAGGGTGTGACCCTGGCTGGGCCTGGGCAAGGCTTGGCCAGGCAGGGCTTTCTGCAGTGGCACTCAGAGTCCCTGATGGACAGAAGCTCAGGCTGGTGGGTTCTGAGTGGCTCTGCAGGACCCTGGAGACAGGAGGCAAACTGCTCTCTTGCCTCCACTGCCCTGCCTCAGGATGATGGCATTTGGGAAAAATGGTTTGAGTCTCTCATGTCAGCTCATTGAACTGTTCTCTTGTCCTCAGGAAGGACCTGGGCCCAGGACCACCCCCAGGGATGACTCTAGTGTGCAGTCTCTGAAATGTGGCTTTCGTCTGGCCCTGCTGGACAATCAGTGGGATTCTAGAAGCCCCATCCCATGTACTCCCCCCACCACCAAGCCTAGGCCTGGTTTGTACTCCAGAGAAGTTCAACTCCAAGTCTTAGCTGCACAGCACCCTTGCTCCCCGAGCTTGGCAGTCAGCCCCTCGGGGCAGCATCTGGGGGAAGTTTGCAGGACGCAGAAAATGTGGGTGCCATTATTCTGCAAAGGTGTTCCTACCCTTACTGAGCCCTGCCTCTCTCCAAACCCCAGCTGGAGCAGTGGACTTCAAGGCAAGGCTCCCTGGCAGCCCGCTGGGCCCAGTAAGCCCTTTGATCCGTGAGAAGTCTGGGCATGCCTCTCTTATCCATGGCCAGGGGAGGGAAAGCCAATGGCGGTGCAAGGCTTGGTCACCCACATGGGGCGGTGGCCGGCTGCACCTCAAGGAGGAGCTGCTGGGGGCGGTTTCTCAGGTCTGAGCACACACCCAGTGAGAGGACAAGGCCCACACACTCAGCTCTGGCCTGGGGCCGGTTGCGGTCTTCCCCGGGCTGCCTTCCCCTCCCTGGCTCCTGGAGGAAGGGGGAAGCCCAGTCCCAGGCTGAGGGTACCCAGGCGCAGGCTGACATGTTGGGGCCAGCACCCATTTGCCCAGTGCAGACATGTATGCCTGGCTCCCTTGGGCTCCCGGGCCTCAGAAGCTCACTGCTTTCCTGCTGGGCTGCCTTTGCTCCCCTCCACACACCTCTGCTGTCCCGGGCACTGTGGCTTCTCACAGACCAGCTCCAATCACAACCCACCTGCAGAGCAAAGCTGGGGAACTTGGTATGGCTCTGCATCAGGTCTGGCCCCCTCCCGGCCTCATGGCTGGCCCGACCGTCCGTTAAACCAAACCAAACTCTTCACCATTCTCCAACATGTGTGGATTACCCGAAGAACCTTCTCTCAATCTCAGGGCAGGCCTGAGAGATGGCCTCCAGCTACAGAGGTTGGGAGCTGAGAGGCTGTGTGTCCCGCAGATGTGGCTTCTGAGACCTGGGGATTGGGGGGGGGCTACTCTTTGCTGGGTGAGGTCACCTACTGTCCTTTTATCACCCTTCCCAGGGTGTGGGTAGGCCAGTCCCCAGGGCATGCATGGTGTCCAGGTGCTCTCTGAAAGCCCAGTGAAGGACTTCCCTCTGGATGAGCTGGCTGAGGATGGGGCGGCCCAGGCACCGGGCCCTGTCCTGCCCACACTGTGGCAGCTAGGGGTCCACCACGAGGCCGGAGGAGGGCCTGGTTTCCCCTTGTCATTTTTAAAAAGGAACAAATCAGCATCTAAAACAAGCCACTACCTTGTTCTTCGGGAGCCGTACCATTGTTTAAAACTGGGTGAGCTGGGTCTGGCCAGGTGCTCCCTTGTGCTGGGTGTGTGACAGGTCTCAGTGGTAGCTGTGTACCCCCTGCTGTTGGCTTCAGGGCTGTCCAGCAGCATCTGGGTCTGGCGGGAAGTCCACTGCCTTGGCACCTGCAGAGCGTCCCACTGCTCTCCACGGTGTCCAAGGACATGACCTCATGCACTCAGCCCCAAGCGCTTTCTGAGATCCTGCAGGTATGGGACCTGTGCTCACCTCGTGGGCCTAGATGCTGAAACATGAGAGACTTGGTGACTCCACGAGGCCACGTGGCCACTGAGCTGTGCTCAAGGAACTGACCTCCCTTCCTGACCTTTGCTGCTCCTGACAAAGGAGCCCTGGGATACGGGGATGTTGTCCCCAGGATCTTCCCCAGGGAGGCTGCCAGAGAGCATGAGGGAGTCGAGGTGGGAAGCCCTTGTCAGCCAGCCCTGGAAGAGCAGAGAGCAGTAAGGTCTCGTCTCCGTCCCCAACGGGGCCAGGAGCCACAGGGGCAGGCAGGGAGGAGGAGATGGCTGTGGCTCCTGGGGCCTTGCTGGCAATTCCTGAGCAGGGGCAGGGAGGAGGACCTGAGGAGGACCCAGGCCCATATCGGGCCCCAGGAGGCTCAGAACAGCCTGCACTGTAGGAGGCTGGCTGGCACAGGGCAGGGCTGGGGTGTGGGGAGGAAATCTGGGGGCTCACAGCAAAGACCCTTCTTTGGAGAGGGGCCCTGCCAGACAAGGAAGATCTTGCCACCTTGGCACAGGTGAGGCCAAATCCTGAGATGGACCCTGCGGGGAGACACAGACAGGTGGAGCTGAGAGAAGGTTCCAGCCCCCCTGTGGCAGGCTGAGGGGAGGTGCCGGGTCTGCCTGTGTGTGTGTCTGTACAGCAGTAAAATCCTGCTGGTGAGAGGGGGCATCTGATGCTGACCCACCAGCCTACCCCAGGGACACAGGGCTGAAGCGGGGAAGTGGGACCCCTGAGGCCTTCGGGATGGGGTGGTCTTTTCAAGATAGGGCCAGGCTACTAGCCTCAGAGGCAGGAGAGAGGGTGGGTATGGTCTGGCCAAGTGGGTGAGGGAAGTTGGGGGCCCCCAAGCACAGCAGGGATGTCTCCATGGATAAAGGAGGCAGGGAGCCAGAACCAGACACAGCTGAGGAGCTACGGGAGAGGCCAGTGAGCACAGCCTGCCTCCAGAAAGTGGCCCGTGGGGTCAGCTCAGCCCACATCCCCAGCCCCTGTCCGTTCTGGCCCACTTTTGCTGGGGAGGAGCAGGTGCTAGAGGGAGGGCAGCCCTTCCCCAGAGGCAGCCTGTGGCAGTGACTCTTGGCACTTACCTTCCAGTGAGGGTCTGGCAAAGCTATTCCAGAGAAGGGGACAGACAGAGCAGCTCAGCCTTCCTGAGGTCCCCTGATCAAAGTGCTCCCCAGGGCTGTTTCGAGGGCCGAGGCTGGTCTGGCTAGGGAGGGACAGGAACTGGTGGAGGGAGCTGGGGTGCTGCCCCATACCCCCATGTGCCCTCAGCCTTGTCCCAGGAACCTCTCAGGGTGCTGGCCTTGCAGGGAGATTAGGGGGCTCTCTGGCAGGTGGGGGCTTTCTGAGGAGGCAAGCTGGGGAGGTTCAGCCAGGGGAGGGTGGAGCCGGGGCGGGGGCAGGGCCTCCAGCTGCCCCTGACCCTGAAGACACAGCCCTTAGCTTCCCCGGAGCCCACCCCATCTCTCCCTCCAGTATGTGGGCACCTGGCTGAGCCACCCAGGCACCACACGTGATCTCCTGCCACCTCTGCCTCCATGTTCTTATAGGAAAAATGGGCATAAAACATGGTTGTTCCCTGACTGGCAAAAAAGCCAAAAAACAAAAAACAAAACCAACAAAACCAAGGGGCTGACACTTCACAATTTAAAAACTTAAACTGCATTGCTACGAAGCAAGTTGTAACAGCCTGATACCTGCCTAGAGGAAAACCTCTAGACCAATGGATGAGAATGGAAAGTCGGAAACAAGGCCTGATACATTGATGGTCAACTGCTTCTCGACAAGGGGGCCAAGACTGTCCAATGAGAGGAAGACTCATTCCTTCAACGGATGGTGCTGGGCCCTACCTCACACCACACACAAAAATGAGCTCAAGATGGATCAGAGGGGCCTGCATGGAAGAGCCAAAATTACAAAAACCCTCAGAAGAAAATCCTGGGGGAATCTTTGCAGCCTTGGACTTGGCGACAGTTTCTTAGCTACGACACCAGAACACAGGCAGTCAAGGAAAAGCTAGATACATTGGACTGTCAGCGTTAAAAACTTCCGGGCAGGGAGAGAGTGGAAAGACAGCCCACACACGGGAGAAAATGTTTGCAAATCACATCCCCGAGAAAGATTTCATATTCAGGATCCAGAATGGACTCTTCTGGATTTGCAACAGAAGGTCAAATAACTCTACTGAAAAATGAGCAGAGGACCGGAGCAGACATTTTTCCAAAGAAAATACATAAATGGCCAAAAACATGAAAAGAGGCTCCACGTCGTCAGTCACCAGGGAAATGCAACTCCAGGCCCCAATAAGATTCCCATCATCCCCACTAGGATGGCTGGGATCAGGTGGAAAATAGTGTTGGCCAGGGTGTGGGGAGTCTGGCACCCTTGTGCCCTGCTGACGGGAACGGGAAATGGGGCAGCCACCATGGGAAACAGCTTGGCGGTTCTTCAAAGAGAGAAGCATAGATTTAACGTTGGATCTAGCCATTCTGCTTTTGCGTGTATACTTGAAAGAATGGAAACCAGGTACTCAGACAAAAACTGGTGCACGAATGTTGACAGCAGCCTTAGTCACACTAGTCGAAACTGGAAACAACCACATGCCCATTGACTAATTAAAAGATAAGCAAAGTGTGGCCCACCCACACAAAAGAGTATTATTCAGCCAAAAAAAGGAATAAGGTTCTGACACACATGGCGGCATGAATGAATCCTGAAATCATTAGGCTCTGTGAAGGAAACCAGACACAAAAGCCACGTTGTGTGATCCACTTACAGGAAAGGTCTGGAGTGGGGCAGCCCACAGACACGGGAGGCAGCTGAGCAAGGCCCTGAGCTAGGGGGGCGAGAGGCAAGGAGTAATCCCAAATAGGTAAGGGGCTTCTTTCTTGGGGGATGAAAATGTTTTTGTTTTTGTTTTCTCTTTTTTAATTTACTGGAGAGAGAGAGCATGGGCAGGGAGGAGAGGGAGAGGCAGGCTCCTTGCTGAGCAGGGAGCCTGATGCG
>ML105113.1:1565-37278 GCA_003697995.1 Taxidea taxus jeffersonii | reverse complement strand
CAGGAGGGAAACAAGATTTCCCAGTACTGATTGGGAAGCTGATTGTTGTAAGGGAATTCACATTCCTGGTGGCTCTATCATGTGCCAGGTCCTAATGTGTGCATGGACCTAGGTCATCCGGATCCTTTCTAGAGGGTAAAAACATCCCCGTTAGATGGGACCTCTTGTCTAAAGCTGAGGCCCAATGCCAGGCATCAATAAAAGCTTGGTAAGTGGCAGTTCTTAGCATTATTATTATTATTTGTAATGGCACTTGAGGTCATTTTGATCATGCCAAATCCTAGCAGTGGAGCCAGGAGCTGATTTTAGTCCTTTGTACTTAAATGCTATTCTCTTCTCATTAAAGAAGAAGGATGATAAGTAATCCTGCCTCTTCCCTTCTTGGGGTACTGCTCGTCTCCTCTGTCTCCCATTCCTCCTGAGAGTAAAAGGAAGTCTTACAGTGAGAGCCCCCTCCTGCTTCTGCTTGAGTAAAGTGACTTCTTGTTGATTAAAGAACATTCCCACTACCACTGTGTCCATGGGTCTGCAGACTCATACATTGAAACAAATTGTTGGTGACATTGTTGCTGCTTTTTAGACATGCATCCATCCATGGTTGTCTTCTTGAAATGTGGGGCTCAGTCTCCCTCTCCTTTCCTCGCAGGTACTCCTCCCTGATGGTCTATAAGTTGCCCGTTAAGGATGTGTGCCCCTTATCACAAGCTTTCTTCAAATTAGAGATAGGTAAGAGTGACTATTTGGAGATAGGACTCCCGGGAAGCTGAGAAATTCAAATCTTGCATGAAGCCAGTGTAAGACATACACAGGCATGAAATTGTGCTGTTATACAAGAAATAATTGAGACTTTTAATCCATGGATCTCAACCACGAATGATTTGATAATGTCTGTGGATATCTTTGGTTGTCACAAGTGGGACTGAAGTTGGGGAGTGCGACCGGTATTTTGTAGGTCAAGGCCAGGGGTGATGCTAAACATCCCGCAGTGCACACAGGTCAGCTCCCTCCCGCAGCAAAGAAGGATCAGACCAGAATGTCATTAGTGCCAAGGTTGAGAAGTCGGGTCCTAGTTGAATGAGACTCTAGAAGGAAGAGATCATTGGTATTTGGGGCTGGAGTGTCCATAGATTAATTTTTTTTAAAGTCATTTGTTTTTGTCTATATGTACTCTTTGATAGTATTTAATGTTGATTGGGTGGTCCGTGTCTGTTGAGGTGGGCTAACCCATAACTCTTCTCTAGACTCTTGGATTGTGATCTTTGTACTGCAAGCTCTGATTTTGCCTATCACACCAGTGTATGAAATCTGAAAAGCTGAATCCCCCATCCCTCTCTCTATTTTTTTTTAAAGTAAGCTCCACACCCAGAGTGGAGCCCAACACAGGAGTTGAACTTATGGCCCCGAGATCAAGACATTGGCTGAAATCAAGAGTCTGACACTCCACCAGCTGAGCCACCCAGGCGCTCTCTCCTCCTCTTCTTGATCTGTGCTTCCTTACTAGTCACCTGTCAGTCTTTAGAAGCCCCAGACATTCTAGTTCTTAGAGAAGTGTTTCTCCTTGATACAAGGTTACAATTGCCCCAGATAGCTTTTCTTTTTTACTTCCTCCTCCTGCTGGTCACCTTTGCTCTAGGGTCCATGTAACCATTTTCCACGGTCGGTCGTCATTCTAGCCTAGTGACCAATTTTGTAACCATTTTCACCATCCTGGCCTAGTGATCAATTTTGCATTATTCCCATGGGAAAGATTCCCACAACAGGTTCAGATCAACATGAAGTGTTTTATGACCAATTAGGAGCAGGGAGGGAGATATTCCAGAAAGGGTTGTGTCTCTAGAGTACAGTGAGCCTTTTCTTCAAAGCCTGCTAATGTTTCTGCTTTTAAGCATGTTCCCTCCCACCTCAGATTCCTTCTGCTGTGTTTCATTTGCTAAAACTAAAGTTCTGCTTGGTGGGGGGGGACCCTAACTTTTATCACAGTCTTCCACCCCACTGTGTGGTGGAAATGTGAATTAGCATTTTTTTCCCTCCAGATGTTAGGGGGGACACAGTTATCTTCTCAGCTGAAACACAGCTGAATGAGGTAGGCCCCATAGTGTGTGAGCACAGTGCATGCCCCATGACAATCCCCAAGTCCTGCTACATTGACTCATTCTCCTGTAGCATCAGATCACTTTGGGGTATTGCAAACTGCAACAGAACTCCACCCTCATGAGCTCACTCCAGGTCAGCGTTGCTTAATACTTGGAGACTTGAAAGTAGGGAGATGGGCGGGTTGGCTTTCTCTCCCTTCTTATCTTATTTCCTCCTCTGCTTATCTCCTGATGTTTTGAGCCTCCTCAGTGTGGAGTGTAAGGGGAGGGAAGAAGAGATAATATGACAGCAAGGCTTGATTTGCTCATTAGAGCTGGACTACGGCATGAGGGCCTCCTGTACAGAGAGGCGTTCCTTGAAGATTTCCTCTCCCCTCCCATCTGTAACCTCTGACTCAAGCTTCTACTCTGAGGTGGGAGATGCTTTTTCCTCTTGGTCTCTTGCAGCCCCAGGCCACTTCTTGGAATTCCCTTCCCTTTCCAAGAGATCTCTTAGAGGACCTCCCATTGGATGCAGAGGCTTGGCCTCTCCAAACTCTGAAAGTACAGGGCCATCACTGTGCACAATTGTTTACGTGTTCCCAGACTCGAGGCAAGGACCCAATCTCGTGTTCCCAGGTTGCAGGCCAATCCCACACATCCTCTGTCCACTGATAGGAGAAAGGAAATGCCATAGCAATGTGACAACTGCCTACAAGAAACCATTGCTTTCTAGTCTCACCTCTCAGTTCATTATTTTCTTCCTTTTATGCATCTGCACATTTGGGGATCTTATTCACAATCCACACTGTTAACAGATGGTCAAACTAGGATAATTCGACAACTTTTGGTTTAGGCAGGGACCATTTGCCAAGGGACAAGGCACTGTGTGATGACCCCAGGCTAGACACAGCAGAAGTGTTGACATTCTCAGGTCCAAAGGGCTGAAGAAAGGAAGCAGTGGCTGGAACCCAGGAGTAGAATCATGTAGAATTTGTGATCTTGTGAGACTTCAAGTCAAGGGGCAAAGTTGATGTCAAGGAGCGAAGGAATAAAGGCTTTGACCTTCCCTGTCCTCTCTCCCTTCTCATGAGCTACCACTGGTGGAAACCACTAGAAAAAACCTCTTAAGTCAGCCAGTGGAGCAAAGAGAAGAGTAAAGAGGCTGAAGGTAGACATCGAGGGGCACATGGTAGCGTTGTAACACAGAGGGAACGTCTTTCCACTCAGCCTGCATAGGTGGTCTGGGACCTTGCACCTTGTTTTCCAGTCTGGTGTACCCCTGCCCAAATTCTAAGATAATGAGAGATTATTTCCATCCTGTTACAAGACCACGGGGTGAATTTGCCTTTCCATATTTAGCATATATGCTGCCCAAGCAAGCACATGTCTCAGACAGATCTAGTCCGAGAGTATTTATTACCTTATCTTTCATGTTTAAAATCTATTTATATGTAGATTTTGTGCATAACTTGGTAAAACTCTCCAAATAAAAAAATAGATGAACTCCTAATGTATGTCCGTCCTTCTGCAGTTAAACAGAGCTTCGACCTGGAGGAGTACAGCCTCTCCCAGTCCACCCTGGAGCAGGTGGGTCGGTGTGAGTGACTGTTTCATCTGTGCACTATAAAGGGACACCGTGTGCATACGCCTTGCACTCACTCAGAGTGACAGAAGGCAGCGTGACATCTCTCTCTCTTCATTTCTTGTCCATCTCAGGTTTTCCTGGAGCTCTCCAAGGAGCAGGAGCTGGATGACTTTGATGAAGAACTTGACCCTTCAGTGAGGTGGAAGCTCCTCCCACAGGAAGACACTTGAAGTCCCAAATACTCTATTTTTTAAAAAAAATTTACGCTTCTTTTTAAATATAATATTTTATATCATTAATATATCTTATCTCAGATATGATACAAAATGCTTTTGAAATTCATGTCACCATTTTTCTCAATAACATGATGTCTATCAGGACTAAGGAGAAAAGTTAGTGAGAACAGTCTTGAAACCGACCATGGGGGCCTCTGTACCAGCAACTAAACCCCACATGTCATAGGGAAGTAAATTAAAAATGCATTTGTTACAAAATTTGGGGGGTTTCTCAAGATGATACCGAGATTGCTTTATTTTCTTTGTTTGAAATTCAAAATATTGAGTATTTTCTTATCCTTTTGAATGAAGTGCATAAGGACAAAGCAAGACCTAATTGTGATTTAGAGGAGAGAGAGGCAGTGATTGCAGCATAACATGGTGTTTACCTTTTTTTTAAATAAGTTTTCATTTAAATTCCAGTTAGTTAACATACAGTGTAATATTAACTTCAGCTGTACAATACGGTGACGAAGCGCTTTCATACAACATGCACCGCTCATCCCAGCAAGTATTTGCTTTCTGTGGTTCAGAATTTGTTTGGTTCTTTTCTTTTTTTTTTTTTTTGGCTTATTCATAATACATGGATTTTCCTTTTCTGTCATTTTTCACATTTTATATTGTACAGTCTATGTTCTCTGTCTGTTGTGACTATCAAGGAAATTTGAAAACCTGTTAAAATAAGTAATTTCAGTAAGAACTTAAATAATCAAATTGATGGAAGTTTAAAAATGACGTATCTCACAATTTTGAAACATTTCTGATTTGATAGGTTTTCTTATGACACAAGGGTGTAGCAGATCTTAATTTCTCCTGTTTATGTATCTTATGACTTCTTTAACTGGTGACCCTCTAAACACCTTAAAATCTGTGCAATATACTTGTATATTCTTATTTAGGTAAGTTTTTTGTTGTTCTTGCTACTGTTGTTGTTGTTGTTAGCTCTTATGGACTGAATTGTGTCCTCCCGAAATTCATATATTAAAGCCCCGAAGTCCAGTGTGGTTATATTTGGAGATAGGGCCTTTAAGGAGTCAGAAGTTCAGTGAGGTCAGAAGATTGGGGCCTTAATCCAATAACACTGGCATCTTTACAAGAAGGGGATGGGACCCCCTATCTCTGTGCACTCACAGGGAAAAGATCCCATGTGGACACCGTGTCCCAGGGTCCCATGAGGACACTGGCTACCCACAAGCCAGGAAGAGAGCCATCACAGAAACCAAGTTTTCTGGCACCTGGCCTGGGAGTCACGAGTCACCATTTGGAGATGAGTTGTCTGCAGAGCTCTGGGGACCGTGCAGGACCGAGGCATGAAACACACACCTACACACACTGCAACACAAAACCAAAAAAATTGAACCCTTGCAAAACACTGTGGTTTTGAGCTACTGAGGTTACAAAGACGGTGGGGTTGTTTGTTGCAACAGTCAATGTTACATTAACTAACTCAGATCATGCCAGGAAATGGGTGGGGACAAAACCCTAGAGTATTTCTTGATGGAATTGCCAAAAATTATTCTAAGCTCCCTGTTCCCAGTCCTTGCCTGAATCAACTCTACAAGCACGACCTTTCCTTCACTTTCAACCCATTTGTGCCACACCACCCTCAAAGTATAGGCAAACAACAGTAACTTCCAACCCAAGACAGGATGCCTCTGGGTGAGTCTACTCATCTTTGTATCATGAAAATCCAAGAAGGGATGACCTAACTGAGATATACAAAGTTATACAGAGTGCATGTTTGGAGTATTTGAAGTTGAAATTAAGAATAAGTTATTCCAAGGGATTAATAAATGAAAACATCGCAGTGATTATGAATAAGTAATTTTAATGAGAGTGGGTTTATTTTTCTCATCCTAGATGTGCTTTTCTCAACAACGGCACTGTTGAAGTTTTGTGCCAGATAATTCTTTGTTGGGGGAGGGAGAAAGGAGAGGCTATCCTGTGTATTGTAGAATATTCAATGGCAATTCTGATCCATACCCACGAGGTGCCAGTAGCAATCACCACCTGAGTGTGACAATCAAAAACGTCTCCAGATACTGTCTAAAATTATACATCCTTAAATCAACTGCTTGGTAATTTTATCATCTTGGAGCAAAGTAAAAAATGAATTAAAGAGAGTGGGTCTTGTTCCTTTAGGGGTTTTGGTGTCTTGTGTTAAATACTCTAGACTAAACTATAAAAAGTGTTCATTTCGAAGAAATCTGAAAACTTGCAATAGAAATGGTCAATAATACATTTTAAAATTTGAAGGCACTGGAGTAACTTCTGTTTGAAGTTCAGGTCTCCTTGAACTCTTTAAAGACAGCACAAGCCTCAGGAATGTGTTGCGCGAGGGTCTGTGAATGATCTCGTGAGGGAAAATGAAGAACCATGCAAACTGTTGTGTCCCAAAGCAGTGGGACCTCTGAAAAAGCAAGTGTGGCAAAGAGCATTGAAAGCTAAATGAGGCAGTTTTTTCCAGGCGACTGGGAAAAAAAATATTAATAATAACAGAAAGATTATTAGAAGTCTCAGTATGTGACTGGTTCAGTTGGTTAAGAACCTGACTGTTGATTTTGGTTCAGGTCATGGTCTCAGGGTCATGAGATTGAGCCCCACATCAGGTTCCACACTCTGTGTGGAGTCTGCTTGAGAGTCTTTGTCCTTCTCCCTCTGCCCCTCCCCCAACTCACATGCTCTCCCCCCCAAAATAAATAAATCTTAAAAAAAAAAAAGCGTGGAAGGAATATACAAAGGGAATCATAATACGAATAGAAAGCCTGAAAATAAGAGGGAAACAGAAAAAAAAAATCCATGAAGAAAGAAAGAAGTTAAGTAAATGGTGTTGTGACAATTAGCTTGATAAATATAAAAGAAAAAAATTAGATCCCCACCTTGTGCCTCACACACAAAAAAGCAAAATGCAGGTGGATTCAAGAGAAAATGTGACAAATAAAACTACAGAATGGTTGGAAGGAAAGTGTTCCCAAAATAGGACACACAGAGACACACAATCATAGAGTAAAAATTATAATGTTCAATCACAACCAAATTAAAACTTCAGTACAACAAAAGAAATGATAAACAAAATTAAGATTAAGAAAGTTGAAGAGCTGGCAAATGTGTAAAGAAGTTTTCTGAAACAAAACAGGAAAAAGATGATCCAGAATAAAGATCTCCTAAAAATACGTTCATTTTATTTCTTTATTTATTTTTAAAGATTGTATTTATTCATTTGAGAAAGAGAGGACACGAGTGGGGGGAGTGGCAGGCAAAGGGAGAGAGAGAAGCAGGCTCCCTGCTCAGCAAGTCCCAATGCAGGACTCGATGCCAGGACCCTGAGATCATGACCTGAGCCAAACACAGATGCTTAACTGACTGAGCCTCCCAGATGCTACCAAAATGCATTAATTTTAAAACTAATAATAATAAGTTTATAACTATAACTAGAAACTAATAATAAGACGTTTTAAAACTAATAGGAAGGTGGGCAGATGATACAAAAGAAGAATTCACAAAGGAAGAAAGCTGACTGAGAAGGTACTTGACATCTTTGGAAAGCAAGGGAAGAGAGCCTCAGAGAGCAACGAAATACTGTCTACTCATATCAGATGGGAAGAGAGAATGGCAATGCTCAGCATTGCAGTGGAAATGAGAAAATAAGTTCTCATAGTTCAGATGGGAAAAGAGAGAACATTGGGGATGTGGACATACACACACACACACACACACACACACACACACACACACATATTCATACCCAGCAATTCCACAATTTCTCTTCTAGGTCCTTCCCCTAAACATATTCTCTCACACATGCATTAAGGGTTTGTGTTATTCTAAGTGTAATCCTTACATTATCAAGAGGCACAGAAGCCTCCCAGTTCAAAATTCTGGTAAGTTTTCTTTTTTGACACTGCAGTGTTTTCAAAGTGAGAATTATGTTTTCATCACAAGGAAAAGAATCTGAGAATTTCCCCACATCAGTGTAGTGTCAACAAAATAACCTCGGAGAATCAACTAAATACCCCTTAAGTTATGTTAGATAAATCAGTTTCTGAAGATCGGTACTTATCAGTATACTAACATGGCTAAACATCATGGAGAATCTCAGATTGCAGGTGTATTAATATGTATTTATGGGAACAAGAGACATGAACTTTTTTTTTTTTTTGAGAGAGAGAGAGATCATATGAGTGGGGGGAGGGGCAGAGGGAGAAGGACAGAGAGAATCTCAAGCAGACTCCACACAGCGTGTGGGGCCCGACGTGGGGCTCAATCTCATGACCCTGAGACCATGAATTGAACCAAAATCAACAGTTAGATTCTTAACCAACTGAGCCAGTCACATACTGAGACTTCTAATAATCTTTCTATTATCATTAATCTATGTATTTTTTCCAGGTGAGCTTTTAGGATTATTAGAACATAACAGAAGCAGTAGAAACAAACCCATTAGGATATTAATGGGAGACACACAACCAAGTGCAGGACAGGTAGGTAGATAAGATGAATAATATGTAATCTAAAATGCCAGGATAAAGTCAATTTGAAGATCTAACTGGCTTTATGAGGCAATTGATGATTTGGGCATCCTCTCATCTAGCAAGAAGAGAGACATTCTTCTCCCCTCTGTTGATAGCATCTGTGGTCACTGTGATGCATCTTTCTTTTCTCCCACCTGAGTATCCCAACCTTCTGACCCATGGGGTCATTCACAGTATGCCCCAGATCAGCATGGTGGTTGCTATTGGCCTGGGATATGTGGTGGCACATTTCCAATCCACCAGGCTCCTATCGGGACCCTAACTGTGCCTCCCAGACCATTTTGTTGAACCAGAAGGATTTTCAACTCTATTAAGGGTAAGCTGTAATGGCTTTGCGGGGGAGGGGGGGGAAGCCCAAGAGGCTATCTGTTCCTTAGGCAACCAGAGCTGTCTTCCCTCTAACCTCCTGACGTTTGCCCTTTCCACATGTTTCTTCTTCCCACAGCTTCCTGTTGTTTTGCTGAGTCTAATAAGGCCCTGGCTCACGTGCAGGGAAGGAAACTTATCAGGATCTCTCCTCCTTTAAATAGATGTCTCATAAGGTAGACAACATGCAAACATAACACACTCTCTTTTCCACCAAGCCTAAGCAAATAGGTTTGTGTGTTAGCTCTAAGAAGGGCTCTGTCCACCTCTCCACTTCAGATTTGCCTGTATATTCTGTTTGTACCCTACGGTGATGTTGTAAACCATTCAGACTGAAAATAGATGAACTCCTAATGCATGGCCATCCTTCTGCAGCTAATTAGAAATTCAACCTGGAGGAGTACAGCCTCTTGCCGCCCAGCCTAGAGCAGGTGGGTCAGTGTGAGTGATATTATATTACACATGGACTATCGATGTACAAAGCGTGCATAGACTTGGAGCTACAGGAAGCAGGGTGACATCCCTCTATTCCTTGCCCCCCTTTCCTGGAGAGGTTTTGTTGGCCCTTTCCAAGGAGCAAGAACTGGATGATTTTGCTGAGGAACTTTATCCCTCGGGGAAATGTATACTTCCACAGGAAGAGCCTTGTAACCCCAAATACCCTTTTGGGTTTCCACAAAAGAAATATAATGCTATAAATTACTAAAAATGTTTTAGAATGACAAAGTTGTAATATTATAATTGTAATGTTAAACGTTCTCTGAGAAACATAACATGGTTCTTCTTGTGGTGGAGAGGAGGAGCAAGGGCTAGGCAATTGCAGCCACCATGTGAACAGAGGCACTGAGTCACAGCCTCTGTGTCTCTGCGGGTCATGTCTAGTTTTCTTTTTGTTAACTCAACATTATGTGTAAAATCCATCTACATGGCCATGGTTCACTTTTATTTATTGTTGTGGTATTTCATTGTACAAATCTACCATTATTTACTTATCTATTGAAGCTATTAGGAATAAACCTGCTGCAAACATTCTTTCATAGGTCTTTCCATGGAAATAAGCATTCATTTCTGTGTATCAATGCCTTGTGTCCAATGGCTGGTCATAGAGCAGGCACTTACCCACAGTAGATACTACTAAACAGTCATGAAAAGTAATCATACAAATTCACATGAATCATATCAATAGTATGTGAGAATCCTGAGCCTTCCACACTGTTGTTTATCTGTCTAATAATAGGCATTATGTGGGTGTACATGAGTATCTTACTATGATTTTAATTTACATTGCATTGATGACTAATGATGTTAAGTATCTTTTCACATTTATTGGCCATTTGGAAATTTTTTTGTATTGAGATCTCTTGTCATAAAAAAAATCAAGTCGTATGCCTTTTGTTTATTGACTTGTGCAGATTCACAGCGGATGTACACATGTTCTCTTATTTTGTGATTTTTAGTTTCATTCTTAAGATACTTCCTTCTAATGAACAGAATTTCATTTATGGCTAGTTCTGCCTTAAAAATACTTTGTTTTTCCCAATGTCATGAAAACATGCCTCTGAATAAGGCTCAATTTTTCCTGATTACAACTTTTATTTCATTTTTAGGCTCAATTTTTCCTGATTACAACTTTTATTTCATTTTTCTCCATGTTGGCACTGCTAAGACCTCCAATACAATGCTGGAAACACCCCACTGATCATGGACATCCTTCTTTTTCCTATTCACAGAGGCAAGACACCCCATACTTCTTCCATGAAGAGTACTATTAGCTATTATTTTAAAAAAATCCTTTATCATATTGAAGAATTCCCCCTCTTAGTCTGTTGATAGTTTTTATCATGAACGGGTATAGGCTTTTATGAAATAATTTTTTCTTCTGGTAAAATAATCATTAATTACTAGTAGTTAATATGATTAATTAAATCAATAGATTTTTTAATACTAACCAGGCTTTCATTCTTGAGCCAGTTGATGGTCAGTTAGGTCACAACTATCTGGACTTGATTTAACAACATTTGCTTAGGATTTTGTATCTGTGCTCTTGAGGCATATTAGTCTTAATTTTCATTTCTTAAATACCCTTGTTTGATGTTGGTATTAAAGTAGTGCTGACCTCTTGAAACACATTGAGAATTTTTGTGGGTCACACAAGATCTGATGTCTGAAGGAACTCTCCATCTCTCATGTGAGCTTTTAAAGGTAAAGGATATGCCAGACCAGGGAAAAATGTCAGCAAGCAGTGAGCTCTGAGAATAGTGACCTAGGATTCTTTTTAGTCACACAGAATGTGCTTCTTTGACTTAAGATCTACCAAGATATGTGTAAGAAATTTGGCATCAGGGAAGTCTGGGGAAAAGTTCTCAGCAAGATCATCTATACCTCACTGTTCATGACCCCAACCTATCTTCAGGAGTTGGGCCAAGAGACCATAATTCTGACCTTTGTCTCCCACTATTTCAACTTATACTGGTTTGGAATTGACTGTAGATTCCTCTTTTGTGTGGTCATCAAATATTTCAAAGTCATTGATGTCAGCATAAATGGTGCACATCTGCCATGGCCCCGTCACGGCTCTAAGTGTTGGTGGAACATCTGGATTATCTAATCTCTTTAGCTTTCCATTCCAATTTTAGTAATTACTCTATCCGTTTCTTCCATTTTTATTTAACCTTCTACACAACCTACATGACTTAATTTTTCCAAGATTTTTTGGTTTTGTCTTTTCACATTTTTATTCAGTTTTCTTTCTTCCAAATGATGGACATTTCCTCCCCATTATTCAGGCACATTTGTGGTAGCTGGATGAGGAGGTCTACAACTACTTCCTTCCCCCCAGCTTATTCCCCCAGACAAAAAGGTCTTTGAGGGACCAAACAGTGGGAAGCCCTTTTATGACGGCATCCCACATGAACTGAGGTAAAGGCAAAATAAAAAGAAACCAGTTACCATGTCACCAGTTACCATGTTGGCTTGCATTCCCAACATTTCGGCAGCCTCAGAAGGCATATCCCACTTCATATCTGGGGTTGCACAATTCCCATCTCATTGTACTTTATACAACCTCCACCTTTACCATACTTACCCACAATCCCTAAACTGGGGATTGGGAATTTGTCCCTTGGTACAAATTCCTACAAAAGCTGGTGCCACCTGACGGTCTGAGTAAGACCGGGCATTCCCTTCCACTTGGGCGTATCTGGTGCAAGAAAAAGTTCTTTCATATTCCTGTGTAAAATCCACTTCAATGGATGGTCAAGAGGAAGGGAGCTCCGTAAGTTTGCTCGCAAAGCAGCCTAACCCTTTGCCATCTCCCCATGTTTAGGTAGTCTTGATTCTCCCCCACTGCTATTTATATCATCTTCTTGGTGGTCATTGGTTGGACAGGGACCATACTCCCATCAAAACAGGTTTCCCCAAACTCCTTTATGATGTTATGTCCCTCCCTTACAGACTGAGCCACCAGCCATAACTCAGCAGTTCCAATGGCCTCGGGCTGTTCTTAGCTACTCTCATTCTTGGTGAAAGGTCTCAAAGCAACCAAGGAACCATTTTCTTGGCTGACCTTGGCTTGAATTTCTTTGACAATGTTCTTTTCATTCATCTTTGGTTGTAGATAGCCAACCCCAAAACCCCAGATGAGCTTTTCCTGGTGTCCCTGACTGTAATGATTTTGCAACTTCACCCCAGGGATGGCCATGAAATCCAGATGGCATCGGTGGTTCTAGAATACCTTCTCCTTCGACAACCTATTCCAATTTGTCTCTCCCAAACAAAGCTATAGCCATTATTAAAATGGTGGCGCCAAGGATATTGTTAAAAATCTTGTACACAGTGTCAATTAGTAAATGTAGAGGCAGGTAATTGAAAGAACGCACGAGACACTTTGGGTGTATTTCGGTAAGGTACTAGAGGGGAAACAAAGGGCAGGGAAAATATCTGGGGCCTGAGAGAATTCCAGAAGTAAATCCTCATGTCCTTTCTCAGTCACATGGGTTACTCTTCGTATTTTAATTATCAGCCACCAAAATAAGTGCAGGGAATGTTGGCTTCAGGAAAGCCCAAGCGAAAGTCTATAGCAGCATGTTTATCCCCCACTAGTGATTTATCCAAACCAAGCTGTGTGATTGGTTAGATTAGGCGTAAACTATCACCTCAACATCACCATACAATGAAGACAGGATAGCCCCAGGTACCGGCAGGGGAAATTCACATTTTAAGCAAATTACTAGCTGGCCTTTCTAGTCTTCCCTCGTCCAAGAGGTCCAAGAGTTAGTAGCCAACGTCCAACGTTGCTGGAGATAACATGAGCCCATCCAGTCTAGCAGTAAGGTAAGTCTTGACATATGTATTCCTTCTATTTTTTAAATAGTTTCTGTAAGAGTGTACCAGTTCTTCCCTAAGTATTTAGAAACATTTTCCATCTAGACCTGGATATTTCCCTCCTCCCTCCAAGGAAAGGTTTGTGGTGATGAATTCAATGACTTAAATTGATATAGAATTATATATTATTTACCCCAAAGATACAGATTTTTTTTATTGCTTCTTGTGTTACTTTTTGTAGGTTGCATTTTTAAGGATTTCTCATTTAATCTGAATTTTCAAATGTATTAAGATACAGTAGTTTGTAATACCCTCATTACTTTTTGATAGTAGTGGGATTTATAAAGAAACTTTCTTTTTCATTCCTGATACAAGTAATTTGTTCTCTATTTTCTTACTCAGCCCTCCTAGTAGATTAACAATTTTTTTAAAAAGATTTTATTTATTTATTTGACAGAGAGATCACAAACAGGCAGAGAGAGAGGAGGAAGCAGGCTTCCAGCTGAGCAGAGAGCCCGATGCGGGGCTCGATCCCAGAACCCTGGGATCATGACCTGAGCCGAAGGCAGAGGCTTTAACCCACTGAGCCACCCAGGCGCCCCGTAGATTAACAATTTTTTATTGTTATTTTTCAAGAATCAAATTCTGGCTGTGTTGGTCTTTCTCTTTGGGGCAACTAGACTTCTCTTTTGAGTTAAATTTGCTGTTCTTTTTCTAGCTTCTTAAGATGGAATCTTCAGTCACTGATGTTCAACCTCTTTTCTAATAAATGCCTTTAGAGCTATCAATCAACCTCTAATCATTACTTTAGATATAACCCTAAGTTTAATATGTATTATCAGTATCATTAAGAAATAATGTTTTCTAATTTTTCATTTTGATATATGTGTAAAAATATCATTGTGGCATCTCTTCTGGGTCCCATTTCTTCCTTAGAATTACATTACATAATTTCCAAGCATCTGTGTAAACACACATACCTGTATGTGTGTATGTATGTATACATATCTGTATACATTATTATTCTATTTTTGTTTTTTAAAGATTTTTTTTATTTATTCATTTGAGAGAGAGAGAGAGCCAGTGAGTGAGAGCATGAGCAGGAAGGAGAGGAGAAGGAGAGGGAGAAGCAGATGCCTCCTGAAAGGGAAGCTGGTGGTGGGGCTGGATTTCAGGCCCTGGGATCATGACCTGAGCCAAAGGCAGATGCTTAACTGACTGAGCCACCCAGGCCCCCTAGAAAATATCTCATTTTAATCTATATTTCCTTTGGGGCCCCCAAATAATTAAATTAGCCCGCGGTTTACATATTTCTAAATGTTCATTTATTTAAAAGTTTTAGTTAATTACATCTACTGTTTTCCGTTCTCTACTTACTCATCTTCACTCCCCCCCTCCCCGTGTCTCTTTGCTTTGGCTTTCTTTCTAGTTTATTTTGTTGTGATTTTACGAGCTTTCTGTGTTAGAAATTGAATCTTTCTTTTATTTTCTTTTTTTCTGATAGGAGTGTATGTTGGAGGAGGTCACAAGGAGGACAGGACTGCCCCAAGCCCCTAGGGCTGGCTCCAGCAATCCCAGGCTGCTTGCTCCTCCCCTGTCCCTGGAATGTGCGACGCACCCGACTGGCCCATGCCAGAGCCATTTTGAAGGTCTCAGTTTTCAGAGAGCAACGTGCTGTTGAGATCTTATGGACTGAACCCTGTTAAGGCCTTTGTGTAAACAATTAAGATTCCGGCAGCCGGTGTGGAGATCTCCTTGTCTGGCTGCGTGCAAGACAAGTTTTCTAAGTCTGTCCCTTTGCTTTTAAACTGGCCACCTGCTATGGAGTGGCCTGCCTGTGTCTTCTGGGTCTCCTGGCCCTTGGCCTTGCTGGCCTTGCTGGGAGGTGCAGGGTGGGGTGGGAGCGGTTGGAGGGAGCAAGTTTCAGATTCCACCTAGATAGCTCCTGAGGGTGCAAGCCAACACCATTCAAGGCCGTGCAAGTTTCCTTTAATCACTTACCTAAATATATGCCACTGATTCTAATCTATAGTGTCTTGTAAACACCACCTTTTATAGAATCAGGAACTTCCCGTTTTGTGTCTCTTTCCTCGCAAGAGATCTTTAGTAGACAGTTCTGCAGCTTCCAGATAGACCGCCTTTTCGGTTCGACTACTAATTCTTAGCCTTACTACATCGTTTTCTCAAAATATTGTTTATAATATTTCTATTTTCCATAGAACTCAGTGATTGATTTTATGACCTGATATTCAGTCAGTATTTCTGACGGAGCCACGTGCACTGGAAAGGAAAGGTGGGTTCCCTGTGGTCAAGGTGTCAAGTTATTTATATTGATGTATGATACAGTGATATATTTAGACTTTAGAAAAGTTGCAAGAGGGGGCCCCTGGGTGGTCCAGATGGTTGAGCATCTGCCCTCAGCTCAGGTCATGATCCCAGGGTCCTGGGATTGAGCCCACATCAGGAAGCCTGCTTCTCCCTCTACCTCTCTCCTCTGGCTTGTGCTTTCTCTCTCTTTCTCACTCTTTCTCTCTCCTTCTCTCAAATAAATAAATAAAATCTTTAAAAAAAAAAGTTGCAAGAATACGTGCACACATGCAGAATACACAGGCACACAGAGAGACCCAGCCATACACATAGTACCTCATTGCTGTGATGTTTAAAATAGGTAGCTGGAACGACACATAGATATAAATGTAGTTTGATATGTATCTATATCTCTATGTAGTACCTTTGTTGAGTATGTTGTTCAGATCTTCTGGATTCTCACTGTGTTTTGTCCAGCTCCTCTGTTTCATGCTAAAGCTGGTGTGTTAAAGTAGTCAGTCCACTGTTTTGTTTTTTAAGATTTCATTTATTTATTTGTCAGAGAGAGAGAGAGAGAGAGAAAGAGCACAAGCAGGGGGAGCAGCAGGCGGAGGGATAAGCAGGCTCCCCACTGAGCCAGGAGCCCGATGTGAGACTTGATCCCAGAACCCTGGGATCGTTACCCAAGCCAAAGGCAGGCACTTAACTCACTGAGCCACCTGGGCATCTCTAAAGTAGTCCACTATTGTGATGCTCCTCTTCGTGTCTCCCTAGCATCTCTTTGTAATTTCTGTTCTATACCATCGGTTGCTGGGCTTTTGGTGAATAAATATCATAATTGTTATAAATCAATGGTCATGTTTAATTTTTTTCTTTGAGTTATATTTAGCTTAATATCAGTATTGCTACATAGAATCTCTTACCAATTACCCAGTATATTTTTGCCAATCTTCTTTCATTCCTGCTGCTGACAGTTTATGGGTTAGTTTTATGATCAGGTTAGCTAGTAGTTATCAATATTATCAGTCCTTCCAAAGACCCTGCTTCTAGTTTCATTGAATTTCTCTATTATTTTCCTTCACTATTTATTCTAGCCTCCAGGTTAATTCTAGACTTCTCTTTTTTCTTATACCAGCACATATAACCAAAATTGTCGTCGAAGTGCTGTGTTAGCTGCTTCTCAGGAATTTTGACATGTTGCATGTTATTACTTCAAAATAGTTTGTTTCTCCTTTTAATATATTCTTTGAAATATTGTAAATATGTTGTTTAATTTCCAATGGTCTGGGAAATCTCCAGATATATTGCTATGATTAATTTCAAATTAATTCCCTTTTGGTCAAGTGCACTTTTAAAATATTTTCAATCTATTGAGATTTGTTTTGTGGTTAATATAGGTCTATCATGATGAATATTCCATGTGCATTTTTAAAAAAATTTTAAAATGATTGTATTTATTTATTTGAGAGAGAAAGTGAGCATGAGTGGGGCAGGGGTTGGGGGGTAGGATCAGCAGGGGGAGAGGGAGAAGCTGACTCTCCACTAAGCAGGGAGCTAGATGTGGGGCTCGATCCTAGGACCAGATCATGATCTGAGCTGAAGGCAGGTGCTTAACCTACTGAGCCACCCTGACACTCCACATTTTTTTTTTTAATTTGTTTTATTTTGTTTTGTTTTCGGCCTAGAATGTTTAGTAGAGGCTAATTAGTTCAAGTAGCTTGATTGTGTTGTTCAAATTTCCCGTATACTTACTGACTTTTTAATCTAATGATTTTACCAGCTACTCAGAGAGAGATATTGAAATCTCCACCAATAACTGTGGACTTTTAATTGGTCTTTTCAGTTCTGTTTTTTCCTCTTCTTTTTCTTTTTTACACTCATTTTTATTAAACAAATAAGCCTGGTAGGAGTTCTATTTTTTCATTCATGAGTTTTCAAGCTCTGCTCTTAGGATTCTGTACATTTAGGTTTTTCACGTATTTTAATGAATTAACCCCCTATTATTCGGAAATAGTCCTCCATGGCTGCAATAATTCTTGTCCTGAAGTCCGGTATGTATCATATTAATGGAACCACTCCAGTTTTCCTGTAATAAGTCCACAGGGTAGCTTTCCCATTTTAGTTTTTTAGTTTCGGGGCTTTTGTTTGGTTTTTGTTTTTTTTAGTTTTAGTCCCCATTTAGTTTTCAGTTTTCATCTTTGAGTCTTTCAACTTAAAGTGGGCTTTAATTTTTTGTTGGTAGCATATATTTATGCCACTTTTTTTTTCATTTATTTATTTGACAGACAGAGATCACAAGTAGGCAGAGAGGCAGGCAGAGATAGGAGGAAGCAGGCTCCCTGCTGAGCAAACACCTGATGTGGGGCTCGATCCCAGGACCCTGGGATCATGACCTGAGCGGAAGGCAGAGGCTTTAACTCACTGAGCCACCCAGGCGCCCCTTTGCCACACTTTTAATATTAAGTCCGGAAATCTCTCTTCTAATTGGAGTGTTTTGATCATTCGTATTTAGTGTCGTTGTTGAAATCAGTTGGATTATAGCTACCATGATATTTTTTATTTCCCATCTGTTTACTCTTTCTTTTTGTCACTATTCCTTTAAAAAAAACTTATTTGATACTTTTAGTATTCTACTTTATGTATACTATTGTCCTATTAGCTTCCTTTCTTTCTTATTTACTTCCAGTGGCTTCTCTAGGGCTGATATTATGTATCATTTATCTTTTTCCTTTTTTTGTTTTTTTGCCATGTGCCCAGTTCTATCAGCTATTTTCTTGTTTTTCTGAAAAGTATTTACTTTGTCTTCCTTTTTGGTAGATATTCTTACTTTATTAGAAATCTAAGCAGATTAATTTTTTTGCTCCACTCCAACAATGTGGCTCCATTGGCCATTGACTTGCATGGTTTCTGCTAAGAAATGAACCTGGCATTTTGTAGAGCTGAAGTAGGAACAGTGAATTGACTCAATCTGCTATCTCTTGTCTAAATTCAGAAGCATCAGCAAACTTCTACTTGAAGTTCATGAGTCTGTGAATATTTGCAAAAGGGCACAGGGCTCAGAACTGAGTGGTTCAATCATCTGTAAATCATTTATGCATGAGAAAAGAATCAAAGCCAGTGAATTGTGGCATATACTGATTAATGAGAGCTCTGAAATTTTAACTGGAGCAAAAAATGTGGAAGTGATAGAGAAGTCATCTGGCCAGTGGGAGCCACTCCACAGAACAGATGCAGAGGGCTCCCCTTTCAATATCACAGCCAGAAAAATCACTAAAATGTTACCATGCATTTGTGGTGAGATAACGCACCTTATTTTGGTAGCCCAACTAAATACTACTCCTCACCTGAGGGTTGAGTGCATTTTAGCCAGTATTAGAGTATAATCATAGAGTACAGACCGTGTGCTTTACAAATAAGGAAACTTCTTAAAAAAAAAAAAAAAAGGAGGAAACTTCTCTGTATGTGAGAGCAGAGGGAACTTTATTACCAGCATGGGCTTTTGCGTGCAATTGAAGCATCCTCACGGTTTTCACATATGGTTTCCAGTTATCTGTTATTGGGCCTCAGCTAGTGAGCTAATGGTGTTTAGCAGTAGCCATCAGACATCTTGACTCTTGTATTTACTTGAGACCATGTCTCAAATGCCTTAGAGGTTTGCATGTGCCAGTGCATCCCTTTCCACCCGTGCATTCCCTCATTCTCCAAGGGTGAAAGTTTGAACCCTTGGTCCACCACCTCCCCAAGCATGGATCTCTGTTCTTCTACTGCCAGACTACCCATATAAGGGAGGTTTCCATTTCCAGCAAGGAAGTGAGCCATCCAGTGTCAAAATCCCATCTCCTTGCCCACTTTCTTGGACCATTTCAGATTTTAAATGTTTGATTCTCTAGTACATGACACTAAATCGGCATTTTGAATGCAAAATAATCAATAAGGGATTTGGGTCTTTTTTTTTTTTAAGATTTTATTTATTTACTTGACAGAGAGAGACATCACCGGCAGGCAGAGAGGCAGGCAGAGCAAGAGGGGGAAGCAGGCTCCCTGCTGAGCAGAGAGCCCGATGTGGGGCTCGATCCCAGGACCCCGAGATCATGACCTGAGCCAAAGGCAGAGGCTTTAACCCACCGAGACACTCAGGCACCCCAGGATTCATGTCTTTTAAAAGAAAGAGAAAGGGAGGGAAGGGGATGTGGAATTGTGATATCAGAGCAAGAAAGCCTCGGGCAACCTGGCAGAGGGCTCCAGATGAATTCTGCCTGCAAAGTTGTCCAAATTAGGTTGGAACAGCTGGGTTTTGTATCCCAGCTTCATTCAGTCACTGGCTACAAGTGGCCCCGGGAAGAATGTGACCTTGTGTCGGATGGACTTCTGCAGGGAAGGTAGATCCAGAAGGAACCGGCAGCTGGCAGCTGTCTATCAATCCTGCACCCCAAGCTAGGCAGCGTTTTCTTCCTTGACTGGAGGATTCGATGAAAGAGCTTCACGTCTACAGCAGTAATAATGAAAGCAACACCATAACTCAACCAGGGTACAGCTCATTAATACGAGAATATCACGAAGGTGCCATAGAGAAGCATTGTCAGTGAGGTTTCTTGCCCCACAGAAACATGGAGTCGAATCTTATGAAAGGGAATATAATGCTTTCTGATTTTCAAATGTGGCCTATTTATCTAAGTAATGGACTATGAATATTGAACATTTCTGAACAGAATTGCATGCTGAATTCTTAAATATTTTCAGTCTTCTCATCAGACAATCATTCACGTTGCCCCATGCTTAAGAATATGGCTTGATCTGGAGAAGATGGAGGGAAGAGAGAATAGACCTAGATTTCCATATATTTGGAACCTTTAGGAAACTGTGGGTATCATCAGGACATTGAGCTGTTGGTTGGAGTAGTGATGTCCAGGTGCCAGTATACAGCTTAGAAAGTAGGTAAGAGATGTCAAAAAGGCAGTTGGTTTGGTGCTACCTGCTTCCTTCCAAGGACCCTGAGATGCTAAACTGACTGGATTTACCTTTTGCCCCCACCCCCTAAATCCTTCTAGTGATCCAGAACCTTTTCTTTACCATGAATTCACTCTGGACTTTGTGACTATAGCAAACGGAGTCGGTCCTATTTACCATATAAAGACTAGAAAGAAGTTTTCCGCAGATTTGCATTTGTTATAGGTAGTAGCCTGGGAACCCAGAGGCCAGCCTCCCCCTCGTCTCCCAGCGGTTCCTCCCCAGTGGCCTATAAGTTTCCTGGGGAGAATATGCTACATTTAGCCCAGACTTTCTTCAAATTAAAAGTAGGTAAGAGATAGAAGATTGAAATGAGACCCTGGGGAGCAGATAATTTCAAATATTAAAATAATCCATGTATGGGATCCATTGAATTTGACCATCGTATGGAAAATGTAAAAACCTCAAAATAAAATTCAAGAACATGTAACCAAGACACTGTGGTATTCTGTTTATAGGCATGTGTATTGTTGTGGGGATGGTTTCATCTCTTGCTCTTTTAGTTTTGCTGTTTTGCATGTATGTTGATACAAGATAAGACAAAATCTAATTAATTGCTTTCCCAGTTCTGTATATTCATCAAAGGAGACTTTTGTAGAGCGTAGAGACACATACACATCGAGTACAAAATATAGGATACATCCCTTTGTAATTGATTTTCTTTTATTGGTTTACACCATGGATTAAGAAACAGGCCACTCATCGAGATGCCAATAACACATTCTCCTTTGGTTGGTTGCACTTTACAACTGAGCCACCTTGAGCATTCCCTCCAGATCAGTCTTGTAGTTTTTTTGTTTTTCTTGCTACGCTAGCTCATGGGCTTTGCTAGTCAGAACTTCCTGGTTGTGCTATTTTCCTTGTTATTGCTCAGTGATATCTTTTTTTGCTTGTCACCTTGTCCAAGGCAGTCATGTACGTTTATCTGGTTCTGGAAGACTTCTGACTCCTTTTCAGAGCAACTGTGGTCACAGGGACACATCTTCTATCCATTCTTTGATTAAGCTAAGCACCTCGACTGTCTCAGAGATGTGGTTATTGGTCACTGTCCTCCAATTGGCACTGTGGCCAGGATGGACCCACCACTGTTGGTGGTGTATTTTCAATCTGCTGTGCTCTGCTTTGGGTTCTCACTTCCCTTCCCTTTTGTCAACAGCAAGGGCGTGCACCCAGTTAAGGGCCAGCTGCAGTGGTTTCTGGAAAGCACACAGAAGGATATCGGCTCTAAAAAATCATAGATAACCAGCTCTATAATCTTCTGGTGCTTCCTTTTTCAAAGATTCCTTCCACCCACCATTTCCTGCTACTGTGCTACATGTTAAAACACTGGCTCACATGCAGGAAGGAACCTTTAAGTCCAGATGCCTTATCTAAGCATTTTTGTTTTCTCAAACAGAAGCAAATATATTATGTATTTTAACTTTGTGACAAACTTGGTCCATGAAATTTTGTTACTTTATCTTGTTCCTTAACATTGATACTCTGTTGCTTTTTCAGATCATCTAGATACAAAAAAGTATGAACTTTTTTTTTTAATTGAAATTGAGTTGACACATAATGTTACATTACTTTAGGGTGAAAAATGTATGCACTCTTCACAATAGTTCCATCGTTTTGGAGTTAGAAATTCCATCTGGAGGAGGACAGCAGTCCCAGAGCTCTGCAGGGAGCAGGATTTGGCTGATTTTGATGAGAAAATGGATTCCTTGATGAAGCAGAAGCTCCTGCAGGAAGACCCATAAAGCCCAAATACCTTATGGTTCTGTTTACGCTCTGTGGTTTTGTAGGAGGATTATTTTTGTAGCTTTAATATGATGCCTTAATATTGAATGATTATACCAATTATTTGGTATTAACTGTTGTGGAACTCAAGTTATGGTTTTACATAGAGATGCTGAGATGAGTCTTCATGCCCAAAGAAGGGCAAGGGCTGGGGTAGAGTCAGTGATGACGTTGAGAAGATAGGCAGGTAGATGGGTAGAGATAAATGAGTCGGTGAGGGCAGAAAGAGAGAGGGAGGATAGATAGGAACACGCAGGTCTCACTCAGGTCAATGTTGGATCTTAACTTGATGGTTATCCAATGTGCTAAATATAAAAACTAAATACTAATCCCAGTTATCTCCTGGAACACCTTTAGGTTTATGGTAAAAGTAAAAATAAAACAAAACAACAAAACCAAACCCTCCCCCCAAAACCATAAATGGTGATTGGTTTGAATATAGCCCTCAACAATCTATTTGCTAATGAAGATTAAACATCTAATTTGGAATTTTGAATTCCATGTCATCTGAGATGACACTGGCTTCTTTCTAGCTACGTGGTTGAGAATAAAGCCCTAAAGCCTTACTGAGTCTAGTGTCCTTAGTCTTATTTACTCATCTGAGAAACCTCAGGTGGAAGTTTTGCAAACTACAAAGCCCTTTATGCAAATTTTCTACGGAAGCAGAATGCACATTCACAGTGTATGACCTTGAGACACAAAGTGATTTCCATTAATTCCTAAAATCTTCACTGGTAGAGAGGTCACAGACTGGTGAGTCTCTGATCTGTTCTCTAAGGACAAGAATCCCACAGAACAAAACATTCTCATTTTAACAGAATTTTCCCACTGTTGACTTCTCCTTTACCATAGGGCCTGTAGATTACAGGACAGAAGTGACAAGTGTTTGCAGAACACTGAAGTGAAGTCCATTCCTACTGCAGGCCTCACTCAAAGATGGCAGCCTTCCCTGTGGAAGTATTCCATAGTATTCCTAGATGATGAATGTGGTGCCTCTGGAGTCCGCAAAGCCATATCGGTATGGGTCTTCTATTGGTAGAAGATGAAAGATGTGGCAATTCATCTTTTACTTTGGAGGAGATATGCCAAGCACCCCTGACCACGGGACCCAGAACGCCTTCAGTGACATCATGGGGTCCTCATCTTCAGAGGATTTGTCTCCTACTCCCTGGAGCATTTTTGTCTTCCCATATCACCAGTGGTGCCCTAGTCATCTCTCCTTGTCCTGATAGATCAGCCTGATGTTATTGATGTATCTATATGATGTTCTGGCAGACACTCTAGATCTCGTAGACTCTAACAGAGGCAATTAACATAACCCTGAGGCAGAACCACCAAGGCCTATTATTGTGTAACTTACCTGAATATGAACTCTTTTCTAATCAGAATAGAAACGAATCACTGGCAGAATATCACAGACCTGTTCCAGGAACAAGTACCATGTCTTACAAAGCAGCTGTTGCTGCCTGTTTAAGCTTCCAATGATCCGGTTGTTCTTCAGGATCCATCTGGTTTCTGGAAGGATAAGACTGGTAAATCAAATGAAGATGTGGTAGATACCCTTCCTTGTGTTCTGTATGTCATAAATCATCTCTACTTTTCCTCTCCTCAAGATGCAGTATTGTTCTTGAGTCAGTGTCTTCGCTGGGGGTGGGTTGAAGGAATTGAGCGGAAGCGTCCACTTTCCCTTCCCCATTATGTGAGACTTCTTACCCAACAAGTTCAGGACCCAACATGAGGGTTAGTCCCAATCCCAAATTATATATATATATATATTGATAGCGTGAGAGAGCACAAGCACGCTATATCTATATCTATATACATATATAGATATAGATATCATGCTATATATATATAAAAGATATATATATATGTATCCCAAGTATATATATATAAAATATATATATATTTTTTTAAGGTTTCATTTCTTTATTTTTCAGAGCGACAGTGCACACACAGGCAGGGGACCTGCCAGAAGAGAGAAGGGGAAGCAGGCTCCCTGCTAGGGAGCCCAATGTGAGACTCGATCCCAGGACCTGAGATCATGATGTGAGCCGAAGGTAGACGCTTAACTGACTGAGCCACCCAGGTGTCCCCAAGTATATTAATTCTAATGATATACCTGGTGTTAGAGAAATGGCCACTGGGTGTGTTCATAGACCCAGTGGGACCACATAAAGCTGGGCTTGGACCATACCTCCATTTATTACTTTGACTTCCTGTGTCCATTCTAACCATGAAGCCATAGTGACATTTTGGTTTTCTAGGTATCGGTGTCCATTTAGGCCCTATACCCAATAGCTCTGGGAAAAATGTCTGAGGACTTTTTTCCTTCAGCAAATGCACAGTCATCCAAGTAAATGGCTATAGGTCGCTTTGAGTAAGGACTAGGGGAAACCATCAGAGTGTATATATTTGTCTTGGGATCCTTCCTTCTAGCTCCTTCTTCAGACAGAAGATTCTGGACCTGAAAATTAGCTCAGGACTGGGAACTACACAGGAATACTTTTTTTTTGGAGTGACGGTGACTGCCTCTTACTCTCCTTTCTTGACTCGTTCTGGTTGTAGGTATTATGCAGCACCCTGTTGGCTGCCTACCTGTTGTGCCCCTAAATGGTGGGTAAGCCTTCTATGTTCTGCTTAAAGTGGTAAAATATTGCTTCTAAGTAGACTGTGTAAGGTTAAGTGTGTCTCTTGTAATCCCTAGAGCAATCGCTAAAATTACTACACAAATATATACAGTCTAACATCACAGTGGGTAAATTAAAATACTTAAAACTTTCAGAGAAGACAAAAAGAAGGCAGGAAATGAGAAACAAAAGAATGAAAAGCAGAGAAAACACGTAACAATGTGGCAGACCTGAATCCTGAAATATCAGTAGTTAGGTTAAATGTAACTGGTCTATACACACCAGTGAAAAGACATGTGTTATCAGATTGGATTTAAACAAACAGGGGCACCTGGGTGGCTCAGGTAGTTAGGTGTCTGCCTTCGGCTCAGGTCATGATCCCAGGGTCCTGGGATCGAGCCCTGCATCGGGCTCCCTGCTCATCGGGGAGTCTGCTTCTCCCTCTCTCTCCCCATTGTCTGCCCTGCTTGTGCTCTCTCATGCTATCAAATAAAGAAAAGAAAAAAAAACTTAAACAAATGAACAAAAATGACTTCACTGTAGGCTGTCTAAAAGAAGCTCACGTCATATAGAATGATATAGATAGTTGAAAATAAGAAGATGGGAAGCAATCAAAATGAAATGGGAATCATTATATTAAAATCAGATAAAGTAAACTTTAGAGCATAGAAAGTCACCAGAAATAGAGATGGGCATCATTACATAATGACAAAAAGGCCAATTCACCAAGAAGACATACCAGTTCCAACTATGTATGTACCTAACACCGCAGCGTCAAAGTGGATTGGACAAGACTAGTGAGATCTGGAAGGGAAACAGAAAAAGCCATAATTTTTGTTGAAACCTTCAATATCTCTCTCAGTAATCAGCAGACTTTGTAAACAGAAAACCTGAACACCGTCAACCAACTAGATCTAATGAATATCTGTGTAACACTCCACACACTACACAGCAGAACGCACGTCTCCTCACGTGCATGTGGAATATTCACCAAGACAGATCGTAGATCGTATCCTGGGTGCATAAAACAAGCCCTCACAAATCTGACATACAAAATAAATTTTTTGACCATCCCACAATTAAACTAGAAATCAACAGCCAAAAGAAAACAGGAGCCTCTCCAGACACTTGGAAATTAACCCACGTTTCCCTAATTCACAAAGACAAAGACATGAAGGAGATTAGAAATACTCTGAGCTGAGTAAAAATGAGAAACATAAATGAAAACCCTGATTATCCAAGTGACCATGGCAATCAGGCCGGAGAGAGCTCTGTGTAGAGAGCAGCTTTCCTCTGATTCAACGGTTTACTTTCTCTTCAAAGGCACTGCTTTAAATGCTGATATTAGAGGTGCCTGGGTGGCTCAGTGGGTTAAAGCCTCTGCCTTTGGCTCAGCTCATGATCCCGGGATCGAGCCCCGCATCTGGCTCTCTGCTCAGCAGGGAACCTGCTACTTCTCCCCTCTCTCTCTGCCTGCTTCTCTACCTACTTGTGATCTCTGTCTGTCAAATAAATTAAAAAAAAAAAAAATCTTTAAATGCTGATATTAGCCAACAGTTACCTGGGACAGAACAGACAAAAGCTTAGGAATCCTGGATCTCCCCGATAAGATTGATCCTTATAATATGATCTGGCCAGGCCACCGAGTGTAAATGGGCTCTGCAGGAACTGGCCGAATGCAAATGAGATCAGCGGTCCAAGAGGGATCACGTGAATGCAATGTTTGGCAGGGCCCCCAGAGAACAGGCTGTAACTTCTGAAGGCAGCCCTTGCAGGAAACTTTTCACAGAAGTCCAACAGTTCAAGCAGAGTCTAGAGATGCGGTAGAAACCAGGGGGAAAATGTGAATAGTTTTCTTCTAAATAAGGAGATCAGTGGATAAACTGTGCTTCTCCAGTCTTGGCTTCAAAGGTCTCAAAAGTAAGTTCACTGCATTTTTTCCCTGTTCTGATTTGTGTTTGGGGGTTTTCTTCTTTGCTTTTTTTTTTTTTTTCCCCTCTTGTGAAATTGGAAATAAGCCTTTAGGAATTGAATGCTGACCCTCTATGGGAAAATCATTTTGAAAACTAATGGGCTCTTTTGATGGTTTTGAATACTCAGTGTTTAATATGATGTAAGTGAAAGCACAGAGTTAAAAAATAGTGTTTTATGAAACATGATGCAACTCCTAAATGATTTTTAACCAGAAACTGAGTGTGGAAATAGGCCAAAATTGGCTTTAAAAATTTGGGTAGAACTGAGTATCTTGAGAACTGATTTGTAAACCTGAGTTGTTTTCAAAGTGATAGTTATTTACTTTTATTGCACAATAATGTGGGGGCATTTTGGATAAACTGTTCTATGACTCTGAAGGATTTACAGAAGCATTTACAGAAATATTTGTCTTGTCTCTGGCTCTCATTCGTAGGCTCTGAGAATTTGGGAAACGTTAGATGCTATCCAGGATCTTTTACCCAATGCACAGAATGTCCTGAATCAGAATTGAAAAATGCCATGTTTCCTTTTCACAATACTATTTCAAATGCACTTTATTTCCATAAACAGAGAGTTCAAGCATTTTGCTCTGAATTTAACAACCATCTAAGAGGGGAAAACTCACAACTTGGAACTGTCTACGGCATGATAGTAAGGAGTTCAGGTTGTTGTTAGTCTTTTGATAAACTACGGAACATCCATGAGTTGGGGGAAAATAAATACTAATTTCCGACAGAAAATCAAAGCGACTGGAGCCAGACGGAAGTTTCTGTGCCATATTGGGCTGCAGCAGATTCCACAGTGAGAGATCACCTCTTTGGTCTTTGGCCAGCTGATCCTCCTGCCCAGCCTTGCACAGTCCCCTTAAAAATGTTGCACAGAAGTCGCTGCACTAGGAACGGCCTATAAGGATTGTCAATCCCATATCCCTGGATACCTAACTTAATTCCTTTTTTTTTTTTTTTTTTTTTTTGGTGCCCTCTGGGAACTATCTTCCTCTCACCAACTGCCATTGCCTGGACTTTCTAACCTCTTCACAGAACCTGCTTCTCAGCCTACACGTGCCTCTCAGCCTCCTCAGCAGATATGTCTAGATCTTTCCCTGGGGAAGTGCTCTCTGAGGCTGTCTTGGCTAATGTGGCTCCCATCAGAACTGGCTTCGGGACATCTTCCTTGAGCATTGTCTCTAGAAAGTAGCAGAGCCCTCAGTGTCATCCTGAGGCGTGAATGGAATGACAGCTTCAGGAGAGGGCACGTCTATTCCTCATCATGATGGGGAAGTTCATGGCCACCATGTGGTTTCCTATCCCTGGCCAACATTACAGACATGTGGGAGGAGGAGAACACTTGCCTCAAATTCAGGACTTAAGAGCCAGTTCAAGGTGGAGCTGCTGGCTCTGTGCTCCAAAGTCCCGACTTATCCACCCAAGTCACATCCCTGGCATGCTCATGTGAGGTCAATGACAGATGAGGACACTACAAGAAGAAAGATATTTTTCCAGGAAAGCCCCCAAATTAAGAGTAATCATCAAAAGAATAGCTTTTATAAGTATCTTTTGTATCTTTGGAAGGAAGAAAACATGGGGGAAACTTGATAAATTTCAATAGAAGGTAGTATGGATAAAACTAGAAGCAGAGTAAAACCATAGTTTTACTCAGAGTCCATAGTCTCTGAAAAACAATCTGAGAAGTTAGGTGAGCCTGGTGGTGGGTATTATGGAGGGCACGTATTGCATGGAGCACTGGGTGTGGTGCCTAAACAATGAATTCTGGTACACTGAAAAGAAATTTTAAAAATAAAAAAAAAATTTGTTTAAAAAAGCAGGCTTCAAGTGAGAATAAAACATAGTGAAAGATCATCCAAAATAAAAATTTATACATGACTAAATTCACTTCTTAAAAATATAGCATCTATCAGCTTGGATTTCTAAAAATAAGTTATGAATCTTTCTCTTTTTTTTCTGTTTTAATACACAGAAAAACTCCATATTTTATTTTTAATTTTATTTTATTTTTTCAGTGTTCCAAGATTCATTGTTTATGCATCACACTTTCTTAATCACATACACATTAAAAAATCTCTTTTTTACTTTTTAAAAAAGATTTTATTTATTTATTTGAGAGAGATAGAGAGCAAGAGAACATGAACGGGGGTAGGGGCAAAGGGAGAAGGAGAAGCAGACTCCCCACTGAGCAGGCACCCTGGTGTGGGGCTCGATTCCAGGACTCTGGGTTCATTCATGACCTGAGCCAAAGGCAGAGGCTTAACTGACTGAGCCACCCAGGCACCTTTCATTCTTTTTTAAATGTTTAGTAGAACTCACCAGAGAAGCCATCTGGTCCTGGGCTTTTCTTTGTTGAGAGGTGTTTGATCGCTGATTCAATGTTCTTTCAGCTTTTCTTTTGTTGCTGATTTCTAGTTTCCTAACCTCATGGTCAGAAAAGATACTTAGTATAATCTCAACTTGCTAAGACTTGTGCTATGGCCTGTTGCACAATCTATCCTTGTAGCTGTTGGGAAGTCTTGGATATGTGAGAGCTGCTTCTCCTGTCCTTGAGTGACAGCCTGTCTCTGCTTGGTGTCATTGCTGGCTTCCCAGGCAAATCTCAGCAGCAACTCACTTTTGCTTAGGGACAGGGAGGTTTCCCACCCAGCCATGATGGTAGATGGTAGTTGTTTTTTACTCCAAGGAAGGTCATGTTGCATCAGCTAAGGTGTGTTTGGGTAGGTGGTGTTGCAACCCACTGACAGTCAAGCCATGGGCACAAGGAGGGCACTGACTTTGCAACAGGGATTCTAAAGGAAACAAAACTCTGTGGGGGGAAACTCTAGAGCTGCTACATTCTTGATCTTGAGTCAAGAGCTATTGAAAAAACACAGTGAAACTTTCACCATCCCGGCATTTTGCATTGAAGAAAATCGTTTAGTCAGAGCAGTGGGGGGAAAAAAGTCTCTAGGAATAGGAAAAATGAAACACTCTGAGACCAAAGAGGAGAGCCTCTTCCTGCAATGTCTATTCAGTCCTCCCTACTGACAATGCTTTCCATCATGCCGGCTGGCAAAGAAAACTGTTTAAAAACCCCAGATCCATTTTCAGAGAGCTGGCTGCAAAGAATGAATTTTGAAGCAATACATTGATCACTGACACAATGCATGACCAAAAAAAATAAGAGAGTAAAGAGTTTGGAAGTGGGAAGAAAAGAAAGCCACAGGAGTCATAACGTGTTAACTTTGGAACTTACAGATTGCAATGATCAGGCTGGTCTTTTTCTGTTTGCAGGGTATATCTTCTCATGAAGATGTCACATTAATGTTATCTTCTCCTTTTTTTTTTTCTTATTAAACAGGGCAAAATGATGAAGAGAGAGATAAGTGTGTGTCAACAGACTTGGGCATTATTATGCAAGAACCTTCTGAAAAAATGGAGACTGAAAAGAGAGTCCTTTATGGTATGATTCAGTATCCCTGTTACATCTCATTTACAATATGGAAATATATATTCCCTGGGAAGTAACTATACTTTGTTTATCTCTCCTTCTAAAAACCAGACCAAAGCAGAAAACCTTTATTATGAGAGAAGGAGCTGTTCCTCAAACCTCAATCTGTCCCCAGACATTTCAGTTGGCATAGACCTCAAGTCGAGGTCTAAAGGCACTGAATTCTACCCAGCAATAGAAAATCCAATAAATGTTTTAAAAGTCGGGGGTCACATGTTTGCTAATGTTCCTACTCGTGGACAGTCAGGTTTAGATACTGAGATCCTGAAGGCGTGGTTAATCGAGACACTGAAGTAGGGAACGGTATATTCTCTTTTGAATCACTTTCTTTTTTTAAAAATAAATCAGTCTCTTCAAAGGAGTAGAAAACTTGGAGGTGTCATTAGTGCCAAGAAGAAAATTAGCATTAGCTCCTATCATTTTTACCATATAACAAAAATCCTGGTTGAGCTTTGATCTCTTCTAAAAATCAGATAGATATAAATTAGTAGCATTTCTAACTAAATCAGAACTTTGCTGTATATCTAATTGTGAATTTCTTCTAGCATCATCCATTGAGGAAATAAAGTGATGTCTTATTGGAAGCTTGCAGGTGACCAACAATAACTAAAAAGACAGTATTTCTCCGGTTGCTTGAATTGTGCTGAGTTTCTAATACCAGGATCTTGGCATGTAACCAGTATATTACTACTGCGTTAGCAGTGCCTTGCAACTGTCTCATGTAACACGAGGCTCTCAGCAGAACCAGATACTGGATGAGTAGCTCATACCAGCTGGTTATACTTTGTAACAGCTTTCCAGTGTTGCCTCTCATCCTTTCATGGTCTGTGCATGCTTTAGACTGGTGCTGTGATCAATACATTGGAATCCTTTTAAGAGCTCATTGAAATTACTCAGACTGCCGAATTTTGCACTGTGCATATTTTCAGGAGTTCACAATGTGGCATATATTGAAAGCAGAAAAAATGTACAAGTCAAACTGTATGACCAAATGATTGTGGATAACTAATACAAGTTCACAATTTTCTTTATTCTTTCTCTTGGATTGTATAGGAATGGTTGACCCCATTGCTCCTCCTACTTTGTTTGTCTGTATATCCTACTAGTCATGAATTTAATGATTTTTCTTCACTGCCTGCCATGGACCTGGGACCGGTAGACTCATTTAAAGAGTCTACATTTTCTATTACATACACACCTGTCACCAATACAACCCAACAGATAATGAATAAAGTAGCCTTAGCCTCCTTCATGAAAGGTGAGTTTTCTAGCAACCAAGAGGAATTTCTGATGTCAATTTTTGGTTCATTTGACTACAGATGCATGCATTTAATTTGCATTTCAGTTGATAAACTGTGGTAATTGTCAAAATTTATAGATCACATGAAATTGTGTACAGTCTCTCAACAAAGAAATTTTGATCTTACATACGGTTTGAGGCAGCATGGAATAGAGTTCGGCAGACTTTGAAAAGCAGGAGTGTAAAATGGTTAACATTTGGCTGTGGAAGCATTATTACTAGATAGAGATTGTCACTCTAGCATTTGCTTTTTATTAGAGACAAAAACAGTGAGTCTTTTCTTGAATTTGATTATGGAAATTTCATCTCCAGGTTTTTACTACCAAAAAAAGGTCTTACTAATTTGAAGATTCTATTGATGAGTATTCTGTGTTTCAAATTTCCACCCTTCATCGTTAAGATACTTATCAATGAAAAATAAGAAGAGCATCATGACTGTCAAGGTCACTTTCCTGAAGAATAATTTTCTGAAATCAGGAAAAACAGCCTAGTGAAGAGACAAGAGAATTAGTCTTAGAGTCCAAGAACATTTGACTAAAAATACTTCTGTGATGTGCATTTTGCAAGTCATCAACTTCTATGAGCCACATTGTCACCATATTCAAAATAAGATCAATAGTACTATATTTTTGTGAATACTTCAGTTGAGAATGAGAGAATCCCGATTCAACTTGTCTCAAAGAAAGGGGGGCATCTTTTGTCTAACTTTAAGGAAATGAGTATGGATAGAGATGGGTCAACAATAAAGGAAGAAATATGTCTCCAATTGTCAGGTCTATAGTATTGTGTGCTAGACTCATTCTCTTGTTGGCTCTCCCCAAATAGAAGCAGACTTAGTCTGCAGAATCTCCAGATGCAAGCCCTGCCACAAACAAATTCAGTAAAAAGCGTACAGACCTTTCCCAACTGTTCAAAATTATTTCAGAAATTAGACCCATTGGAAGGATGGTCTACTTTGGATTAGTATTGGTCTTGGTCCACCAAGAACGAATCTCACTGAATAGAAGAATACGGTACTGTCACTGCCATTGATTGGGTTCCTAGTCATGTTGCAGACTATATCAAACCACATAGTATGTGAGTGGAAGAGTGGCAGTATCCCAAATGAATTTTAGAGTGTTTACTAGAAGGAGGAGTGAATGTCAGGCAAATAAAAACAATTCTTCTTTCCAAATATAAATGCATACCTCAAAGGGAAATCTACAGTGATTGGTCCATATATGTGAGTTGAGTTATAATTTAGAAACAGTTTAGAGCTTGCAGAACTTTGTGAATAGACTAGAAATCATGAAATTGTACAGTTTAAAAGGATGAATTTTATGTTATATGAATTATATGTCGACTAAAAAAAGAACATAAAAATGTGACTTGGGAGCACCTAGGTGGCTCCGTCAGTTAAGCATCTGACTTTTGGTTTTGGCTCAGGTTATGATATCAGGACTGTGGGCTTGAGCCCTGCATTGGGCTCTGTACTAAGCATGGAGCCTGCTTGAGATTCTCTCTCCCTCTTTCTTTGCCCCTCCCAACACTCAATACATACATACATACATACATACATACATACATACATACGTACGTACATAAAGTGACTAAGAAAGTACTCAGTATCAATTTTAAACACCATAATTCCCCACCAAGAGTATTACTGTAAGGGGAACTTTTAGATCTTTCTCCACTCAATCTATATAAAGTCTCTTCTCTTTGCTATCCTATGTCCATGATTCTACTACAATTTTTGTAACCATTAATTTTGTGCTTGGATCCTGACCCCCTACCTGTATTCAGTATCCAGAAGTCCACCTCTGTGTAATCTGCATTTACTCTCCCACTATTAGGAGTCTCTATGGCCACAGTTCCTAAATTATGCTGGACTTTTCTTTCTTGTCCATGCTTCACTTCACACTGCCAGGACAGGTAGATGGCTGGTTTACATCCAAACTTGCTTCTGCATCATGCCTCACTAACCACCACGCCCTTACTTCCACCTGAATTTTAATGTCTGCACTGTGTGTTTTACCTACAAATACTGACTCCCCTTCTGATTCAAGATGATATTCTAATCTGCACTGTCCACTTAAGGTCTGGTCTCCCTGTTCAGCTCAAGGTGTGTTTGCCCTCGTCCTCTGGCTCACAGATGTCCTCCTGGGGCAGGGGGGCTCACAATGCCATAACTTTGTGCCTTTCAAAAATATCCTGGTTCAAGGTCCCATGCAACTGGGTTAACAAATATTCATTAAATGACTACTGTGTACAAGGTCTTTACATCAAGTTTATCTTTACAATGAATGTGTTGTCATCTTTGTTTCATAAATAATGTACCTGCAATTATGATATTCTTTAATGCTCTCATGACCTAGATTTTATAGAATTTATTCTGTAGTAATAGAATATTATTCCGTATTATATTTTCTGTACTCTGTAGTAATACTCTGTACTACTAATAATAGATATTATTGTTTATTTTATAAATAATGGAAATTGAGTGATAAAGCCTATATGACTTACTCAAGATCACATGGATTTAAGGATGAGGTTCCAGGAAAAAAAAATAGTTCTATCAAAATACATGCTGCCTTTTTCCTCCACATGCATCTTCAACACTCCCACCCCAATCCAGGAATTTCTTTGCTTTCCTTCTCATTCTTTCAAACTAAATGAGATATCTGTAAGGCATTGAACACAATATTTGCTAAAAGAGGGATTATTTTAGTGATATAAGTATATTCAATTGACATATTTTTTAAATATTTTCTTCTTTTTTTTTAAGTGTACTTACCCTACTGTCAGGATTGCTAAAGGAAAATGAATTTTTATAATTATTTTCATCTGCTATGGACCAAAACCTAATTGTGACTTAAACACAATGATCTACCATTCGTGATCATTTTTTTTTTTACTAACATTGTAGATTTATTGTAATATTAATTCTCCTGTGAATAGTTTAATTGGTATGGAATGCTATTATATGTGATTAAAATTGGTTCAAGAACTACAAATGAAAATAAAATAACTAATTTTCATGTAGTTCTTTTGAAGAGCAATGTCTTTTCCCAAACTTTATTCTGCCTGACCTACTCACAGTTGATATTTGATTGTGTTTTGTTTCTATAAAGAGCTCTAGTGGGGCGCCTGGGTGGTTCAGTGGGTTAAGCCTCTGCCTTCGGCTCAGGTCATGACCTCAGGGTCCTGGGATCAAGCCCTGCATCGGGCTTTCCGCTTCCCCCTCTCTCTCTGCCTGCCTCTCCGCCTACTTGTGATCTTTCACAAGTAGGTAGTATCTTGGGTAGATAAATAAAATCTTAAAAAAAAAAAAAAAGGACTCTAGTAAAAGTAATTTATCATGACATCCTTAAGTTGGTCTCCTAGTAATTTACTAACAAATATATTCTATTCTTGTAATGGTAGATGCAAAAGTTTTGGGGCTGTCCGAAGAAGAAAATATTAAAGAATTAATGTCAGGTTATCCTGATGAAGTAATACAAGTCATCTTTACTAATACATTCTCATATCATTTGAAATTCTTGCTGGGATATAGAATGCCAACAAAGAGGGAACACAGGGACCATGAAGGTAAGTTTCCAGCTATGTAACTCCAATGCTCTCCACCACAATTATGGCATAAATTGCATATAAGAATGGATGTTAATACAACAAATTTAGAAATCCCTATCTGCAATGTGATGTCAACAGGATAAGCAACACATTTAAGAAATGTACATTGGGGGACGCCTGGGTGGCTCAGTTGGTTAAGCGGCTGCCTTCGGCTCAGGTCATGATCCCAGCGTCCTGGGATCGAGTCCCACATCGGGCTCCTTGCTCGGCGGGGAGCCTGCTTCTCCCTCTGCCTCTGCCTGCCTCTCTGTCTGCCTGTGCTCTCTCACTCGCTCTCTCTCCCTCTCTCTGACAAAAAAAAAAAAAAAAAAAAATTAAAAAAAAAGAAATGTACATTGGGTTTGGGGTCTATTAACATGCTGTATTAGATGGTTGTTACATATGATTTCATAGGTGAATACATACATACACACATTTCCATATATGCATGTGTATATATATATATAT
>ML105112.1:12496-31278 GCA_003697995.1 Taxidea taxus jeffersonii | reverse complement strand
TATGGGCCTATTCAGGTTTTCTATTTCTTCCTGGTTCAGTTTTGGCAGTTTATATGTCTCTAGGAAAGCATCCATTTCTTCCAGATTGTCGAATTTGTTGGCATAGAGTTGCTCATAATATGTTCTTATGATTGTTTGTATTTCTTTGGTGTTGGTTGTGATCTCTCCTCTTTCATTCATGATTTTATTTATTTGGGTCCTTTCTCTTTTCTTTTTGATAAGTCTGGCCAGAGGTTTATCAATCTTATTAATTCTTTCAGAGAACCAGCTCCTAGTTTCGTTGATTTGTTCTATTGTTTTTTTGGTTTCTATTTCATTGATTTCTGCTTTGATCTTTATTATTTCTCTTCTCCTACTGGGTTTAGGCTTTCTTTGTTGCTCTCTCTCGAGTTCCTTAAGGTGTAGGGTTAGGTTGTGTATTTGAGACCTTTCCTGTTTCTTGAGATAGGCTTGTATCGCTATATATTTTCCTCTCAGGACTGCCTTTGCTGTGTCCCACAGATTTTGGACCATTGTGTTTTCATTATCATTTGTTTCCATGGTTTTTTTCAACTCTTCTTTAATTTCCTGGTTGACTCATTCATTTTTTAGAAGGATGCTGTTGAGCCTCCATGTATTTGTGCTCTTTCCACATTTCCTCTTGTGATTGAGTTCTAGCTTCAGAGCATTGTGGTCTGAAAATATGCAGGGAATGATCCCAATCTTTTGATACCTGTTGAGACCTGATTTATGACCCAGGATGTGATCTATTCTGGAGAATGTTCCATGGGGAGAAGAATGTGTATTCTGTTGCTTTGGGATGGAATGTTCTGAATATATCTGTGATGTCCATCTCGTCCAGTGTGTCATTTAAGACCTTTATTTCCTTGTTGATCTTTTGCTTGGATGATCTGTCCATTTCAGTGAGGGCGTGTTAAAGTCCCCTACTACTATTGTATTCTTGTCAATGTGTTTCTTTGATTTTGTTATTAATTTGTTTATATAGTTGGCTGTTCCCATGTTAGGGGCATAGATATTAAAAATTGTTAGATCTTCTTGTTGGACAGACCCTTTGAGTATGATATGGTGTCTTTCTTCATCTCTTATTATAGTCTTTGACTTAAAATCTAATTGATCTGATATAAGGATTGCCACCCCAGCTTTCTTCTGATGTCCATTAGCATGGTAAATTGTTTTCCACCCCCTCACTTTCAATCTGGAGGTGTCTTCAGGTCTAAAATGAGTTTCTTGTAGGCAGCATATGGATGGGTTTTGTTTTTTTATCCATTCTGAAACCCTGTGTCTTTTGATTGGGGCATTTAGCCCATTTACATTCAGGGTAACTATTGAGAGATATGAGTTTAGTGCCATTGTATTGCCTGTATGGTGATTGTTACTGTATAATGTCTCTGTTCCTTTCTGGTAATACTTTAGGGTCTCTCTTTGCTTAGAGGACCCCTTTCAATATTTCCTGTAGAGCTGGTTTGGTGTTTACAAATTCTTTCAGTTTTCGTTTGTCCTGGAAGCTTTTTATCTCTCCTTCTATTTTCAATGATAACCTAGCTGGATAAAGTATTCTTGGGTGATGACAGATTCCATTTCTTTGCTGGTTATGTGTCTGTTCAAATTTTCTATTTCTTCCTGTTTCAGCTTCAGTAATTTGTATATTTCTAGGAGTTTGTCCATTTCTTTCAGATTGCCCAGCTTGTTGCCATATAATTTTTCATAATATTTTCTCATAATTGTTTATATTTCTGTGGTATTGGTTGTAATCTCCCCACCTTCAGTCATTATTTTATTTATTTGGGTCCTTTCTCTTTTCTTTTTGAAATGTTGGGCTAGGGGTTTATCAATTTTATTAATTCTTTCATAGGCCAGCACTTAGTTTTGCTGATCTGTTTTATATTACAGTGACTTTTTGCAAACTCTAGCTAGTGAAGTAACAGTGAATGGTGGTCAACACCACAGGGTCTGAAGCTGTATTTAGTTTGATCTCAGCCTTTACAATTTGCTAGTTGTTGCTTTGGTTAAGTGCTTTAATTTCTCTGATTTACATATTTAAAGTGGTGATTATGACAGTACCTCTGTGTAACAGCTAGGGTATAGGATAATCTGCTAAAATAACAAAACCTCTAAGTACAATGAATGAAAAAAATACGGAATTTAGTTCTGACTTACATAATAGTCCAAAGGTAGGTGAGCATTTAGAGTAGGAAAGTGGTACTATAATCCTTACATATAGCTGCAACATGTGGGTCCAAGACGGCTACTGAAATTTTCACCATCTCCATCTAGCAAAAAGAAGAAAAGGATGAGGAGATCTTATGATAATTATATTATAGGAAATATGTAGGTATTTGCACAAACATTACATTCTTATCTTTGCTGAAATGTCCTCCCTAGTTTTAAGTGATGTGGAGAAACATGTTCTATGGGTGAGCAACCATGTGCCTGATTTCAAAACTGGGGAAGATGAGAAGGATGGCTAATAAGGTAGCTTAGGTTCCTGCCACAGTGCCTCACAAAGTTACTGTGAGGTTTAAATTAGTTAATATAACTAACTTATTTGCAAATGAGTTAACACTCAGAAAGTAGAGTATCATATACAGATTCCCAGTTACATGTCAGTTCATTTTCAAAAGCATTTGCATTGCTTCTTTGGGAGGAAAATAGAAGTTTTCTCTAAAGAAACCACAATATACACAACATATACCACATGGTATATTATCTAATTTAAGGTTTCTCTATCTTGACAGTATTGACATTTCAGGACAGGTAATTTGTTGTTGTGGGGTGCTATCCTGTGCAGTCTAGAATGTTCAGCAGACCAAATCCAGATGTCAATAGCACCCTTAACCCTAGTTTCCATGACCCGAGACATCTCAACACATTCTTAAATGTTTCTCCCAGTGGGATAGGGGAGGAAGAATGGGCAAAACTGTCTCCATTTGATAATCATTGTCCTAATCTCATAAACTCTGTCATTATTATTATCAATGCACTTGTTCATTTCAATTAGCCTTTGAAAAAAATTAAGAGTATCTTTACCATTTACGTCAATGAATTGGAGATAATATTCATGACTATTAACTAATGATGACAGTTTAAAAATTTGCCATGTCAAGACATCTTTTGGGTTTGAATTAAATATTGGGTTTGAATGAAAAAGAATCACAATTCTCTGTTTTCAGCTGGTGTGAACTTTTTTGGCCCTTCTTAAATCTCTAAATGCATCCTGAAATTTTTATGGAGCTTTCTCTATAGTATTTACCACAAAATGGCCCCCAGCAGGTGCATTTGTGTTCTTTAGAGATCCAGATGGAACAGGGTAAAGAGCTAAAGTTCACTACAAGGACATTTGGGAAGATATTGTCTGAAAATGCCATCAAAATTCCTTCAAAATAGCAACACATATTTTTTCAAATTGCCAATTATGTCTAAAGAGACTGTGACTCCTTAGTGGATAGGATATTTTGAGCACCTTGATTGATCCACAGTTGGTTCTTTAGGAGAATAAATGCACCTTCATCATGATAGTATTCTCAATTATGACCTGTGGGAACTAGGTTAAGATGAAGAAATCCCAAGCTTTTGTCTGCAAACTTCAGATGCACTTATGAAAATAATATACAATTTTGAATAAAATTCTTATAATTTCATTGTCTAAAGACTAAGAAACTCAGAAAAGATCAAAGATATAAATAATGAGATTCCATTCCTTTCCTCCAAAATCTATGGTTAGTATTTGGATGGATGTTCTTTTAGTCCTTCTATCATTTTCCTCATTACATATAGGTGCTTCCAGTATATGTCATCATCAAAAAATGGCAATTTAATCATATTTCCCTATATAAAACTAATTCTTTTTCTTATCTTTTTCCATCATCTGGAATTTCTAAAAACTGCTAATGTAGAGAATAATGTTAATAGTGGTAATAGTGGGTAATAGTGATAATTGTTTCTGACTTTATTGGAAATATTTCTGTCATAATCAAATGTGACATTAGCTATTGTTTAAGATAGATATCATTTTTTATCTATTCTGTCTAGATATTCCTTCCTATATTAAATAATTATCTCTTTATTCATAGTTGATTGAGATTTTATAAATGAATATTGAATTTAATCACATTATTTCGATTTCTACTAATCTTGTCTATGTTTTATCTCATTTTTGATGTGATAGATTATGTCAGCTTATTTTCTATTAAACAATTATTCTATTATTGGGATTAACTATACTTTCCTATTATGTGTCATTGTTGTAAGATAACAGTGGGTTTCATGGATTCAGGAAGATTTTACTCTATGTATAATTTAGGTAGGCTTGTAGCCATATATTTCAGAACCTTTGTCTGATGAGAAAATTTTCCATAGTTAAAGTAGTTTAATCAGTGATCACATATTAATATTCTCCATTATTACTTAAATACTCCAATAAAATCCTGTAACTAGAAACTTACTTTATTATTTGACATATCCTAATGATGTTTAACTAGACTCCCAATTTTCCTGAAGAATATTTCGTATAATCCTAGATAACTAGAATTCTGTAGAATGCTCTTTAGGTTTCTTGTTTTCCTGTGGGGGATAAGTTTAATGATACAAGGTTCTTTAAGAAAAGAAAATAAGATTTTTTCATCTATTTTTGTGTGCCTGGCCAATTTAAAAAGCACTGTAGTTATTGACTCATTTAATTTGTTGATAACTGTACATGGGAAGAATAAAGTTTTCTGTTGAAGGCACTTTTTTGAAAATATTGCAAGCACTGCACTGATCATAGTTCTATTTTAGCTTTCTAATACTTCTAGAATATATTCCAATCTTCTCTTTCTCTGAAAATAATTGATACTAAAAAATTCCAAATGTAGTATCACAGAACTCTATTAATATTCCTTTATAACTAAAAAAACCTCTTGTAGTTATATCTTCTTTCAAAGGTCTACTGCAGCATTTGTTATTTGTTTTTTCTTAAATAATCTTGTTAGAAGTTTGTGTATTGGGGGTGCCTGGGTGGCTTAGTCAGTTAAGCATCCAACTCTTGATTTCGGCTCAGGTCACAATTTCAGGGTTGTGAGATTGAGCCTGTGTCAGTCTCCATGCTGGGTGTAGAGTTTGCTTAAGATTCTCTCTCTCCTTCTCCCAATTCCCTCCTCCTCTCCTCCTTTCCCCACCTCTCTCCCTCTCTCTCTCTAAAAAAAAAAGGAAAAGAAAGAAGAAGTTTGTGTATTTTATTAGTCTTTTTGATTAAATCTTTTTTCTGGCTCTTGAGTTTACTTTTCAATTCTATTGTTATTCTGCTCTACAATTTATTAACTTCTGTCTTTTCGTTATTTCAGGATATTTGGTTTTTTACTTTCCTAATTTTAGTTGAATTCTGATATATTTTGATTATTTCTTACTTATAAATGAAGGAATTTAAGATAATAATGTATTGTTTCTTAGTTAAAAATGAAGGAATTTAAGATTATACATTATGAGTATCATTAAAAAAAATCCCGATAGGCAGGTAGCTTTCACACTTCCTTATGTTAAAAGTATTTTTAATTGCAACATTGCAGAATTCAGTTTTTCTTTGATAAAAAATTTGCATGTGAAGCAAATAATTTAACTTAAACTTTAGTCATAAAGTTCTAATTTTAATGAATTTAGTAGCCTTAAATTTTCTTTTCAAGTAACAGCAGTGGAGGAAATTGTCAATGTGCCTCCTCATTTTGACTTGATGTGACAATATTTTTGGTCATAGCATGCACACACCTCCAACTTACTCTTTTGGGACTTTGTTATCAATAGTTTCATGTCCTGGTGATTTCAAGTCTATAAGGAAATGGATAATAGCCCTTTTTCAAAAAAGACTGAATAGCCATCTTAGATCTTAGATGATCTAAGAAACAGTAGTTTCTTTTTTTTTTTTAAAGATTTTATTTATTTATTTGTTAGAGAGAGAGAGAGAGCAAGCACAGGCAGACAAAGTGGCAGCAGAGGCAGAAGGAGAGGGAGAAGCAGGCTCCTTGCCGAGTAAGGAGCCCGATCCATCTCTTTACTTTTTTTATTCTCCTTTATTTTACAAGTTCTTGGCATGCTGTCTTCAAAGATAGCTACAATTCCTCCTGTCCAACCAGCCCCTTAGTAATGTGACTTTATCACTCTTGTTTTCATCAAGAGATGGAGTCTCTTTCCCCTCCTCTTGCTCTGTGCTGGTCCTGTGATCTGCAATGACCAGTGGAATGCAACATATGTGATATTGTATGACTTTGGGCCTTAAGTGTGAAGAAATTTGGGATTTATATTTCTACCCTTGGAAAGATGCTCAGTCTAGACAACTAAATGATAAAAGTAGATTAAAGGTACCAAATTCAGAGACAGATTATGTGGGGAACGGTTGCCAACATCAGAGCCCCACATATGTGATCGTGCCATCTTGAAACCTCCAGGCCCAGTTAAGCCGTGTAGCCAATGTTGTTTAGAGCAAGAACCAAGTTTTCTCTTATAAATCTCACACAAATTCCTGACCTGCTGAATGATGAGCAATACAATGGCAATTGTTTTCAGCCACTAAGGTTTGGAGTAGAAGCATTAATAAAATAGAGACCAAAACCAAAACAAAACAACCAAACCAAACCAAACCAAACAGTTAAGTATAAAGCATCAAAGGGAAAGAAACAATGTAAATTTTGATCATGCCAAATTTTAAGGCAATTTAATGTATTTGTTCTGAATTGTGTATCTTGGCCTTCTATGCTAGAGTAAAATAAATGATATCAAAATAAAGAAAAACCAAATAGCAAAGGAATGACAATAATGTATTTTCTGTATCTAAGAAAAATACCACAAATTGAGGAAACAAGTATTAAATGACAGCTCTACCAAATGTGACATCAACATACCATACAAAACCTGTGGTCTTTTCTCATGAGGGCGACATAATAGCTGGCCTCCGAGTAAAGTATAATATTTCAAAGCAGATGTGTGCATCAATAAAGATTTTACTGCTTTGATTCTTCCCTTTCTTCTTTTCTTCCTTCAACTTACCCTTCCTTTCAGTGTACAGCCTGGCCATATATAAAAGAAAAGAACCCAAAGTACCAAAATGAGGTTTTGGTCCTGTAGCTTTAAGTAACCAAATTCCACATTTTGATTGGTTGGAAATGATTTTCTATCTCACTGTCACCTCTGACAGCTACACATGGGAAGCTGTGTCTTTATTTATCTATTTTTATTTCTTCCATTAGTGTCTAAATAACAGCAGCTTGTACTGAATTACTTCAGGGATTGTCTCTCCTTCTTTCAAAAGAAAGTCATTCATTAGGGTGCGTTACCTTTACCAAGAGACATGTTCTCAGCTTCATGATGGCTGGCCGCCAGAGAAGCAATTTCCTTTCTTTTAAAAGGGGTTGGAAAGCATCTGATTGTATCAGGAAGAGGTATTTCAGTTTTCAAGGTGAAAGGACACTTGCTTCTTTTATAGATAATGAAAGAAATATGATACATTAGTGAAAGGCAGAGGGCATACCAATTAAAAATATCCAGGAAGGGTAGGACATAGTCTGTCCACATGTTATCGCAATGTAAATTAGTAGAGCAGGTAATGATACCAGTTTTCTCCTTTACAGCTTTAATAATTCAGCTTTTAAGACAGATTAAAAAAAAACATATTTTCTATACCGGAACAACTGATAATACAATATTTATTCCTAAAAAGTTCTTAAATTTTGTTTCACTTTCTTAGACTAATATTAAATCCACAGAATTACTGACAATGCTGGGGGAGAGGAAACCCTTTCCATATTTACCCAGGTCTTTAGAATTCTGTTTAAGAAAAAGAAAACATGGAGTTTCCTGGAACTGGCTGATTTAAGAATAATAGCTATTGCATGGAGCACTGGGGTGGTGCATAAACAATAAATTTTGGAACACTGAAAAAAAAATTCAAAAATACAGCTATTGAAATTATCTTTAATTGTTGTGAATTCAAGATAAAGCAACATAAATGAAAACCCATGAGGGTATTCAATTAATATTTGTTGTGTACCCTTTCCCACATAACCTCTATATGAGTACAGTCCAAGAGAAATATGTCAGCCACAAATATGAGCCACCTGTGTAATTTTAAACTTTTTAGCAGGCATACTTTTTAAAAAAGCAAAGACAAGCCTGCAATGTATTTGCTTTAGCTTGATTTACCCAAATGATATCACTTCAATAAGTAATCAACATAGACATTATTCATGAGATTTAAAAAGATCTATTTGAGTATAGTTGATACACAATGTTGAATTAGTTTTAAGTGTACAACATAGTGATTCAACTTCTCTCCATGTTATGCTATTCTCACCACAAGGGTAGCTACCATCTGTCAGCCTACAATGCTATTACAATACCATTGACTATATTTCTTATGCTGGGCCTTTTATTCCTGGGATTTATTTATTCCATAACTGGAAGCCTGTATCTCCCACTCTCCTGCACCCATTTTGTACACCTCCCCCCACCCTGCTGTCCCCTCTGCTACGATCAGTGTGTTCTCTATTTTATAGGTCTGATTCTGCTTTTCGTTTGTTTATTCACTTATTTTGTGTCTTAGATTTTACATATGAGTAAAATCACATGGTATTTCTCTTTCTCAGTCTGACTTATTTCACATAGCCTAAGATATTTTGTATTCTTTTTTATACTGTCTTCAAAATCTGTTGTGTATAGATCCTATATAGAACATATCTCCTTTAACTACAATAGCCAAGGATATGGAAGCAACGTAAATGTCCATCAATGGATAAATGAATAAAGAAGATGTGGTAATATGTATATGATGGAATATTACTCAGCCATAAAAAGAATGAAATTTGTCATTTGCAACAACATAACTCAAAATATATCAACTTCCATGCAAAGAATTGTCTAGAGCTGTATCGCTAATACATTTTTGGTTATGTAGAGGACATTTAGAGCTTTCTGAGTTTCCTAGGGTAAGCATCTACTATTCTGTAGGAACTTTGTGAAACCAGGTGTTATAAAACATGTCCTAAAGGAGTTTGTAGTCCAATATACAAGTGCGAAAAATTTTTCTTTGCTAAAAATGCAGTTATGCAGAGAGATAAGTGGAAATGCAATGAAGAAGTGGTTATATTTAGTTGGGGGGGGTCCTAGAAGACTTCATACAAAATTGATTTTGAAGAAGCATTTTATTATTATTTTTAATGATTTTGTTTATTTATTTGACAGAGAGAGACACAGCGAGAGAGGGAACACAAGCAGGGGGAGTAGGAGAGGGAGAAGCAGGCTTCTCGTGGAGCAGGGAGCCTGATGTGGGGCTTGATCCCAGGACTCTGGGATCATGACCTGAGCCGAAGGCAGACACTTAATGACTGAGCCACCCAGGCGCCCTTTGTAGAAGCATTTTCACTGTAGACGTTCCCAGCTGAGGAAGATGGGGAAGAAAAGGAGAATGCAATTCTGGAATGAAGATGGAATCTGAATAGAAGTGCAGGTGAACAATGCAGAAGCTGGAAGAAATACATCATGGTTACAGCGTAGAATGCAAAGTGTGACAGCAGGAGGTCAGGTGGGTTAAGTAACTACGTGCCTGATTATGGAAAGCCATGAGCTATAGTGGGCTGGACTTTATCCTACAGGTAACAGGAAGCTCTTGAAAGATTTTAAGTCATTGAGTAAAATGACAAAATTTGTGTTTTAGTTTAGACAACCTCCATTGCACTGTGGAAGAGGAATTAAAGATGCTGGAGATGTGAGGACTGACACTGGGCATGGGGTATTACTGCTGTCTGTGAAAGTGCTGGTGAGATGAGGCTATGAGAAGGGACACCCATGGGTGGGAAGAAGGCGTTGGACGAGGAAAGGGAGACAGGTTGGCAATTTGTGAGTGTAGATGACAGCTGTGGGGTTCAGGATGAAGAAGGAGAGTAGGATTATTCCCAGGGTTGGTCCTTTATTTTCAGGTGAATTAGAATGGTTTTCAAGAAAAAAGGGAACCCAGAAAGATAGAGATCTGGGAACAATTCTGTGTACAATTCTTATCATTTAAGGAGCTCTAATCAAGGATTAAAAGCTCTAATCAAGCTCTAATCCGGTAGGTGTCTGAGCACCTATTTTAGCTATAGTCGGGGGTGAGATTGTTTGGTGAGAAGAGGAGAGGATCAAAGACAAAGATGTGAGGGACATAAAGCTTCAAGCAGTGAGCAAGCAGAGGAGACTGAGGGATATTTAGAGGTCAGTGGAGAACCGAAGGGAACAGCAAGCAGGTTAACAGGGACATGGAGTACCCATAGGTCAAATGAAATAAGGTCTGAAAGCAACCCATTAGAAAATAGGGACATTTACTGGAACATTTACAGAGTCATGGGGAGACTTATTTTACGTCATTTGAACAAGTTAATGGCAGAAAGTGGAGACAGCAATTTCAGACCATTGTTTTGAAGATGTCGTTACCAAGGGGGGAGCTGGTATAATGTGTGCAGTAGTAATGAATGGACATGATGAGGTAGGATGTGATTTTTTTGATTACTTAGTTAATCTATAAAATGGGAGAGCCATTGGAGCACCTGGATGGCTCAGTCAGTTAGTGTAAGACTTTTGATTTTAGCTCAGGTCATGATCTCGTGGTCATGAAATAGAGCCTTTTATGGGGCTTCGAACTGGGTGCAGACCTGCTTAAGATTATCACTCTTGGCCTCTGCCCTTCCTCCCATTTGCTCTCCCAATCTATCTCTCTCTCTCTCAAAAAAAAAAAAAAAAAAGTGGGAGAGCCATTCTGAGCATGGGTATAGCCCATCATTTAGGAGCCAAAAGTGGGAAAGAAAAAGTATTCAGAAAGAGAATATAACTGTTGGGTCAAGTTCATATCAAGCACAAAACCTAGCTTTGAGAAGGAAAAAAGCTTCCTCTAACTCTAAAGACAGGTGATATGGTCAGTGCAAACCCTCTTACTTAAAATCTGAGCCTCTTGAAGGTAGCAGTTTCTAAGAACATTATATGAGATGATATGCCTAAAGTGTTCAACGCGCATGATTGATTAATGTTAATTTACCTATCTGCTCCAAACCTTATAATTTTCTCTTTTCAATACTTGTATCTTGTAATTTTTTTTCCCAACATTTTTCTTGGCACCAGAAAAATTCCCTCTGAAAAAACCATTAGTGTAGATTCTGGTTTCAATTACTATGATTGCCCATTACTTCATCAACCTCAACACTCAGCAGTCACAGACCTGGTTAGTTTTAAGTGAGAGCTTCTTTCTCCAGTCCCAGAACTTGTTCCAAGCTTGTTCCAGTATGACATACTGTTTCTTAAAAAAAAAAAGAAAGAAAGAAAGAAAGAAAGAAAAACGAAAAATACTCAATACTCCAATTCCAACAAAATTATTTCTTAAAATTACTTTTAAAACAAATAAGTAGGAAGTAAAATAAGTAAATGTATAACTTGGATAAAAATTTACATGCCAATATTTCTACATGGCTTTTTAATGGAAACAGTGTCTATATCTCTCTCCCTTTTTCTACCTCTCCCAACCAATTTCAAATCCTTTATTTGTATTTTTGATATTTAGCTATATATTTTGGAAAAAATAGTCTTAAATTATTTTAATAATTTAGCTGTACTTTTTTCTCTTTTTAGAAATTCTGTATTCACTTTCTACAGGGAAAAATGAAATTTAATTCCTTCGTAACCCCCAGACTCCCTCACTTTCTTCTCCCATTTTCCCAATATGCTTATTTCTGCTTGTTTGGTCAATAGTTAGTTTTTACATTATTGTAAGTGTATAAGTATTTTTCACAGCTAACTCATATGAATTATTATGTGCACATTTCCTTTAATAGATATTTTTTATTTTGGTTTTGCCTTTAAGAATTTTGTGTGTGTAGGTATGTTGTTTTGGTTGTTTGATTTTCTATATACCTATTACTTATATCTAAACTCTGCCAAAGTGTAAATGTCTTCTCAATATTTTAAACATATCGGCATTTCTATTAATTTTATCTTCTCTGAGATATGGTAGGACAGTTTTCTCCTCCTGTTCTCTTCTGGAATAACTCTCTCTTGGCCCCTTGCATAGTTATTGTAGTTTTGGGATCTTCCTTCTCCGTTATCCTAGAAATTCCCATCATTTTTCACATGCATTGGTTCCCCTATGTGTTGGTACATGTCTTTCTTTTTCTTGATTTATATCCTTTTGTGGGTGACATGTATTCTATTAATTTCCTGAGAAAGACCTTAGGGAGATCAAGTTTGTGATATTTTATAAACATGGCATGTCTTTATTCCAGTTTCACACTTTATTTCCAGTTAGGCTGCTGTAAAAATATAGGATAGCAATAATATTCCAAAAATTTCCACTGGTTTTATTTTTTGTTTAGCTAGTGTTGCTGCTGGCAAGTTTGATGCCATTCGTTTTTTTTCTCTTTGGAAGTTTCATCTATGTTCTAAATTTCACTTATTTATTTATTTAAAAGATTTTACTTATTTATTTGTCAGAGAGAGAGAGAGAGTGCGCACAAGCAGGCAGAGTGGCAGGCAGAGGCAGAAAGAGAAGCAGGCTCCCCACCAAGCAAGGAGCCCAATGCGGGACTCGATCCCAGGACCTAGGATCATGACCTGAGCTGAAGGCAGTGGCTCAACCCACTGAGCCATCCCTAAATCTTATTTTATTTTAAAGATTTTATTTATTTATTTAATTGGGAGAGAGAGAAAGCGCATGAGCACAAGTTGGGGGAGTCAAGGGGGGGGAAAGAGAGGGGAAAAGAATCTCAAGCAGACTCTGTGCTGAGTGCAGAGCCCAATGTTGGGCTGGACCTCATGACCTTGAGATGGTGACACAACTGAAACCAAGAGGCAGAGGCTTAACCCACTGAGCCACCCAAATTTAGATATGCAGTGGTATGAGTCTCCCCCACCCCACTTCATGTTAGGCATCTGTGGACTTTTCATTATGAACTTCAGTTTCAGAACCTTTGTTAAATTATCTCCTTGATAATTTCCTTACCATAATTTCTTCTGGGCTCTCTGGTTTTCCCATTATTCAGATAATGTACTTCTTAGATTGGTGCTATATATTTTTCTTCCTATTTAATTTTCTACATTTAGGATTTTCATTATAATATGTTAGAGTTTTCTTTAAGTTAAAACTCAACATTTTCTATTTGATTTTTTAAATTTTATTTATTTATTTTTTTATTTAAACATATAATGTAACCCCACCAGCCTCTCCCAACCCCCCTTCCCCCCACCCCCCTCAGTTTGTTTTATGACATTAAGAGTCTCTTTTGGTTTGTCTCCCTCCTAATCACATCTTGTTTCATTTTTTCTTTCCTACCCCCTTAGCCCCCACCCCCGTTGCATCTCCACTTCCTCCTATCAGGGAGATCATATGATAGTTGTCTTTCTCCGATTGACTTATTTCGCTATGCATAATACCCTCTAGTTCCATCCATGTCGTCGCAAATGGTAAGATTTCATTTCTTTTGATGGCTGCATAGTTTTCCATTGTATATATATACACCACATTTTTTTATCCATTCATCTGTTGATGGACATCTAGGTTCTTTCCATAACTTGGCTATTGTGGACATTGCTGCTATAAACATTCGGGTACACGTGCCCCTTCGGATCACAACCACTCTGGAAAATAGCATGGAGGTTCCTCAAAAAATTGAAAATAGAACTACTTTATGACCCAGCAATTGCACTACTGGGTATTTAGCCTAAAGATACAAACGTAGTGATTCTACTTGATTTTTAACAATCATTTCCACTATCCTCTTTTTGATCTCTAAAATTTTCTTTTACTTATCCAGATATTTATTTTTTTAGTATAATGGTCTTTTTTTTTTTTTTCCCCCAAGGAAATAAAATTTCCTAGCTCTGGGAGGTAGATGTTAAATGCACACACACACTTGAAGTTTTCTACTGCTTCCATCATTTTATTTTCTCCACATTTGTTACTTCTGTTTGTTTGGGCTCCGTCTTTCACCTTAGAGGCTTTCCTCAGATGCTTGGGGATACTTGGCTGCTCATAATATATAAGAATGACTCACTAAACATCTAATTAGATACTTATGGGCTTGTCAACTGGTGGACCTCCTTGGTGGGTGATCTGGCCCTGCTGTTTGGTCAATGAACTCCTGCCTGTTAATGTTTTTCAGGTCTTTTCTCTCAGTCTGGTTTGATTCCCCAGAGAAGAATTATCCTGCCTTACAGCAGAAGAGTCTAGTACCGGCTGCTAGTATTCATAGAGCTAGGTGAGGGGAGAGATGAGAGAGACTTCAAGGGCTCTGTGTGCAGTCCATAAAGTTAGAAATGCCCTCGCTGGGCCCTGTGCTGTGTTCCACAGCATCCCCTCTGCCTCCTCTTCCACGGAAAGTAAACCCCAGCCTTCCAAAGAAGAGGAAGTCGCTTAGTTCCCTGTGATGCAGTCAGGGATTAGGTTCCCCACTTGCAGAGAGTCAACAATCCTCTTATATTAACCTCACCTTTATCTTTAGGTTCATGGGTACCCAGTGGTGGCAATTCTGGAGGATTTCTGAGTTTTGTGGCACCAATAATTTTGCTTCTGCTTCTGGACATTCTTTCTGAATGTCTTGGAATTCAGCCTTTCCTCTGGGCTAACGCAGTGACTTGGTCTGTTTGTCTTGTAGCTTCCAAAACGGCATTGCAATTCTGTTTCTTGTGTGACATTTGTATTTATCATTTAATGCCTTAAATTCCTGAGTTATTTTAGTAACGTGTCACAAAAAAACAGAGGTAAGCATACACTGGTTCTGCTGTACAATTTAGGACATTTAGTGCGCACACACACACACACACACACTTTTTTTTTTCATTCCATAACTGGAAACCTGTACCCTCCTGCTCCTCTTCACCCACCTTGCCCATCTCCCACTCCTTTCCCCTTTGGCAATCATCAGCGTGTTTCTCTGTATTTGGAACATACAAGTTTTTAATATAGCTTTATAAAATATAGCATTATATAAGAACACTCCTCTGAGCATGGAAGTCACAACTTTTAAATGTTTTATAAAATGCAAAAACCAACACAAGTTTCTAAAAGTGATAAAATTGAATCATGGATCCCTTCAGTAACAAATAATCTACATCTATTTCTGTGTGCTTCACACATCCCTTAATAACCATGAAGGGATTATACTATTCTCAGTAGATCAATTCCATACTTCTTCTTATTAATCATTCTAACTTTTATAATGCTGGAAGTGCCAAAATATCTCCTCATTGCAGCTGCATATTCACGGTCCAGAACATTCTTTCCAGTATGACTTGATTATCCTCATCAACTTTCTAACAACCTTCATATGTGAGGTGAGAGAGTGAAGAAATCAATCTTGCCATCAATAAGAGTGGATTAGGAGTTGTAACGTGAACTCAGAAACAGCGTCCTAGTTGTGAGGACCGTTAGCTGGAGTGTGTTGCTCATTCTAGAGCAGAAACACAAAAATAAAAAATAAAAGTAGAATAAAAATCTTCAGAAAAATGACTGTTTCTCATTCTTAAGAACTTGATAAGAAATTAAATAATTTCAAAGAATAAATAAATAATAAATATTGGGCCAAAGAAGCAGACATAACAGTAAATGTTGAAATCCAGGCAAACGTGTGAGTATCTGTACCGAGAAGGTGCAGCTTCAAACCTATATGCCAGTAGAAAAGAAAAGAAAGGCAGTATGTGGATTAGGATCCAAGACCTGCCTCCATTCTTGGAAGGTGCAATTCTGAGGGCTGAATAATTTCTATGAGTTAAAACAGTCCACAGCAGTGAGTGGTTTCTAAGAGACCACTGTATGGCAAAAGAACTTGAAGAAGGTAGAAGAGTCCTCTTGAGGGTCGACTACCCTAATTCGAGTTAATGAGGTAAGTGCCCAGATAAGGTCTCAGATATTTAAAAAGAAAAATTAAGAAAACATTATGAAATTAGGAAAAAAGTACCATTTTCCCAAATAGCCTTCCTAGTGAGCACTTCAGGTTATATGAATTTCTTTAAAAAATTTACATGAATTGGGCACTTGGGTGGCTCAGTGCGTTAAGCCTCTGCCTTTGGCTCAGGTCATGATCTCAGGGTCCTGGGACTGAGTACCGCATCAGGCTCTCTGCTCAGCAGGGAGCCTGCTCCCCCCAACCCCCGCCTACTTGTGATCTCTCTGTCTCTGTTAAATAAGTAAATAAAATCTTAAAAATATTATGTGAATTATTTACCCCCAAAGTTTATATACTTTTATGACCCATATTCCTCTGTAAAGAGATTGTGGAGCAATTATTCCAATTGCAGAGCACAGAAAATGAAGTATGACATAAAAATATTGGTGGGAAGAGAGGGAAGGGTGGTGAGATATTTTTGAAATTAAGTCAGAACAACACGAAGAATATTCATGTTCCTTTTCTCTTGGTTCTATTTCCAAAGGTTCATTCTCAAATTAGTGTAGAAAAAATTTATTAAATGCTTAATGGCATGTAATTCCATTAGATAAATTATAAAGAAAAGGAAAGATATATTTAAAATGACATCCAACTCTAAATTTTAAAGCCAAGAGAGAAAGGAAAATAAACAAATTAAAAGTAGTAAATAAAAGCATTACACAAAAACTAAGGAGACAGTGCAGTACAGAACCAATGCTAAGGGGAAAAAAGTCTATGCCAATTAAAAATCAGTGGGACTATTTTATGGTGTTGGCTCATGAACTCAAAAGATATAAAAATATATCCAATGTACTTCAGTAATTTGTCAAAATATCTGACAATTGCTCGAACTGTCCAATTCCATTTAACCTAGGAAGATGTAAATTGCACAATGTTGACCAGAGTTGAAGCAGAGATTTCATTACCTAGCTCAGTTATATATCTGTCATTCATTTATTGCTTTATTCTTTCAGCTTATAAACAGTTACTTAGTGTTTATTGTCAGTGGAGTGTTGGGACATTGAAGAGGAAAAAATACTTGGTCCTCATTCTTTAGGAGCTCAGACCTTTGGAGAAGGTGAAAACCAGAACTTACCATCATAGAACTGCTATGTGATGAATTTTTATGGAGACGGGATGTTTAAGCATTGCGGTGGGGAGAACAAAGGAAGGTTCCAGAAGTTATGCTTGATTTCAATCTAAGTATAACTAAGTTTTCATCAATAAGCCAGTCGGGGGATTATTTCAGGTAGAAGAAAGTGTGCAACAGCACAGATCATGAGAGGGCATGGATTGTCCTGGAAACTGCAGCAGAAACACTGCAGATTTTCAGGAAGTGGTAGGTGGTGAGTAGACAGAAAGGTGTTTGCAGGGATTTATGTATGCTAAGCCAAGGAATCTGTACTTTAGCACAGGTACTGGGGAGTCACTCAAATATTTTAAGAGGGAGCTAGAAATGATTTCATTTGCCTTTGAAAAGATCTCAGGTAGGACCTTGAGAAGTGAACTGGAAAGCATGGAGCACTTAGACAGAAAGAAAAGTGAGTAGCAGTCGCCATAACAGAGGAAAGAATAGTCTTGAGAAATATTTGATAGTTAGAGCTATCAGGTTTTTATCATTAATTAGATTCAGAGGAAGGAAGAAACCAAGAATGATTACCTGGTTTTTAGTTTGGCCAAACGGTGACTGATGTTTCTATTACTCACATAAGTAGAAAAAAGAAGAGTAGAAGGAAGATAATGAATTTGCTTTGAGTAAACTGGATACTTTAACAATGGAGAGTAAAATAATTTACTTAAGTGTTAATAAAAGCAGAGATTTTAGAAAAAAATAGCTTATTCTTTGAAAACACAGAAGCTTTTCTTTCTAAAAAACAAAACAAAACTCTGGAAATGTGCTACTAATCTCAATGGATCTCTACGTATTCTTACATCTATCTTTCCCATTCCTGGAATTTGGGTATTATTTAAACCTACTTTCTTTGGAACATTGCCTTTGGCAAATCGCCTGAAGAAGTATATAAATTTAGGAAAGTCTTTGCAGATGGAAATTCTGCTTTCCCCATTTTATTACCATTAATGTCCTTCCCTTTTCGTGACCATGAAGAGGAAGAATTCAATTAGAGGACCTTTTTAGGTTTGAGCCTTGCCTTATAATAACGGGATTTATTTAGTTATCGCAGGATGAACAGATGTGTCTAAAACCACTTTATATTTCCCAACATAATATTGTGGATCTCTGTTTTTTTTTTTTTTTTTTCTTTTTGGAACAGGGACCAGACAAATGGTGACCAGACGGTCCAGTCTGGAAAAGCGTAATTGCCAACTCTGATTTAAGTGGGAGTGGAAAAATTCCTCAGAGGGAAGTGGGAATTTAGCTCAAGATAGTAGTTTCCATGTGTGACAAGGTTTTAATTTCTCCAAAGGAAGAAAAATAGGAGTAGTAGAAAAAAAATCATTTATAGGATTTAGGAATGATAAGTTTATTTTTAGGGAATTTATTTAAAATAGCTGTTTCTTGCTTGTGTATATTTGTACTTGTAGAAATAATTAAACTTTTTCTTTTCAGGCTTTAGAATTTCCCATCAATACTTTGGAAGGAGTTAACTGAGCTGACAGATTTGATTACTCAAAGTGGTCAGTCTCATTTTTTATTTCACTTTGACATAAGGCTTGGCACAAGTCTATTACAAGCTATGCTCATTTATTGCTGCACTTCTAAGTTATAAATCTGGTTTACATCTATGGAAAATGTAGTGTAGAATTGAAGACATGTCCAATTATTTGGGCAATTTGTTTTATGAACTTATACCAAATTAAATAGAAAGCATAGCCAGTATTTGTTCTTCTTCTGTGGGCTGCAAATCATTTAAAAAAAAAAAAAAA
>ML105111.1:71262-89416 GCA_003697995.1 Taxidea taxus jeffersonii | reverse complement strand
GTTAGATACTGCACTCTCATGGCGTTTTGCAGGAGGACACATTTGAAGCTGGTTTTTAACTCCACCAACAAGTAATAAAAATGCTTCGGACTTCACAGGTGTGTTCAGGTCAGAGTTGAAGCTGAGTGTCCTCCGTGGGTCCTGAGACAAGGAACTTCCCTCTGGCCTGAAGGGCCACCCAAGAAACGTGTTCATTTTCACAGCAACATCTACTTTCCATAGTTACTGACTTTTTTCGTTCATCCATCCCTCTCTTCAAGCAGTAAAGCATTTGTTACCCTAGACATTTGGAGATGTGAACCTAAGATCCCATCCCTGCCCTCAGAAAGCTCACAAGTGTATGGAAAAGACAAAGAGTCAATGATGAACTGTAAAAGAAGTATTCAAAGTACAGGAGACATCAGTTCCTTGGGAGGGGGAGGCATTAACGGAGATTCAAGTGGCCTTTTACCGGGTGCCGCATTAACCAGGCACTGGGAGTGTTGCAAACTGAAGGTAGTGACCTGGATCACTGTTTCCTTTTCTTATAATTCAAACATCATCTAAGGTCTGCCCCAGAATTCGAGGACCTGGGGTCATTCTCTTGGGATTTCACAAGGCTTAGGTTAGACCTCAAGTCTCTTCGTTCCAAAGCCAAGTGGTTTGCATGGCTCCATGCCCTCCACCAGACCCCTCGGCTGACCCTGGCTTCCCATCAGGGGAGGCAGCGGGGAGGTGGGTTTTGTTTCCCAAGCCTGTGCCTGCTCCCCACACTCTGTGCCCCGCCTCCGCAGTGCTCAGTCATCTTGGCTCCTGGTGTGGGAGGATGTTCGCCACATGCTGGTCTGAGCGGGCTCCTGGCCCCCCGCAGCCCGCCCCCACAGCCCCTTGGAGGCCCAGAGGCCCTGCCTCTGTCTCACCTACGCCCTCCTTTCCCAGGCGCTGCAGCCACCACCTCCTTGGCAGGTGGCCCGGCACGATTGACCGACAGTGGATCTGTGATTTAAGCCAGGACAGGCGCGGCAAGGGAGAGCCTGGTCTGTGGTCCCCCTCGATATCCCCGGGGCCCCTCCCGACTTCCTGGTTGCTGGCTTCGAGGCCCCGAAGGAGCTGCCAAGCCATCCCATGTGAAAAACCAGCTTGGGAGCAGAAAACAGAACAAGTTTAATGCAGAAGTCACCGAGACAGGATAAACGGGGAAGCCTGCGGACTGTGTTGTCCTCACCGAGTGACTTTTCCCGTTACTCTCAGACTTCAACCCAATTAGGACTTGGCTAATTAGTTTTGTGCACTGCACAGTAGTCGGAGGAAAAGGTCACTTTGGTGTATGATTTTCTTTCTCTCTCTTTCTAAGCCACAGAACTTCCTCCAAGGAACAAGCATTAACCTCCAGTTCTCAGAAGCAAAATAAGCCAAGTCACACATTTCTATGAATTCTTTCAGTAACCTGATGATTCGTAATAATAGCTGTAGCCCTACCCCTTGATTGAGTGGAGGTTCCAGACTCATCACAGATCTCGTATATCACAGAGGCTCCCGAAGACTCGGGCAGACCAGTTCATATCTAAGGAAACCACATCTGAGTGAGGATAAGGAAGAGAGGAGATGTCCTCTCAGAAAACATAAGCCAGAAGTCAGGAGAGCCAGCATCCAGCCATCGTGGCTTGGCCAAGTCTTTTCCCACTGCAAATTTCAAAGCCGTTGTACAGAAGAGTTTATTAGCTATAAGGATAAATTATACATTGGCGGATGATTTCATTGAATCTCAGTGTTTCTGCAGCAGAGATGATCCTCTAGCCAGTATATGGACCACCCAGGGCCTCCCAAAATGGAACTAGGAAAACCAAGTGTCACTTTTGGCAACCAGGTACCTACCACGTACTGTGCGGGCTCTTGCCACATGCTTTGTGATGGAAATAGCTTTGAATAATACAGATACAGGTATACAATATATAATTGTAGATGTCCAGGTAGGTAGGAGAAACAGAAGCCTAGAGAACCAAAACAGCTCCCCAAATTCCCATGAACCTCCCATCCTCAAGCGTCCACTAAGACAAGGTGTAAGCACCCATCCCTCCCAACAGTGAGAAAAGCCCCATCTCTGAGCATACCATCAGTAATTATTTGTTAAGTTATGCAAGGCTATGTGGTCGCAAGAACTTCATACCACTGAACTTGAACTTGAAAGCACAGCACAGAGCTCTGACCCCTTCTCTTGCTTCCTCTGTGGTGCCTCTGTTCTATGTTCCTATGAGACGCCACCATGACGACCATTGGAAGCCCAGCCTGTGTTCTTCCTTGTAGCTCTCCTCCTGCACGTTCATTGCTTCAGAAAGACCTTTCCTTTCCCCACTTCGTACTACACAACATAGGAGTTTGGACAAAATCCACACAGGCGAGAATTTGCAGTCGGCACTTCTGTGAGAAGACAGCACTGTATTTGAAGGTATTATGTGGCCGGCCGGTTAGATTTTGATTTCTAATAGCTGGAGGAGACCAGCCCAGCATGGGTGATGGGAGCGTTCATCCTATGGCACACCGCACTGTTGCGGGTGAGCACATTGGTCCTTAAACTGGGTTCCTTTAGATATACCCTTAAACCTTCCAGAGGGTATTTGACTCTATTCAGATTGGTTGGTTCTCACAGAAACAGGGAGACCGGTAAGAACGGGCCTACTGACATGGGCTTCTATCTGTGAGGCCCTCTGTCACCACGAAGCCTACTGAAAGCCCGGTGACGATGGAAGTAGGAGGCTTGAGGCTTTTCCTCCCTGAGCCGAAACTGAATAATCACAGTGCATCCCATATGTAGTAGATTCCCCTAGAGATCTGAGTAGATACCAGCGAGGGGAAAAATAATGCTCCACGAGATTTTCACTTCTGGGAAACAAAACCACAAAATATATTAAGTGCTGGGAGTAGGGGGTATATCCACAACAAGAGTTTACTTTTCTGTTCAGATTCTCAAGTTTGCTTCTTACTTAAAGCAGTAGGAAAATAACATAGGTTCTTTCTTGTCACTAATAAGCTGTGCCACACCTGTTCTAAGAGGTTGGTATTCTTGCTCTGTCTAGTTAACAGAGACATGTTTGTGCCTAGAAGGTATTACGAAGAAGTTCAAAAAGCTACTTTTGCCTCAAATGTCCTTTGATCTGTCCCCTGGGACTACTAAAATGATGGATTCTGTATACAAAAATAGTTGGATAAATGGATGGATGGATGGTTGGATGGACAGGCATGTGGGATGATACATAGATGAGTAACAGAATTTTGTATTCCTTTATCCACCCAACTAGCACAAAGCCTGACATACAACAAGCTTTTAGTAAGTGCAGACCTGACACTTAGTGATCTCAGTAATGAATCAGCTGGTCACTGCCCTTCAAGACTCAGGCTTGGAGGGAACTCAAAGTCATATGACCTACTCTGATATTTGTTTATTCATCAAAACCCAGGGATCCAGGGGTCTAATAGGAGTCTTCATGCATCAGTAAAGCACATGTCTAGAGACATGGGGTAATTTGAGGATCGCTACTACTCCAAGACATTCTCTGAAGATTTTTATCCTTAGTAGGATGATACCCAAGAGTGGGGCTAGGGAACAATAAAAGAAAACTCTCCTTCTTCCAGTCTATCATGAGATAGTCTAAAGCAAAGAAATGCCAAGGTTTTCAATGAGTACCCTCAATTCCTTGCCCAAGTTACTCTTTCCATCAGGCCTGATATGCCCCCATGGCCTGAATCACCACCCCCATGGCTGAACCCCCATTCAGATGTGACCTCATAGAAGAAAAACTAGTGATAGTGATGAGTCCATAATTTTCAAGTTCATTAACTACAGAGGCCCTATATTCATAGAAAGATGATGCAAAAGGAACCAAATGAAGACAGCCCCCCCAAAAAAAGTCTGGTGTCCATGCTTCATTTTGCAGCATGCATACCTCTTCTATCCTCTGTCTTTCCTGTAAAGTGGCGGTAGTAGTAACTGTTGTTGTTACTCTGCCATCATCATCATATGACATCATGTTGTTGAATGTTGTTGAAGAGTAAGGATGTAGGCAATGGAGTGCTAGCTTTTAGAAATCTCACTCCACCATCATATACCTTTCAGCCAACCTTTTCTTCCCTGTGACATAGAAAATGAACAGGAATCTCATGTCGGTGCTCAAGTTTGGGAAGTGATTCCAACACAAAGAAAATGCACGGACTTGTGCAATGGCCAAGAAGGACCGGCACTGCAGCTGCATTTATCTCTGGGAGTTTCTGGAAACAGACCTTTCTGACAGTAAATTACAATACAGTTGGTGGGTGTTATATTAATGACTAGACTCTTAGTCACCTCCAGGGAACTGAAATTAAGTGACACCAGGATAGTGCAGGGAGGCAAGACATTAGCAATTCTGATTGCAGATATAAATGCAATTTCAGGGGTATTTTTATAATTGCTTTTATGTTTTGATTAAATGCATCACATAAGCCTAGGCTCCAAGGTGGGAGGTAAGAGTGAAGTGAGGAAGCCCAAGGTTACTTATTTACCTCCATATCTGTGCTTCGAGAAGGCCAGGGGAAGGGGTATGCTTCATCATTAAAAACAAAATCTTCACTTTGAAGCCCACTTTGTGCACTTTAACACTCAAAAACAAGCCCCTGCAAACAGGCCATTGCTTATGTGTGTGTAGCAAACACCAATTTAAAGATAGTTATGGAAATTTCAAAAATGTCAAAGGCGTTATTTTAGAAAGGGGGAAAGATTAAAAGCCAAACAAAGCTCTGTATCATTTACATTTGCTACTTAACTCCTCTTCCACCTATCTGTAGGACAGAATTCTTGGCTCTTTTCCACACAGTGTCCCATAATTCTTGGGACACATGATCAGTCTGATATCTTTAAACACCCACCACACTGGGGGCCAAAGAGCTATAGGTCTAGAGATTGTAAATCGCCTGATCTTTGCTCGAGTTTCTTCCTTTTAATCGTTTGTCCTTCTTCTGTGGCCAAAAGAAACATAGGCACGTAATAACAACGTTGCCGTAGCAAAAAAAACAGTGTTCTTAGATCAAAGGATTCACACTGTACACAAAAAGCTGTTTATTTGGTCACCTGGTCAGCACCATCCAACATCTCCAAGGTTTCCTGCTGGCAATAGATGTTCTCAGGGTGGACACCAGGATGGACTGCTTAGCAGCACCTGCCACGACATGGCATGAAATGGTATGATAGAATATGATATGATGATATGCAATGCCATTCCATATTATATTATATTATACCATACTACACTGCATTCTGTATAGTATATCTTTCCTTGTCTATTTTTTTTCTTGTCTGTCTCCTGCTGATAAGAGATAGTAGAGGGAAATGGTCAGGAGTGTGAACTTGGCAGCCATACCTGGATATGAATCCTTGTACACTCACCTTGGACAAGCTCCCTTAGCTTGCTCCTCGGTCAAAAGGAAATCACAGCAGCGCGTCTCTTACAGGGCTGTTGTGATGAGGCGGTGAGTTAAAACTGAGTAGCAAGAATGTGTTGGCTATTAGTAATGTCATTATTTGATGGCAGTCTCCATGCTGTCGCCATGGGGGACAGCTCCTCCATCACACTCAGAGAGGCTCAGAGAATTCCCCAGCTCCCTGCCCACCCCATTTCTAAGTCTGAGTCAATCAGCATATTTCATCCTTTGCTACAGGCATTGGTTCAGGGGTGGGTAGATAACCAAACGACCCAGACCAATTCGATTCAAACCATGACTTTCATTTCTCCTACCGTGGACTGACACAGACTCCCATCGGACCTGCCCTGGAGGGATTTAGAATGGGACCTGCTGCAATCATCATGGTCCCGTGGGGCGTCCTGGTCTAGAGTCCCCACAGTAGAAGGCAGGGACAATGAACAGGTGGATGGAAGCCAGTTCCAATGATGCCACATGGCTCCTGCCCCAGCCAGACCTGAAACCAGTGCTGTTCTTACACCTGTTGGTCATGCAAACCAGGTAGTTTCCTTTTCTTTGAAGCCAATTGTAGGTCAAAGTTTTTTCCCCTACAACCCCAAAGAGGGCTAACTGGCGCTCCACGGTACACAGAGTCTCAAAGGGCACCTACAGAGCCCCCGGAGATCAGTAGCAGGACCCCACCATGACCCCTGCTGTCCCTGATTTCTACGCCATGCTACTCCACAAAGCCACACACGGCTCTGGAAGAGAGTTCCAGCTCCTGCCACGGAGGACTGGCTGGAGCAACAACACTTCCGGAGGCACTGGCGTATTCACGACTACTTTTTATCAAATGCCCATTAGATGCCAGCGACTATGCTCAGAACTTCATGTGCAGCCTTGCACAGGGAGCTGTGCCCTGAAGAGCAAGCAAGACCCGGGCATGTGGAAATGGGGGCGGACTGGCATTCTTATTGGAAGATTACAAAACCGTGTCCATGCCTGGAGCCCTGGGAAGGCAGCGGTGACTCAAAGCTGGGACAGGGCTGTCTTCGGCAGCGACAGGCAATGCAAAAACATGGACAGCACACCTTGCTTCCACCCAGGTCCTTAAGCCCAATCTGCCATCCACCCACAACCATCCCAGCGGGAGTTACTGCTTTCTACCTCGGTTCCAGGGCCCGGGGAGCTCAGCCATGCTTTCCACCCAGTTCCATCTGGGGAAGACACAGGCTAATTAGGGAACAAGATAAGCATCCTGGTAATTGAGGGATGGGCGGACTGGGCTAGTGAGCAGTGAGTGTCAGGTTGCAACACAGCACCTAGCCACCCTGCCCCCATCAAAGTCTTGTTTTCTGGGACACTTGGCAGGACATTCTGTGTTCATTAGAACATTTTTTAAAAAGTGGGGAGGAATCCGAGTGTTCATTAGTCACTTTCATTTGACAGACATTTATTGAGCACCTGCTGTGTGCCAAGCACTGTAGTAGGTAAAGGAGAGAGATGAGTGGTGCCGTCCCAGCCTCAGGGCTCTCCGAGGGTCCGTGGGGAACCCATGCGGTGCCGAAAGACTCTAAGGCAGTGAAGGCAAGTGAGACCAGCCTGCCATGGGGGGCGGTGGGCACAAGGGCACAAGTCAGGCTTTTTTTTTTTTTTTTAAAGATTTTATTTATTTGTCAGAGAGAGCGGGAGCGAGCACAGGCAGACAGAGAGGCAGGCAGAGGCAGAGGGAGAAGCAGGCTCCCTGCTGAGCAAGGAGCCCGATGTGGGACTCGATCCCAGGATGCTGGGATCATGACCTGAGCCGAAGGCAGCCGCTTAACCACCTGAGCCACCCAGGCATCCCACAAGTCAGGCTTTTAAGAGAAACCCAAGATGTAATGAAGAATCACGATTAGCCAGGATATAGGACAGAGGGCAGGGAAGAAGGGGATGGGCGGAGATCCATGTGAACAAAGTCAGCAGAGAGGAGAGGAAGAGGAGCCACACGCAGGTCAGGGGGGACCACAGCTTTACGACAAGAGCGGAAGAGACAGAAGGAGGGCAATGGTTCCTGACTCCCTGGCACACACTAGACCTGTAAATGGACACTGTGTGTAGACTGTCAGGGCAGGCCTTGGCACTACAAATAGATGGTTTTGGGGGGCACTTACCAGGAGGCAGGCTGACATGGTATACGTGCTCGTCCTGATCACAAAATCGCCCCTACCTCTGACCCCAGAGGGGAATGAGGCCCAACAGGTCAACCGACTTGCTCAATTCTCACGCCTGGGATGGAGCAGGAGTCATACCTATGTTGGCCTGGTGCCAAAGCATAGCATCCCCCGGGTCTGTCTCCTTCCACAGTGACACTCAGAAATCCAAGCTTTACTCCCTCACTGCTCTGCCACCAAAGCTTTAAACATATTAACCTGGAGATGTGGGCGGGTTTGGCCCTGCCATTCTGACCCCGCCACACTGGCTGGGGTCATGTTGACCCCAAAGACAGTCTGACTTTATCATTATGACCCATCAAGGCTCTGCAGCAATCAAGCATGTCAGCTTTTGTCTGTGTGTATGAGTGTCTGGTCCATGTTCACTGACCCTATGCTCAGCCTCAGAGGGCTGAGAACATTCCCTCCATGCAATCCAGAACTTTTGTTAACCTCTTCACGCAGCCCCATCCATTTGCAGCCGGGGAAATGAGTTGGAAGACGGTGAAGCCCTTGGCTGAGGTCAGAGGGTGAATCAGCAGGCTGTCTCCAGGCCGGCCCACCTTCCCCCACCCCAGTCTGCCAGCATCTACCTCACTCGACTCATCCTGATCAGCAGGTCTTCACAGAGCCTGAGGTCCCCAGTCAGGGACACTGACCTCAAGAGTCCCTGCCATCCTTCCAGAGTCATGATCCTGGGCCAGGTCTACTGAAACAGCCAATACCAAGCTCTCAGACAGGACAGAGACCACAGACAGCAGGTCATAAATAGCTCATGGGCCCCTCCTGCTCTCCTTCCCAGGTTTGAGGAAGAGCCGGAAGTCAGGAAGGGCAGATTCTGCAAAAACCTGCATATTTAGGTCCTTTTAAGAAAGACTGGGGAGAACTGGTTGCAGCTCAAAGGTGAACACTAAAAATTCTGAACTCTCCTGTTCAAGAAAATGCCTTGGGGCCTCCCAGCTTCAAAACTGGCGTTAAGACATCGCAGGAAAGTTGATGATCTAAAGAGAAAAACCAGGGAGGAAAGAACAGATCTCAAAAAAAGCTCTATACGTAAACAGAATTCTTCTGCTTTGTTTTTCTATGCTACGTCTATTTTTTATTAGTCTCTGAGATCCCAACTTTGGGCAACTACTCTATATTTTGACAGGGCAGAGGTTTACAAAGATCAAGGCAAGTGACATGTTAAACAATTATCTAAATAATCTGTTCTCTTTGATAGAGAGCTTTGCCTACACCATGACAAGTCATCTTAGAATTGATTAGAAGGATGTGTGTAAGACATCCAGATGGAGTGATTTCATTTAAAAGTATCCCTCTTGAGGCGCCTGGGTGGTTCAGTCGGTTAAACATCTGCCTTTGACTCAGGTCCTGATCCTGGGGTCCCGGATTGAGTCCCACATCGGGCTCCCTGCTCAGTGGGGAGCCTCCTTCTCCCTCTCCCTCTGCTGCTCCCCCTGCTTGTGATTTCTCTCCTCCCTCGCACTGTCTGTCTAAGAAATAAGTAAAATCTTTAAAAAATATATCCCCAATCACCAAATAGGCCAGTTAGGGGTTTAATCAGCTTTCTTGGGGTATCATTGGCAAATAGAAATTGTATAGATTTAAGGTATACAATGCGATATACATATATATATATATTGGTGAAATGGTTACTACAATTGTAATTATGATTGCTGTTTTCTGAATGTGTGTGGGTATGTATGTGTGTTAAGAACACTTAAAATCTACCCTCTTAGCAAATAATAAACTATACAGCTTTGCTAACTGTAGTCATTATATTATACAGGACATCTCCCCATTTTTTTTATTCTGCATATCTGAAATTTGTACCTTTTGACCAACATCTCCCCATTTCTCCCACCTCAGTCCCTGGAAACCACCTTCTAATCTCTGCTTCTATGAGTGCAAATTTTTAGATTTTACATATAAGTGAGATCACACAGTATTTCTGTATCTGGCTTATTTCACTTGGTGTATTGCCCTCCAGCTTCATCCATGTTGTCACAAATGGCAGGATTTCCCTCTCTCGTGAGGCTGAATAATATTCCATTATATTAATATCTATATCTATATTTTACATTTTCTTTATCCATTTAGTAGATGGACACTGAGGCGGTTCCCATATCCTAGCTAATGGGAATAGTGCAGCAGTGAATGTGGGGACACAGATACCTCTTCAAGATACTGATTTTAGGGACGCCTGGGTGGCTCAGTTGGTTAAGCGGCTGCCTTTGGCTCAGGTCATGATCCCAGCGTCCTGGGATCGAGTCCCACATCGGGCTCCTTGCTCAGCAGGGAGCCTGCTCCTCCCTCTGCCTCTGCCTGTCTGTCTGCCTGTGCTCGCTCTCTCCCTCTCTCTAACTAAAAAAAAAAAAAAAAAAAAAAGATACTGATTTTATTTCCTTGGGATATTTATCCAGCAGTAGGGTTTTTGGGTAAATTTCGTGGAGTAATTCTATTTTTAACTTTTTGAGAAACCTCCATACTGTTTTTCATAATGACTGTACCAATTGCTCTTCTCACCAGCTGTGTGCAAGGACTCCTCTTCTCCACGTCTTCGCCAACACTTGTTATCTTTTGTCTTTTTGATACTAGCCATCGTGACGGGTGTGAGGTGACATCTCGTTTTGGTTTTGATTGGCAGTTTCCTGGTGATTAGTGAGGCTGTAGGCCCCACTCAGCTTACGGTGTCCACTAGGGGACTTGACTAATCTGTTAGGTCAGTTCGCGTAATGAGTGAGGTTGGGAAGGATAGTCTCTATTGGGATACCACAGGGCTCTGCCCTCCCACCACTGCCATCCACAACTCGGGGGAGAGTAGGAAATGCCGAAGAGCACCAGCCATCAGTGGAGCTCCTCTGTGGTCTCACGTGCTGGAGGCCCCTTCTCCCTCTAACCCTGACAATATGCCGTTTTGCCGAGGAGGCCCCTGCTGCGGAGAGGTTAAGTCATATAAAAAAAAACACATCAATTTCATTTGCAGCTGGCACAAAGCTGGGAAGCAAATTAAAACTAGTCGATGGCACATTTTAGATCCAAAGAGATTTCGACAAGCGGGGAACAGGCTGAATCTAATGAGATTCAGTCTACTGGGGATTGTTCTGTGTTTCTGTGCTTGGGTTCAAAAAAATGTAAGCACACACATAGAGGATGGGGGCGTGTGGGAAGAAAAGACCCAGGGGCCGCACAATGAGTCACTGGTGATTCTGTGTCTGCTGGAGAGGCTCATGAAATTATGGTCGGCTTGGGGAGCAGACAGCCTGCAGCTCACAGAGGTGAAAGGCGGTGCTTGCTCTGGGATGAGAGGCGCACACCTGGGGATCTGGGTTTAGTTCTAGGACCAGAGCCTGCAGAGCAGGAACAACCAGGTGGGCCCATCTGGAGTCAGCAACCAGGAGGCTGGGGTAAGGGGGGGGGGGCCTTGAAATTCAAGCATATATGGAAATGCTAAAGGCACTGACTGTGTTTACAGTGAAAAGCAAAAGGCAGGGGGGAGGTGTCAGATTGGTTGTCTTCTACTCCCCGGGATCCCCGAGGGATGTAAGGACTCATTATACGTGGCCTTTGAGTATATGAAATCAGGACTCGTGCATAGAAGGGGGTATGGCTTCATACTTCACAAATAAATAAATAGAAAGGTGTCCTAACAATCTCAAGAACTGTTACAAAAAATAGATGGGCAGGGTAGAGAGTAAAAGTGAGAGGTAGTGAGCACCCCCCTCTCTAGAGGTGATCAAGTACCTGCTGTTGGGGCCATACTTGGACTTCTGTGGGTGCTATGCATTTTGGTTTCTGTAGACCCTTTCTTCCATAAAGAACATATTATTTTGAGTCTCTTGGTATAATGACAGTTAAAAGCCATGCTAAACTATATTCATTTCTTCTCCTCTGATTTTAAAATTAACATGTTTTCCTAGGCCCCTCGTAGTCTCATGGGCCCTAAGCATGGTGTCTGCTGTGCCTAGTAAATCAGTCCTGCCTGCTGACTCACGTGCCAGAGTGTTGTAAAGCAGATTCCGATCAGATGTTGGTTGGAAGGGAGGTGTTAAGGTGAGATCTGTAAACTTTCCCCAGCTTCCCCCAGCCTGAGATTCTATTAGGTGAATTCTGCTGAAGAATCGAGGCGTGCCCCAGCTGCTTTCCGACATTGTTGCGGTGAAGGTCTCAGGCCACCCATGCTAAAGAACCACGTAGGAGTTATGATTCCATCCCACGGAAATATACTTGTGGACCCCAAATATTACAGGTGGTAACACCTGAGGCCAGGATTAGAGGCTTGGGGTGGACAAGGAATTAGTGGTTTCTTTTGTTTTGGTAGCTTCCTGTTTCTGTCTTGTTCAAATGTTTACAATTAGCCAAAAGCGTGTATCACTGTTACAAAATGACTTTAAAAAAAAAAAACAAAAAAAAACTAGCAAAAGGTATATAAATTTTATTTAAGTTTTCTTCGGTGGGGGAGCCCAGCTCTGATCAGGAATGCTGTCATGATGGAGGCATGATGCTGTGAAGCTATCATGGGGCACGTTTGGTATTTCCAGTGAACAGAACAGCGTAGGAGAGAGCTCAGCCTACCCCATTACGCAACCAAGAAGGAAGATACAAAAACAGGGCCACAAGGGATCCCTTTTCTTGGGCCCCAGCCAAACAAACTCAGAAACACACAAATTCAGAAATTATCTGCATTACCATATTCCTGGTAATCCCCACAAGTATTTAAGTTTTGTGTCTGTTTTCCAGAGCTACTTTCTAGGTCCAGTGGCTGCTAAATGCTTCTGGACCAGGATCTTTTGAGTTACCCCATCCCCAAGTGTAGGAAGAAGAGGGTCCAAAACCAGCAACAGCCTGTCCTCTGAGTTATCATGCATAAAAGACACAGGCCTGACTAAACACCGTCCCGATATCAGGTGCCTTTTTTCATTCCTGGTCTTTTTTTTTTTAATCACTTCTGATTTCAGCACAATAAACATCTTTGAAGGGCTGAATGTTTTCAAGACGTATTCCCTCATCAGTAGAAGCTGGGAGTAGGATCAAAAGGGATAACAATAGAGGAGTGAGCTACAAGCAGTTCCTAATGGGAGGGGGGGGGAACCTAAGGAGATGGTTATGCCCTGAAAAAGTAAGAGAAAAAAAAAAAAAAAGAAGAAACCATGTTAATCTTTTGATTTGGAATGGCAAGGGTGGGGAAAGAGGCCTCTTCATTCTGTATCTCTGTGTACTGCCTCAAACCAAAAGAAGCCCATTCACGCAAATGTTCACGTGTGCGTGAAACTCTATCAAATGCCTCCTAGGGTGTCTTTTTTAGGTGAAGAAAGAGACCCAATTTTGTGAGATCTTCCCAGGAATTCTCACTTGGAAAATAAAATGTGGGTTTTTTCCCATCTCTTGTGCAAAATGAACAAGTGTTTTAGTAAGTGATGTGTATTGTGTTCTAAGGTAGAGCCCTAGGGAGACCAAAACAAACAAAATAAACATCAAAAAACCTCCACCTGTCAACGCTACTTCACTGGCGTCCATGGTTCTTCACAAGGTGTGGGTGATGAGTTGCAGGTTCTTTTAGGATCCCCAGCCCGTGTCCACATCATGCAGTAAGCAGTGCAATGGGTGAGGAGCCTAGCGCCCTCTCCTGCACCTCCCCCACCTCATGCCCTGACGCAGGCACACCTCCCCCCACACAAGAACACCCCTGGAAAGAGACCTACAGATCTCACTTGTCTATATGTTGCTTCCTCCTCATGATTACTCTCCTCCCTTGCAGCCCAGCTTCCCCGAAAACCAAATGAGTTGTTCTCTAACTGCACCGGAAAATCAGAATTTATTGTACATATGTTTGTGTTCCACTTAATAAAAAAACCTATATTTTAAGATAAACTTTGTTAGTAATTCATGAGGTAAGTGACTATTTATGCTAATCAGGCAGAAATATATTCTCAAGCATAATGCATTACATAAATTTGAATGCAAAATGTTCAATTATGAAGTAAATACAGGTAATGCAAATAATAAATTACCTCTAATAAAAATTATAAAAGATGTGTCTTCAAAGAGAGAGCGGCTTTAACTTACAACTGTGAATTGCTTAAAGAGAAAAGAATTAATAAATGCTGAATTACTCTGATGATTATTTAGCACATAATTCACCTATTCATAACGACTCCTAGTAATCAGACTGTTGTTTCACATTCTCCAATATGAGGCAAGACTGTTTCCTCAGCAATTTTACCCTTATCAGATTATCTCGTTTGATTCTATTAATTTTCTTCCACGAATCTGCTAACAGTGATTTGTGATTTACTTACCCTGCTAACTAAAGACTGTTAAAAGGATTTATCTAACACTAGACCTAAGAATACTCTATGTCTTATCATTCAGTTACTCTGAGCAACTCTTTCCTCAAATCAATTTAGTTGCCTTTGTAGTGAAATTTAGTGGACACTGGTTAGTTCTGCACCATAAAATCAGCTCCTGGATAAACAAAGAGTTCAGATACCATATTTGATGCATCTTGTTCTTTTTAGATCATATATATCTGATCCCAATATGATATACCTAAGTTGCTGTAATCACAATCAAGAAAAATATGGTATTTTTAGCTTCTCATCATCATCATTTGGACAGGAACAAGTTTTTTCTTTCTTTCTTTCTTTTTACATGAAGTTCTTCTGTAGGTACTGACATGAAACTACAATTGTGTTTTTGATGTTACGGTTTCGCAATCTTCTACGGGATTCGACCCATACCCTCCCCCCTCCACATTCTTCTATAAATATTCACTTTCAGAAACTTTAATACTACTGGTTTGAATTGGTCAATAATGACAAACGCATGGTTTCTAAATTACTCTATATTGTTCTACAGAGATTACTAGAGTATATATAGCAAGGGGATATTAAGCAGTAAGAAAACACAGTTTGCATTGTATTTGGATTAGACTGGCTTGGAAGAAGTGAAACAATGTTCGCAAAGAAGTCTAAAGAAATGTGGCCTTGCTGTAATTGTAGAGAATCAAAAATCTGAATAGTACTAATTAAAATGAGAGAGCGCAATTGTTACAAAAGAAATGCCGCTAACAGAGAACTGTAAATGTTTAGACACCCCTGTGAATCACTAAATAATAAAGCAAAAAGGACAAACACGAGAATTAAGTTATAAGAGCACTACTGCTACATGTCTAAAAAATAATTCTAATCCTCTTTTTTTTTTTTCAAGAGAAAATGGGAGACTGTAAAAGACTCTGCAATAAGAGAAAGAAAAATACCATGGCTTGACAGCAGTGTACAAAAATAAACCATAAAAAATGTGCAGATAATAATACATTTAGCTGCCCAAACATGGGCATTTCATTTCTAGAAATGATATATAATTGCAACAATTAGGTGGATGGCCATGAATCTGTATCCCATGGTCTTCGTCATTAGCAAACTTTGTTTATAAATGTTGTTTATTTATAAATGTAGCAGTTTCAGTGTTCCTGGCCAAAAATACTTTCAAGAGAGGCAGGGATCCTATCTTACAGCTTTTAACAAAAACTGTGATGCAAAGGATAAAAAAAAAAATATTATAAACAAAAAAAGAATTAATTCTTCCTAAATACAGTTATATTCATACTTTACATGAAAATTATAAACTTCAGATTTTTGTGGCTAATGATTAAAAAGCCCCGGAAAACTATCACTGTGGACAATGCTAAGTGACATAATATGTTTATGTAACTTAAGCAGTAGATTTTCCTCTGAATACATAAACTACAATCTCTTAACTTCATTACTAGGTAAAATACTGTTTGAGAGGAGGAAAGCAAAGGAGTTCTGTTAGACTGCATAAATATTGACACAATCTTCACTCTTTCTTCCCAACTAGTAATAGACATATTTCATTCCAGCCCTACAAAGTGCTCCCATAAAACCAAAACTATCCTGATAAACAGTTTCTCTGCAGCAATAATGAAAAGGAAAAAGTACTTTTCTGGAAAATACCAATGGCACTGGCCTTTTAGGGTTATGATGTGCCTTCAAACTTTCTGGGGAGCCTTTCATTAGGGATTCTGGGTTTGAAGGCTGCCAGCAGCAGAGAAATTAACACAAGTCTAATCTGGTGTAAGAAGCCAATGAGTGGCACCTAAGGTCTCATTATAAATAGTAAAGTATGCCGTGGGGTGGGTGAGAGCAGTTCTGAAGTGCAATGTTCAAGCAGCTGGCTTAATATATGACTAAGTGTCAGAAGTCAGGTTTTCTGAGAATTACTTTTCAGATAAACAACTTTATAGCACTGCACTTAATCATACTTACTAGAGACATCTCATTTATCACCGAATTACAAGTAACTTTAATTCTATTGATATTGCCATAAAGCCCGTTGAAAATCCATCCTGGCACTTTTAAGGGGTTTAGGGCTCTATTACACGGGATTCACTTGCAAAAGTCTCTCATCAGAACCAGACTGCGAAGGCTTCTGTGTCTCTTGGCCTTTTTTGTTGACGATCAAGGGGGACAGTGGGGGAAAAGGACTCCTGCACCAGCCAGCACTGTCCTTAACACCTTTCCTACAAGGTTGTGTTCTCCCACTGCAGTCACACTAACTCTCTGTGCCTCGGTACCCCCTCCCACCTTGGGAAACCAGCTTCTTTTCACTTCATCAACAAAACTGGACACGGATCAATTTCAACTGACCTTTGCCGAAAGGTGGCGCTGTTGAGGTAAAAATCCAACAATAGTTTTCACTCGGATTCCTTTTGCAGGCTTTTCAGATTTTTTTTTTTTAAGTGCGCCCTCCTAGCGTCTCCCCCTCCCATAAAGTAAAATAAATATGATTAACACCAAATGCATTTCATTAATTGGAGGAATCAACAGTCTTAATATCCAAGTAGGCGGTCTGGTCTTCCAAACGCTGGGTCGGCTTGGCTCACGCTTTCCCCCAAATAAATCCCGGTTTCTCCGACTTGCCTATCGCTTTAAAATCTTAGAAACAGTTGTTGGTTCTTTCTTTTCTCTTTTCTGTTTCTTTCTTCCCTTTTTCTTTTTTGCATAAGCTTTAAAAGAAACGGTCTAGAAAACTGAATAGTTATTAGCATTTGCAACAGGGAGGGGGAGAAACAGCCCCCCCCCCACCCCACCCCCACTGTGGGTTTCCGGGCTGGTCCGAGAAACCGCGGTTTAAAAGTTAACCCTTCGAGGGGAGCTGGCGAAGGCTGGGGTGTTGCCCCCCCCAACACATACACCCCTTGCTCCTCTACCACGGCCAAGTCTGAAATACTTAATTGAAATGTGAAAGTGCAGAGCGCGCGCGAGACCGTCCCTGATAAACAGGGGTCAGATTTCACAAGGGGGTGGGTGTGCGTGTGTGTGAGAGAGGGAATGAGAGAGAGAGAAAAGAGAGAGAGGAATATGACTATGAATCTCAAAGGCCGAACTCGGGCCAGTGCCGGAAGCCAGAGGGCTGAGCTGGGCTGACCCGGCTCCGAGCTTCCCCGGAGTTAACTCGCGCAGGCGTTCGCTACCAACCCCCCCGCCCTCCCAAGGGCACGCGACGCCAGCCGGCAGCCAGTCCCCGCGCGTAATGGTCCCTGAACAACTTATTTCCCCTCCTTCCAAGAGGGCAATAAAACGGGCTTTCTCCCCGCGCGGACCCGGAGCCACTCGGGCTGCCCCCGGAGAGGCGGCGTCCAGAGCGCAGTCGGAACCCTGAGCCCCCCACCCCCACCCCGCGCCCCCGCGCCCCCGCGCCCCCGCGCCCCTGCGCGCGGGCTCCGGGGAGAGGGACAAAGAGTTTGCGCTCTTTGGCTCGAAGGGCCAAGTTTGAGCTCCCCGCAGATACGCACGGGGAAGGCAGGCCCCCCCAGGCAGACGCCCCGGTGTCAAAGCTGGAGCGAGGAGAAGAAGCTGCGGAGCGAATTCACAGTCCCGGGGATGGGGGCTGCCCGGGAAGGGAGCAGAGCGAGTGGAGGGCCAGCCGGCGCTCCGGAAGGCAGGCCTCTCTCGCGCTCCGAAGTAAAGCAATCGCCCTCCCGGTCCTCCCGGGTTCCCGCAGTCCCTCTGGACTACTCCGTCCCCTCTCGCACCAAACTTTGCGCCGGGCTTTGCTCTCTCCCCGGGAGGCTGCGGCGCGGGAAGGGTTAAGCCCTCTTGTCCCAGCTGACAGTCAGCTGATTGGGCCCTGATTGACAGCTCCGAAAAGTTTCCTTGTTTCTATCTATTATGCTAATCGCGGCCGCTCTCGTCGCCTCCCATTGGCTCGGAGTACCAGTCAATTTCCCATTTGGGCCTGACGTCACAAGTGCTATAAAACTCAGCAATTGCTTTAAACTCTTCTTGCTGGATCAGAGGCTTTAAAATCTTTTTTCATCTTCGAGCTGTAGCTCGGGCTGCTCTTCGGCTCGGCCTCCCCCCTTTTGCTCTCTGCCTCGCCTTTTCCCCGGACTTCGCTATTTCGCTTTAAAAAAAAAAAAAGGCAAGAAAGAACTAAACTCCCCCCTCCCTTTTCTCCAGCCGGGCTGCACCTCTGTCTTGCACTTTGCACGGAGAGAGCGCGCGAGGGAGAGGGAGAGGAAAGAAAAA
>ML105111.1:0-70862 GCA_003697995.1 Taxidea taxus jeffersonii | reverse complement strand
GTGAATGTCTGGCTCATGGATTGCCAATCTGAAATTCTCATAACTTGCTAGCTTGTTTTTATTTACACCCCCCTCCCTTGGCACACACACACACAATGTTCAAAGATCTCAGCAGAGTTCTTCATGCTCACCTTTGAAGCCTGCATCATTCACAGCGTCTCTCTCTCTCTCTCTTTTTTTTTTTTCTCCTTCTTCTTCAGTTCATGAGCTGGTGTTCATTTTCTGTGTGTGTGTGTTTTATTTTGTTTGGATTTTTTTTTTTAATTTTACTTTTTGGAGCTTGCTGTGTTGCCCTTTTCCCCAACCTTCACCCTCAAGCCCTCTTCACCCATCTCCTCAGAGATAAAAGAAAAAAAAAAAAAGCTAAGTTTTTTTTTTCTCTTCCTGAGTTCTTCATGTGAGATTGAGCTTGCAAAGGAAAAAAAATGTGAAATGTTATAGACTTGCAGCGCGCTGAGTTCCATCGGGGTTTTTAGCATTGTTATGCTAAGCTAGAGGAAAAAAATCCTCATGAACCTGCCACAATCAAGCCTGCATCAACCTTCTGGGTGTGACTTGTGAGTTTTGGCCTTATCACGCCAAATCTGAGTTTAGTCTGCCATTAAAAAACTCATTCTCATCTCATGCATTATTATGCTTGCTACTTTGTCTTAGCAACAATGAACTATAACTGTTTCAAAGACTTTATGGAAAAGAGACATTATATTAATAAAAAAAAGCCTGCATGCTGGACATGTATGGTATAATTATTTTTTTTCTTTTTTTTTTTTTTTCCTTTTGGCTTGGAAATGGACGTTCGAAGACTTATGGCATGGCATTCATACTTTTGTTTTAATTGCCTCATGACTTTTTTGAGTTCAGAACAAAAAAGTGCCACCCTAGAGCCTTCTTCCCATGAAAGTTTGCATCTGCTCCAAAACTGCTTTGAGTTACTGAGAACTTCAGCCTCCCATTGTAAATGCACTGAAGGCATTCCTTGTCAAAGATGCCAGAATGGGTTAAAAATTTAACATGGCAAACATTAAAACTCTTAATGTTTTCTTTTTAATAAGAATGACACCCCACTTTGGGGACTAAAATTGTGCTGTTGTGGAAAGCAGTCTAAATTTATTTTTTAAGAAAAAAAGAAATCTGCCCCGTTATTTTTGGTTTGTTTTATTTTTATTATTATTTTTTTTTTTTTGGCTTTTGGTCATTGTCAAATGTGGAATGCTATGGGTTTCTAGTATATAATTTAATTCTAGTTTTTATAATCTGTTAGCCCAGTTAAAATGTATGCTACAGATAAAGGAATGTTATAGATAAGTCTGAAAGAGTTAGGTCTGTTTAGCTGTAGATTTTTTTAAAAGATTGATGCACTAAATTGTTTACTGTTGTGATGTTAAGGGGGGTAGAGTTTGCAAGGGGACTGTTTAAAAAAAAGTAGCTTATACAGCATGTGCTTGCAACTTAAATATAAGTTGGGTATGTGTAGTCTTTGCTATACCACTGACTGTATTGAAAACCAAAGTATTAAAGGGGAAACACCCCTGTTTATATCTGTAGGGGTATTTTACATTCAAAATGTATGTTTTTTTTTTTCAAATTTAAAGTATTTGGGACTGAATTGCACTAAGATATAACCTGCAAGCATATAATACAAAAAAATTTGCAAAACTGTTTAGAACGCTAATAAAATTTATGCAGTTATAAAAATGGCATTACTGCACAGTTTTAAGATGATGCAGATTTTTTTACAGTTGTATTGTGGTGCAGAACTGGATTTTCTGTAACTTAAAAAAAAAATCCACAGTTTTAAAGGCAATAATCAGTTAAATGTTATTTTCAGGGACTGACATCCTGTCTTTAAAAAAAAAAAAAATGAAAAGTAAATCTTACCACAATAAATATAAAAAAATCTTGTCAGTTACTTTTCTTTTACATATTTTGCTGTGCAAAATTGTTTTATATCTTGAGTTACTAACTAACCACGCGTGATGTTCCTATGTGCTTTTCTTTCATTTTCAATTCTGGTTATATCAAGAGAAAGAATAATCTACAATAATAAACTGCATTTTTTTTTTGATTCTGTGCTCAGTTTCTTAGTGTACAATTTAACTGGGCCCAAAACTGCATTAGAAGTGTAAAATGCATCCTTTTCTCCAGAGGCAGGATTAATGGAGGCGTAGGGAGGCAGTAATTCAGGGAGAAACATAGGCTGTTTTGTGAGGTGGGAGGCCATCCCTTTGAATAATTAGCAATATTTAATATAAACGTAAATTATGACCTCTCAAAATGCAGCGCCCCCCCCCCCCCCGTAAGCTCCCCTTTCCCTGCAAAGTTTTCAGTTTTCAAGTGAATTGAGACATCATTGCCCTCTGGTGAAAACAAACAAAAATCCCAACCAGAGTAGGGCCTGTTCAGCATTGCCCTCAGCTCCTGGTCCAGCAGCAAGCCTATCCAGAGGGAAATGGGCCCCGCAAAGAAGTCATGGCAGGAGGTGGCTTGGGCACATACGCATTTCATGGTAAAGATAAACAATTCTTGCCTTTTGGCTAAAGTTGATTATTCTTCCTTCTTCGCTTACACACCGTGATTTTCTGGTTAGCGAGGCCCGACCGGACTTGACATCAACACTTTGGACAAATCCAATTGCTTGTTTTGTTTTTTAACTTTGAAGGTCATGTGTCTTAAATAGGAAAAAGAAAAACCCACCCCTTACTTACATAACCCCAAGTACATCTCTGAATTTAAAACTGTGTCATTCAATCATATTTCACTGTATTTAGCAGAGGGGGCTTCTCCACTTAGACAAGCTGGCCATGATTTCAGGTCACCCTAACTCCAGAAACACAAGCAAAAAAGCAATACCTTGATAGAATCTGTGCTCTGATTGATCAGTATTTGCCCCCAAACAAGCGGTGTATCGAAGCTAACTTCAAAGATGACTTGGAAAGTCTTGAGCTACCTTCTTCACTAACAGCGTTGACCTATTTTAAAATGACATAAATTTGTGCAACTGATGTTACAAATTCATGCAGTCTGCACTCCTAATCGACTTCCCCTAGAATGCTAAAAGAATGTTAGACAAAGCCAACACTGTTTTGAAAATATAGCCAAACACCATGACTTCTGTTTTTTTGTGGGGTTTTTTTTTTTTGTTTTTTTTTTTAAGATAATATTGCAACTCTGAACGAAGGCCTTATTTTGAAGAAAACAGGTTGTGCTTGGCGCGGATGCGCTCTGGCCAGTTGATATCCTGTCTTCCTTCCCCTTTTTCACAGAACGCAAAGACAGGGTAAACCCACTGCATTTTGACCTTCCTTCATGTGCCAGTTTGGATAGAACTCCTGATTCCACACTTCATTTTGCTTAACAAAAGTCTTCATAGTAAACATAAATCCCTGCACTAGAAGTTAGCTCTTCTCTGCTCCAGAGGTTTTGGGGTTTTTTTCCTCTGATCCCATGGAGGAGATAGGCAGTTTCCCCCTGAAGGGGTAGAGAGGAAGATATATCATTTATGCTAAAAGCTCAGCCTCAGATGAAAGCTTTGAGGCAAATGCATTCTGAAAATCAGAGTGTCACTCAGGATGGACTCACTGCAGTCCCGTCCTGAGAAAAACACTTGTGCCACAATTAAGCATTTTGATAGGACTCGACAAGGCAGTTCACTGTAATAAGTGGGTTTGGACCCCAAATGTTAGAAAGCAGAGGGGCACTGGCAAAAATGGGGTTTGGGTGGCTGGCTTTAAGAGAAGGTTAACTCCTTAGTGAAAGTCAGTTTTACATAGAAGCATGACTATAAAACTTTGAAATGTAGTCTGAGAAGCAAACACAAATACATGTGTTTGTTGTTTTATTTTGTTTCATTTTTTTAACAAAGAAAGCCTAAATTCTGCCTAAGTGTCCCTAGTAGAAATAAATTTTTATTTAAAAAATAAATAAGTTCTGTAAGGAGATCTGGCTTTCCCTTTCCACTGCATCTGAGTCTTTGTCTAAATAGTGTTAAAATTCCTTTCATTCCAATTACAGAACTGAGCCCACTCGCAAGTTGGAGCCATCAGTGGGATACGCCACATTTTGGAAGCCCCAGCAATGTGTACTTACAGTGTATTCACAAAAAGAAATTTATGTAAGAACTGCACATTAAAAATTTATCATTATTATCATCATTATTATTATTATCATCGTTTGCAGCCTTAGAGAGCACCCTGCCCCTGACTTCCATTTAGTCTCCTTTTTAAAGAAAAATGATCGTGTTAGAGAGGAAGAGTGGTAGGTGTGTAACCTCCATACTGTGAACTGTGCCTCTGGTCCGAGGGTCTTTCGATGCCAACCTGGAGGAAAGCATGCGGGGGCTTCTGTCCTCGTGGCGCGCGAGAAACTAAATAGGTACCCTTGTTTTCAACCCGTGAGATGAGTTTTAAAAAGCCACTGAAATTGAAAGGAGATCTATATGCACCTTTCTACGAAGAGAAATTTCCCAGAAGGTAGCAGCTAGCGTTTCTGAAACACATGTAGACGCGCACACTCTATACTTTTTCACACTTCATTGTTTCTCTGGCAGATAATTTTCCTAAGAAGAAAAATATATGTGCCTCCCCCCTCCCCAAGCAGATGCCACAGGCAGAAGCTTTAGCCGAGCCCCAGCACCCTGGCTTTCCGGGAGGCCCTGGATAGTAATATATTTATCAGTGCTGTCCAACGTGTTCGTTTATCAGACGTAGCTGTAAATGAAAACAGCGTGGGGCAAAATACAGAGTTAGTTAAACCACACCTCCATGAGCTTTTTCCTCCACTTCTAGGCTCCCGGGCCATTCACAAAATCACCTCCCTTGTGTTTCCCTACTCTTTGCACATTTCCTTTTGTTTAAAAAAAAAAGTGTAACAGTTTTTCACACTGTATCTGACACATTAATAGGTCAACGTCAAAGTAGACAGCGGTAGGTTCTTCCTTCATGTCGGTGAGGAAAGGAGGTCTAGAAACCATGTTTGTGTCCCTCGGTGCCATAACCATCCGGGCCCCTTTCAACACGGGCGGCTCCAAATAACTCCATGTATAATGTATTATGGAATGCGAGATTCGAACACCCCTGATCTCTCCTCCCTTCTCCCTTTACCCTCGTAGTTTTTATTTCGTGGTGTCAATTCTAGATGCTTCTGTTCTCCTAGAGGACCTCCGTGATGCCAAACCACCAGGTTTCCTGCTCAGCGCGGTGAGCGGAGGGCCGGGCGGCAGCGCCCCTGGCAAACACGAGCCGCGGTCGCCTCTGTAGCCATGTCCCCAGCACAGCCCCGTCTCAATAACAAGTCGCTTTTGACACAAAGGTGGCAGAGTGGACTACGTGGGGAGGCTTTTGTTGATGTTGCTCGTGCTTTGTTTGGGACAACTTACTTCCGTAGTCACACACTCTTGGCTTTAGAAAATGTACTCCTCCCGGGCTTCTAGGCCAATCAATATTTTTAAAAGTCTGCTTGCCACACAGGTGTCTTTTTATTTTTTGCCTGTCGGTAGTTAAAGCCTAACCGAGGTAGGCTGGAGGCTGAAATCCATGAGTGACAACCTTCAGCGCTCTGACTCCTATGCCAGGGAAACACACCACCAGGCTCCTGGGCTTACTTTTCATGTAAACATGCATGAGAGGAATGAGAGGCCAGATTCCTCTGCTCTAGATGGTTTGTGAGGCTTCCCACTGCGACTGACTTTCATTCCATTTTTTTAAAAAATCACATCGTCCCTTCCTATGAAGACATGTCTTGGTTTTTTTAGGGAAAGATTTATCTACGGTGATAGGCTCTCATTTTCACTGCTTCTCATTATTCCTCAGGATGCTGAATGAATCACTGGGAGTTGGGGTCTTCCTTATTGCTGGAAGGAAAACAAGAGAAACCTGAAGTTTGTTCTCGCTCTTGGCTCGTCCTAAACGTGAAAGGTGCCCCAAGTCCAAGGCAGGGTGTACAGCCGCCATCTGTACGGAGGGTGGTCTGGGGTCCAGCCCCCCCACCCTGAATCAGGATTTGTTTGTTTTTGCCCTTGTTTTAAAACAGTCAGGAGCCTCATCCCACCTTCTGATAACACTGCTTTTCTCACTTTTGATATAAATCTTCAAACCCTAGACATCAAACAGCCCCAGAAAAGGGGAATTCTCTCCAAGCCTTGCTCAGTCCCAGCTCCTGAACAAACCCAGCTCTGTCTAGCCCTTTTTCTCCAGCGCGGGTAGGGGACAGGGTGAGAGAATTTCAGTCCCCCAGGCTGTCTCATGATTGTCCAGGCATAAAGAAGTACAGTCCTGCAACAATGCGGGAACATCTTTATCCTTTAGAGAGGGACAAAACAAAAAACAAAGCAAATCGAATTGCTCTGCACGAAGGCGTAGCAAAACCCCAGGCTCCTGTTCTCGGCACCCTCTGTGGGCGGTGAGAAATGAAGGGAGGAAGAGGGAACGGTGGGGAGGACTTTGAAGGCAAGAGTCCCAGGAATAATCCCAGTTGCCAGTCTGAATTTCACTTGCTCTCTGGCTAAAGGCAGGCTCAGCGTGTCCACGGACCAGGTGCGAACGAGGTTCGACTGTCCTCTCTGTTCCCATCCATTCTCACATGTGTTTCCGTTTTGAAAACAATTTGAGAGCCTAAACCCAAACTGAGAAATCTGGGGAAATTGTTAATGCCTCAACTTCGGGGGCATTTATAAACATACCCATCTACAGTTTTACAGCGGTGCCATTTTGGATCAGTCAGACCTGTTATGCCAATATTTATATGGTCCCGCATAGGGTTTAGGCATTGTGACAGTCTTCATTGTTTAAAGTCGAAAGCCCTTTGCGTGCGTGTGTGCGTGTGTTCCATAAGTTTGACTGTTATCATAAGGCTGAGATAGAAAGGACACATCGATAGCACACAGAAAGCAGATCTTCATATGAATTTGCCTCAGAGTTGGGCAGTTTTAAGAAACTCACAAAGCACATTTTCCACAGAGAGGCTATGACTGGAATGCACAGTCCCTTACTCAAATCCTAATCATCCGCTGAGCACCTCTACCCTTGTTCAACAAAATCCATTCTCTTTTCCTTTCTTTTTGTGAAATAACATTTTTCCCCTATAATTAGGACTTTGGATTGCAAAATCACATTCCTCTCTTCTCCACAGATTCTTGGATCTTTAGTTATGATTAGAAAGGGGCATTAATTCAAGAAGGGAGGATGAGGGAGGGGTGTTTGTGGACGTTCGGGAAGAGGACGGGAGGAGAGGAAATAGTTCTGTGTTCGCCCCCCCACGCCCCTCAGCCCCTGCCCCGCCCAGGCTTGGGTGTGAGCTACACACAAGGGATTTGGATTCTGAATATTCTGATCACCAACCTTGAGCATTTCCCAGCTAAGATTCCAAAACATGCTTTTTCCGTCTGGTTGGTTCTTTCAGTGAGGGAATAGGAGAGGCCATTGAAACCTTACAGAACCAGGCAGAGAGGCTTGAAAACTGCTCTTCTGAGAGAACCCCCAAGGACGATTGTGAAGGGATCCTGCGCCAGAAAGTCCGGTCAGCAGGGAGGATCCAGAATTTGCCTCAGTTCTGTGTGACCTCATCCACTTCTGGAAGCCCATGGAAATGGGTTTCTGGCCTTCACTGGGGGCGTCCTCCAGAAGGAAAGCAGGCCTGAGGATCCCGGGACAATAGGTGATTCCGAACTAGGCCAGCGGAGTGGAGAACAGGAAGGGGCCAGTGTGCGGGGCTGGGGGAGTACCGCCAACAGAAGCCAACCTTGGCTTAGGATCCCCAACCAGGGATCAGAGCTAGGTCTGTCCCAGGGCCTCGCCTTCCCCCAGAAAAGATCTGCTTGCGGGGAGACTGACAGGGGCTGACAGACCCTGGGATCCCCAGGATTCCTAAATGCAGTAGCCATGCTCTGAGCTCCAGGGCTGTGGCCTCTCATCACCTGACACTTGCCCCATTCCAGTGCCCTCTCTGTAACATCTACCCCCTCTTTCTCCCACGCCTAGTCACCCAGGGCCCTGCGAGAGTTAGAGGTCACTGCCTGGGGCCAGAAGGGAGTGCCTAAGCTAAGGCCTTGGACGCATTACAGAACTCCTGCCCCAGTTTAGGTGCTGACAAGGCAGGGCTGGAGTGAAGGGCTGGCCAGCAGCTCCCGCGGAGAAGCTAGGGGGCGGCTCTGGAATGTTTAGCACTGGCTGCAGAGGGTGGTGACAAGGGTCCTGACATGAAGGCCGGGAAGAGGCTGAGGTTGCCCATTTCTTGGTTTCCTTGCCCCTCACTGGCCACACCCCTCCTTCTGGCCCTTCCCTGTATACACTTGGTCTGCGTGGGGGGTGGGGGGGAGTTTGCGGGGCAAGGCTCCCCCCGCGGGCTGCTGGGGGTGAGTGGAGCCAGGTGTGCTCTCCATCCTGGGGGGGCCCTGGCTGCACTGGGGGCAGGCAGGGAGGGACAGAAGGCAGGAACCACGGGGGCAGGTCCCTGAGGCTGCCTGCCCTCACCAGGCAGCCCCTGCTCTGCTCTCCCCAAGCCCTCCGCTGCGCCCCCCGGAGGCCAGCGCACTCCTGGCCACCACGGGGCTCCTCTTGGAGATGCCCAAGATACCTGGGGGCTGGGGGGAGGGGCGGCAGCGCAAACAGCAGCCTTCTGTCCCCAGTCTCCAGCTTGCCCCAGTGCCCCGTGCCCATCCGGCGCCCACGCCCCAGCAGGGGCCTTGGGTTTGTATTGGAATTTGGTTTAATTTTCCAAGAGCACTGACCTGGCCAGAGTGGAGTGCCTGGGGACATCCAAACTCCCCGTTCTGTTGTGCTCCTGGGTGGGTGAGAGGCAGGGAGTGGGCTTCAGCCCTAAAAGGCTCCACCCCTCACCTTGGGACTCCCACCCCACCAGTGTGAGCCTCCCCAGGAGCCTTAAGATCCTCATTGGCTGCCCCAGGCCATTTGATTTTTACTCTGTTAATTTTCAGGCCTGTTTTTCAGATCTGTTTTCCTGCTCTGGTTAGAGGAAAAAGGAAAAAGAGAAAGGAAAGGAGGAAATCCAGATAGCACTTCAGGATCTTCATAGAAATCTCCATGTGGTTGGGGTTTTCCCAGGTGTAGTTTGATGCTCATGGTAAAGGAAAGCCAGTCAAACAAACCTTATTAGGATTGGGGCAACAGCTCCAGTAGGAGGGTCTTGCTTGCATTCTCAGATTTTCAACACAGTTCTGGTCCAGTTTTGTGCCCTCGGGACCTGTTTTTACGAGGACAGATTTAAAAACTACTAGTTGCAGAAAAGAGCCATTCCCTGTAGGGCCTTTTTCTTATTGGACCCACAGTTTTTTAGAGACTCAGGTAGGGAGTCAAGTAACATCACACTTTCTGAACCAGGTCTCCTTTTTCTTTCTCCTTCTCTTCAGATTGGAATCATTAACATACAGATAAGTATGTTGAAACTAAAACAATGATCTAAGCCTCTGAGACACTTGCACTGTCAATTTACACTAAAATCCTTTCTGATAGAATGGGGGGGAAGGTGTGGTAATCATGCTAAGATTAAATCTGTTAAAAGATGGTATTTGAGTCTTTGTATTTGCAAGCAATGAATACAACATATTCTTTTATCTGCCATCTATCTGTCCAGCTATCTAGGATCTGCTATCTACCTACCTATTTATGGAGCCCTTTAACCCATCATAGAGGGAGAAGCTGTTAAAAATCAGTCTGCAGTGTCCACACTATGAAATAAAAACAATCACGTGACAGAGTTAACCTGTCTACTCCGTATTTTGGTAGACATGAGCAAACCTGGTCTGAAATGTCCATCTTAAAACAATTTCCCCATAAAACCTTCCCCCACTTGGTGTGATGCTGGACAGTGCGGAAACAGAGACTGACCATCTCTCTGTAGCACATTCGTGGGGTCCACTGTCCATGTTAATTCCCTGCACCGTGTGGGTACCCAGACCTTTGTAAAAAAATCTTCCTTGGAATATCAGTGCACGTTCCTATGCTATTTAAAAAATACTATTTAATCATTAGGTAAATATCTCCAGTCCTTCGAGGCTCTACAACTGGCAGACGTCTGGCTTGGAGAGTATGCTGTAGCGGTCTGCCTCAAAAACCTCTCTTCCCCTTCCCATGTGAGACCCCCTTGCCCCCACCACTCTTCTCCAATGACTAGCCTGGGTGAAGCTGATGAGAACCTAGAAACTGCAGTGGCTTTTGGATCCTATTCAGGTGTGCAAACAGAATCTCTCTCCCCTGCCCTTTTGGAAGTAAATGCCTTGATAACAGGATGGGTTGCCGGGATGGCCTAAGAGTAGAGGTCATCTTGAGGAAAATGACACCAATGATCTAAAAAGGACATCTACTTTATGAGATTACAGGCGAGATGCCAAATATCACATTTAATGAGGCCTGATTCTTTTTCTCCAAAAATAACAGAGACTATCAATGAGACGGTCAGGAAGGCAAAGGGGCATTTTGCAAAGCCTATGTTCAATTATTGCTTTGTAATATTTTTCTAAAATTGAAAAATGCCTCACAAGTATATGATCTCATGTAAATACCCCTTGCAGAAGCTTAACATATGTTTGCCCTGCCTCAAAGGAATTACAGAAATATTCTCTCCACAATCTCTTAAGCTTTTAAACTATTCACTTGCATTTCTAAAAAGAATCTGTTATTCCTAAAGGTTAAAAAAAAAAAGGAGAACCTTCTATGGGAAGGGTTTTTGTTTATTTGTTTGTTTGTTTTTAGACATTTGCCATCTGAACTTCAAATGGAGAACAATTTTGATATTACTGATAACACTTTCAGGTTTAAAATTTAAGTGTGTTTCTTGTTCTCTTTCTTTTTTTTTCTTTCTTAGTTTCTTGTGCTTTTTTTGTTTTGTTTTTTGTTTTTGGTGTAGAAATAATATATTTAGCAAAGATTAATGGATACGATTACATGAAGAAAAGTAGTCTGTACTATAAGATTTTCAAGGCATTTCTAACAAGAGGTGTGAGTGAAGGCACATAATGTATTGGAGGCAGCTCTGACAGATACAAGAGTACAAATTTGTTTATCCAAGTGTTTTAATGTAGAGTTACACCATCCAGAGGGGACATTCGAAATAACTGGTGAAGTTATGCTTGATGAAAATTTAAGTCGAGAAAGATTTTACGTGCTGTTAGAGCTGCCTACAGATTTCAGCATGTGTGTGTGTTTAGTGGATTTGTTCATACCAATTATAAGGTAATCCAAATAAAAGTGTGGGGGATTAAAGAGAAATAAGTGAATATCCATCTCGGAAAAAAAATTAGATTGACTTGCTAGTTTATCGCAGTTATTGTACACAGATTTGCTGTAACCATGTTGAATTTTTAAAATTAGATTTTAAATATATTTTGACAGTCTGAACTTGTATGGTGTGACTAACCATAGGGAGAAATGACAGGTCTGCTTTGTTATTAAACTGCTGTCTGGAAAATATTGGACTCCGTACAGTAAATGATAATTATTTTGCCACTTACATTAGTACAGCTAATAGCAATAGGGTTTTTTGAACCATAGAAAGCTAACTACTTTGAATTACTGTGCTTTGTTATTCACTGTGAAGCAAAAAGACTTTTTTTTTTTTAAGCAACCTCATTTTCATATCATGGTTCTTAAGCGTTCCCTGCTACTAATTTAAACAGAGAGGAAGTTAATAAATATAAGGGTGGTATCTAAATGTTACTATTTGTTAAGAGAACATTTGCAATTAAGGTCAGTGGTACCAGCAGAATAGACCAGAGCAACAAAGCAGGAGGGGGCAGATGGAAGAGAATGGGCCCCAGTAAAGACCCAAGGATGGCTGGACCAGTTGGGTTCTCTGAGGGATGAGCAGTCTGTGACCACTCGGGAGATGCCCACCCGAGACCATTCAGACCCTCCCCACTGTGACCCCGGAATGAATGGGTTATCTGAACTGAGGACAACTTCAAAGCTGACCCAGGCTGCCAGGCCTGTCCGTATCTCTATCTCCACCTTCCAGGGGTGGGAGCGATCGTCAGAGGGGGTGACCTTGTGTTCCATGCCCTTCTCTTCCATGTGAGCCCCTCCTCTGGCAGGTCTGAGGCCAGGATGCCAAAGCAAGGGGAGCTAAGTCCCTCTTCTTTGGGTTTCATTCTGCCTTTTTCATAGAGAGCTAGGCTGCCTTGAACATACTGTCCTTGAAACCTTCTTCGTGCTTATTAATTACCCTTTGTTTATTTTAATATATTTACTAAATCAGGTACCCAAGGGAATCCTCTGCCTCAGTGATGTGAAAAACCCTGTTGCCTGAAGTCAAAGAGGTACTTCTTGATTTCTGATTTGCATGTGCTTGTTTCGATGAGTTTTCCATGAGGGGAATAGCAAGCAAGCAAGGAATGCTGATAATCCCTTAGGTGTGCAAAGCTCCTGCTTCAGTAATTTTAGTCCCTGGGTTTCATATGGAATGTAGACGGCGATCCTGGGTGCTGACGAGTGAGGCAGCGTACGTGGGCCCAGCATGCATGTGTTTCTGTATTCATCTCATTACTTAGGTGTGCTGTAGAGCACTTAATCTCATCTGAGGAACCCCCACATCTTTAGCCTTAACCAGCATGACTCTCTTGACACTCACAGAGCCAGTCCTTCTGCTTGAACGTCAGACAATGTGGGTGAGCCCGTGAAACTAGCATCCATGGTCCTTGCCTGGCTTTACCCGTGCCTCGTAAATATTCCAGATTTTCAGCCTCTTCCCATATTCACATTTGGAAAATTCGGTGTCATTTTAAAGCACAGTGTTTCCCCGACTTCTGCTTCCAAATGTGACTTTGGAGCCACTTCCCACTTCAACAGTAGGGAGAAGGAAAGCACAGGAGACGGTCGGGGGGCAGATATATGATTTTCTTCTACTAGAAAAAAATGAAATTAAGACATTTAAGTGAGTTTTCAATTGTAAGTATCCCAGGGTGAATTTAATAATGAAACCTCTTCATTTAGAAAGCTAGTCCAACACTTGTACACCAATAATTATTGTCATTGTTTTATGTATTCTTGTTACCTCTTATTGGCTAATGGAATGGAGTTTGATTTTTTTTTTTCATTAAAAAAATTGCTTGCTGAGAAATCTGCATGAAATACGGTTTTTGATTTCTAGAGAAACTGAGGAGGGGGGCAAAAGTCACACCCTCAAACTGCTTGCTCCTCTTTGCAAAGAAGACCGTTTAAGGATCCAATGAATCTGAGTGTTAGGAACCAGAACCCCATTTTTTCCCATTATTCAAAAATATTATCTGATGACTTACACACTGCTTGAATAACTAGACTGTGCATATTTAACTGTGATTTCTTTCCTAGCCTTATACAAAATTAACATTTTCTTGAATAGTCTTATACATAGATTTTAACTCGATGTTATACCTTTGGGATTAATTTGAGTGTCTGCGTGTGTGCATGCTGTACCACTGCTTTATTCCTCTTGTTTTTATTCCTTTCTTTCATCTCTATCTTTATAATTGGAATTTGAGAACCATCTATTGCATATGATGATCTAGGCCCACTGGCAGGTTTTGTTACAGTGAAACCAACCATTTTGAGCAACGAGTTAATGAACTTTTAAGGTGAGGTTCACACTGGTCCTGACCCTCCTGATAATTTTTCATATAAGGTTACTGGTGGGAGAGAAATCAAATTTCTCCTGTGAACTTGATTGACAGGTGAGAGCAAGCAAGAGAAAGGCATTTGGTCAGATGGGGACTCTGTGGGGAGGAGGACAATTCCTCTGAGTTACTCCCTGATATTAGATATTATAAGCGGATATATGAAAAGTTCAATACGTGATACTCTTGGGAGAGTTACTTAGTGTATATTCAGAAAGTCACTTTGGCTAAGGGATTTTAGTAGTGAAAGCCCAAAATGGAGACCTGCTAGCCTTCTTCTCTCTTGCTAATTTCCACTACGTACAGCTTCGTGGCTTATTTCTGGCAATTTTCTAGAGTATGAAAATTAAACCACAAACCATTTGGGGAGCTGTATAATTACCTTTCATTTATTCTCAGAAACACAGTCTAGATTATATTATGGTTTTTTGGCATGTTGCAAAATATCCCTCCTAAGTGGTATCGTAAAAAAGATTAAGTTCTCCTTTTCTGTAGCATCCCTTGATCCTGACTAACATTTTCCATCAGCGCATGTTACAGCCTAACATACACAAATCTACTCAAATGCATGACTTATCAAGGTTGTGCCTTCTAAGGAAGGTCTTCTCACATGAACCTCTGTGGAGGCAACCGCAAAATTTTCCACGGTAGCATCCCTGGTTGGTGTGATGTTAACATCTTCACCATGGAAACAAGTGATGATGTTGCTTGACCCCAATACCAAGGGTGGCTTCGGAATCCACCTTAGGGGCTGTTCCTCAGCTTAAATTAACACAGCTGGCCCTGCGTTACACCAGCATTGAAAGTGGCCTTCAAGACACGTTCTTTCCTCTTGTGTGCTGAAACACTAGTTTGGAAGGTGGTCACGGATCTTGGCCTGCTCATGTCTATGCTCTGCCCATTTCAGATGTTCCTGACATTGGCTAAGACCCATCCGGATGCAACCAAGCCTTACAGAGCTGCCTCGGGGCAGGGCAGGTGGGACTAATATGTAGTGGAGAGGCCCGTTTGTAGCTTTCCTGTCGCCTGTGGGAGAAGCTGATGGAACTTGTATAAATAGCACTTCCAGGGTTCTAAGTACCCATCAGTTTGTTTGTTTTCTCTCCCTCTCTCTCTAGTCTTACAATTAGCTGAGTGAACATGTTTTATCCTGACTGTACCTATGCCAATATGAATCCAAACAAATGTAAGGAAGACTTCATTGTTTTATGAACTGGGATACAAAAACAAAAAAAAAAGCAAAAAAACCAGGAGAAGTATTCAGAAATCTTGTTTTTATTTTGTATAACTTGACCTCCCATGTTGCCCGTAATCATCCAGAGAAATAAAACGCAAGCATGGTTTCCTGACGCCCTGTATCAATGTGGGTGCCTTAGCACGGCTATTTAACTCAAACATAAAATTACATCTGCCATAACCATGTTTCCCTTGCAGAGCCCATCAAATATTTTAACAGAAATGGTGAATCAGGTGTTGTCATGCAAAGGACATGTGAAAACACAGACTGTAAGTTCCAGATTCTTGGTGCCTCCGTTTAGAGAGCCCAAGTGAGAACAGTGGCTGGTCTTGACTCTGTCTTCATTACAGGCCCTTCAGGGCTTCTCAATACCCAGTTTCTCCCGTACATCCTCCATCCCCCACGGCAGCAAGGAGCAGAATGCTGTCCTGTATGCTGATTTGGAGCGGACCCATCCATCACAAGTTCCATGAGTATGTCTTAAGCGAATTACGTCAACATATTTGTTGGCACTGAGAAAAAAAGGCGGGGAGGGGGGAGAATAATTTCATTTCAAGTGTTTATTACGAAGACTTACCTAATTGTTTGCTGTTGTTTGTTTATTTAGGTCATGCTCCCACACAACCGCCATCCATACCCCCTTCCCCTAGTCTGCCTACTGTTTTTCTTTCGGTGGGCGCTGGCTGGCTACTGAGCTGATTTAATCAATTAATTATAGCAGAGCAGGTGCAGGGTAACTAGCCTGATGATGCCGTATGAAGTCATATTTTCAGTGAGCCCTAGCATACAACTGAAGGGGCAACTTAAAGAAATTATGCATTAAGAGGGGAAAAAAAGAAGAAAGAGTTTTGGTAAAAGTACAGTGCTCATTACTTAACACCAAGTGATGCTCCTGAAAGAGCGTCCGTGCTAAAAGCACGCGTTCAGTCTACCAGAAGGCCAGATTTACTGCTGCCGTTCTCAGACGCCAATGCCGAGACCCTCAGCACCTGCCTGTTGCTGAGTCTTCCATGTGCTCCATCCAAAAATCGCTGTAAAGTTGTTGTTCAGTGTCTGCATTTTGGGGTTTTCCTGGCACCTAATGAAATTATTGGCAATAAATGAGCTAAGCAGAAGGGTTGGTTTTGATTTTGTTTTTGTTTTTGTCTTGGGTCTCTTGGCAACATTTGGAAGATGCTGGGGCAGGGGTCAGCCAATGGGGAAAATTCAGTGTGCTCCTGTTTCCAGCATCCACGGGAAATATTACAAAGCCTTTTGCATTGATATAATTTCAGGCAGGAATTAACACTAAGTCAGGGGAGGGGAGGAGCAGTTCCAGGTGTGGCGCGGGAAACTCAAACCAGCTTGTGGGAATCACAGGTATTGTCATGCAGAGACGACTCAGACACAGGAGCAGTGACCTCAGATGTAAGGCCCTGGAAGATATTAACGCCTAATTAACAAGACAGGGGCGTGCATCCTACAACCTGAACCCTAGCAGCAGGAGGTGAGAATGACAGGAAAGACGGAGAGAACACTGGTTGGGTTTAGTTTTCACCTTTTCCCTCAGCAAGCTTTATGTAATGACCTGTTATTCACATGCAGCCAGGGAGGACTTCTTTCGGTCACTGGGGTCTGCTGAAAAGCCCTGTGAGTTCATTAGGTAGCAGGTAGGCAATGGAGGTGAGCATGAAATTGACTTACCCTGAGGTTACACTTCCTCTAAATTGGGTTCTACAAAGTTTCTTTTCTTCTTCCCTGGCTCCTTGTGCAGCAGAGTTGTGTCCTGGGTTTACTGTTATTTTAAAGGGAGTCTGAACCAGGGGTGACTCCCCCTCTCCCCAACAACAAAGTTAATCAAAATGGAGACCTTTGGCTGCTGATGGTAGTTAATTACACGGCTTGAATCTGTACAGCGATGGCGTGCCTCCGGCGGGTTCCTGTTTTACAGTGAAGTTCATTCCTCCTGTACACGAAACGGGGGGGAAAGCCGGGGGCGGGGAGGTGTCTGTCTCTTCCTGGTCTGCAGATTTTGAGTAAGAGAGTAGAATTCCTTGTGTACCTTTTAAAAATTTCTCCTCTTTATTTTCCTGCCTTCTCTCTTAAAGTGGAGCAATTAGAACCCTTTCAAGAAATCTTAAGGGGCACACGATAGGTTTCACAGTGTTTGGAATCACGCATGGCATTTTGTAAGGGCACGTGAGTCTGCTGAAAAGGATGAGCAGCGCCTCCGTCCTCTCAGCAGCGGCCAAGAGAAGCCAGGAATCCCTTCACCCACATTGACCTTTCGGACACGAGCTAAGAACTGCTTTCTCATACTTTGCTCCACTGAGCAGCACACACACACACACTCCTGTCCTGATGCCCAAAGACTGTTTTGTTTATTTGTTCCTGGCCTTTCCCAGACGTCTAAGTTTTATTTTAATTTTTTTTTTCCTTCTCTTCTTGACCCTTGGAAAACCCAGGAGCGGTTTTCTCCCCGTTGCATAGTAGAAGGCAAGTGCAAAGTGCACGGGGCTGGCACAGGCTTGCCCGGCACACGCGGAGGGCTGAGCCTGGGCTCTCTCTCGGGACGCCGGGCAGGGGGGGGTTGTGATAAGGACCGGGTTTCTGGTCAGCCCCGGAGCTGCTTGGCTGCCCAGGGGCTGAAGGCCCCTCAGCGGCCCTCCTCCGCCGCAGCCTCCTGGAGACCCAGTTTACATCCCAGGCCCATTGGCCTCGCCTTCTTGCGCCTTCCACGTGCTCCGGTTCCCCGGATGTGGTGGGCCAGCCAATCAGAGCGGGCGTCTTTGGCACGTGTCTGCCGCCGCGGACGGCGGGTGCGAACGTCGCCCGCGGACCTTCGCTGTGTTCTAGACGCAGGCTGGGGGCCGGGGGGAGAGTGTGGCCGACCTCATTACTCAGAAGTCACCGCGGTTGTTTACGAACTTTGGTGAAAAGTCACCTGGGTTGTTTACGAGCCTTGGTGACGCGGTAGCATCCCGACCAGACCTCAGTCTAAGAGCAAACAGGTCTTTGGTCCCGGAAGCTGCCGACCCGCCCCACAGACGGGCGGGCAGGTGGGACGCCCCCCAACCCGAGCTGGCGGGATCGGAGTCGGGGAGCCTGGGCCTCGACTCCCGAAGAGAAGCCCAGGGTCCACCTTGGTTCCTGACCGAGAGCGGGAGGTTTCCCCTGTGCAGCCAGAGCTCCGCGTTTTCACAGCGGCACGCTGAGACTCGTCCTGTTCCGCAGAGGAAGCACAAAGTAAGGAACGGTTTATTTTTAATACTTTCCTCCTGTTTTGTTTGAGGCGGCCGATACTAGTGATGAGAAACTTCCCATCCTCGTTGCTGGGAAACTTTTATTTATCTATCTATTTTATGGCATTGGTGGGAATGGGGGCCCGCGGCTGCGGGGTGGGGGGCGTGCAGCTCCTGCAAGGTGTTTCGGTCTGTCTGGACTCAACAGGGTACAGCGTCATTCAGATTCCCCGTTCCCTGCACCACCATTTCCTTCCATTAAAAAAAAAAAAAAAAAAAAAAGCCACCTTCCCGTGTTTGCCACAGTTAACACGGATCAGGTTTTCGCTTTAGGGAAGATGAGATCCCGGTGTGTGATTTCGTTGTAAATTGGTCAGGAGTTATTTGCAGAGCTCCTGAGGAGGCTGTTGTTCTGAGAATGCGATTTTTACTGTTCCTTTAAAATTTAATTGGGATCAGGTCACTGTGTGGTTTCAACTCAAGGCTTGCTTTCTTTTCTTTCTTTTTTTTTTTTTTTTTGCTACTGCAATTGCAAGCTGCAATAAAACGATTTGTAATTTATAATCAAACTTTGGTATCGTTAAACTAAACTGCAAAAACTGGCTTTGGGGTTTGCTCATAAAATAAATATTTGAAAAAATATATAGCAATGAGGCTTATACAGTAGAGGCAATGTCAGTACGTATCTATCTGTGTATATGAATATATGCGTATGTATTTTTTTTTTTCCTGGAGACTCTTGACAGCTAGCCCTGAAAAGTCATCTTACAAACCTGTGACTTTCTGTAAATGTCCAAGCATGAGCAGACTCTGGTAAGCATGTATGCGCATTTTCTTTAATGAACTTCTAATTCGTTTTTGAAACGCCGTTCATAATTCACATTAACTTGTTATTTTCAGTTATTTTATTTTTGCACGGAAGAGTCCACGTATCCATGCTAGAAATTCTGTGTAAGCTATCGTGCTCCTTAGCTAGGAAGACTTTTTTTTTTCTTTCCTCCTAACAAGGAAGCTCATTTAGAAAGAAATGTTTATGTGAAGTGCTTGTCAGTTGGCATTTTTACTGGTTTGCTAACCCAAAGGTAAAATATAAAGCCATGTCTTTTCCTCTCTGGCTTGTTGTTACTAGAAGGGTCCCTCCCTTGTTAGCTTGATAAATAATTTTACTAGGGGGACTCTGCTGTATTTTTATGCTTGCTGTCTATTTTCTGCTTGCTGCAAATAAATTTCTGTACTCAGAGGGCACTAAAACTCCAAACACATGGTATTTTCCCATTTTGCTGCTGGTCGCCTGAAATATTTATTCCATCTTGTGTTTTTAATTAATTTTTTAAAGGAAAAAATAAGTTGTAGTTAAAATCAGACAAAAATTTGTCATATATTTCTCAGCACCGTTGGGTTTGAGCAGGGAATGATGGCTTTTTGAAAGGCTTCATGTCTCACATTTGTCCAATTGAAGATAAGAGTTATTTATTGGGGGAGTCCTCAAGTTTTCTCATTATAGATTTCCTTGTCTGTCTTTCCAACTTTAAATATTAAGCTGTTAATATGAGGGATGAATAGAGCTATAGAATTCTATCTAGAAACAAGGCACTCCACAATAAAATCTTTATCTTTGAAAAATGATTCCTCATGTGAAAGTAGAGATGAAATTGATCATAGGTATCAATATGGATATCGGCATCCACCTGGGTCCCATACAAGTAGACGTGGGATTTCTTTCTACTGAGGTGAGCTTGGTGTGGATCACTGGGGGGAAAATGGGTGGTACGGCACCTTAAAGATACACACATTCCCTAAAGCATTCCAATAAAGTAAAATAAAATATATCGTATAATTGCAAACATCCAACATAGCACATATCAGGTGTACAATGAAATGTTTCCTGAAGGTATGACGTGCACATTGGTAAAACAAGTGATCATTTTAAGTGAATGCCAGATTATTACACACATTGAAATGTGATTTCTTTCAAAACAGATAGGGTGCTTGTTATGTGTGACTTGTTATTTGTGTATTAGCAGGGGTTTTTTTGTCATTGGAAAATATTTTTAGAAAGGTACTAGAGACATAAATTTGAAGCCAGATTGCCAGAACATGTCACCAACATCCGCAGTATTGGGGAGACTGAGTCAGAGGTTATCTGGAGTTCAGTTTCTGCAGAGATCACCTACATGAAGAGGAAAATGTAGAAAAAAGGCCTACGCACAAGTATGCACAACTATGCACAAAGGTCCAAAGGTCAAGATTTTGAACATTCATTTTTGTGGCTTTTGAACCCTAAGACATAGTCAAAATGTTTTCACTATAGGCACATATATCGATTACTAAAACTTGTATCTTATCAAACATGTAATGATTTTATTTTCATATCCCACTTAACAGGGATTTCAGAAATCAGCTAGACTTTAAGACAGTGGCTTGTTTTCCCTCTCCATTTCTGCAGTTTATAGAGACTTTGGAGAATCAGACTTTTTTATATTTAAGGCAGAGTTGAGGCCCAGCGTTTCTTTTGGTCACTGTAGGGCTCTACCAGTTTATTGGGAGTTAGAGAAAACTTCCACTGGGCTGAAGACCATGATGTTCCATCCAGTCCTGCTCTTTGGAGGTCATCCAAAGCCTCACAGGCTTTGATGAATAGAGCTGCCGCTGATTGTCTCCTGGGAGCTAGGACCTACACCATCTTTGATCATTACTACAACTAGAGGAGCAGATATTTTAATCCCCTTTATACAGATGAGGAAACTCTGGCACAAAGCTATTAAAATATAATTCGAGATGACACTGCAGTCATGCAAGTATTTATTTTTAGGATGCCATTCTACCCCTGCCCAGGTCATTTTATTCCCTCCTTCCCAGTTAAAAAGCCCAGCGTTTAACCTTAGCACATGTAGGAGGTTAGTAGCCCTCTCCTTTTTGGTCCTCCTCTTTTTCTGAGTAGGGATGAGTGAAGCCTGGCGGGGTGTGTGTGTGTGTGTGTGTAATTTATAATTTGATTAGTATCTACAAGACTGGGACTGGTCCTTCTCATGATCTTGACCCCAAGGACCCCCTCCGGCTCTAAAGTCAAATGATTCTATGGTTTGATTACAGTAGGTAACAGAGCAGCCTTTTCCTACTCAAAGATAAAGATTGTCATTTCAAGAGCATTTAAAAAATAATAGATGGTACGTTTCCTTAATACCCTGTAATGTGTAAAGTGTCAGGTATGCAATTGACACTCAGGAAATTGCAGGATAGTGGAGATAAATCAGCATTAAATCACTCCATTGAAAACCCCATTTAGTAAAAAGTTGTCAGCAAAATCTGTAGTAATATGAGAAAGAATACACAGTTTCTGCATCTGTAAAATAGGATTGTAAGATAGGACTGTGCGAAGGATTAAATACAGTGATGTATCAAAAGCACCTTGGACGGAGGAAACACCGTGCCCTGCTTGGCCTTGATCAATATTAAATGGAATAAAACTTTGACCTTGACACTTTGCAAACTTTGGTTTATTTTAACATGGCTTCACTATTAGGATATCCCACTTACTCCCCTCTGCTGAGTGTGGTCAACTTGGAAAATGGAGAAAAACCTAGATCAGTAGTTTGTGACTATTACCTGCTCTCCCCTGAAAAAAATGCCATGACCCCTTAATTTTTTTTTTTTTTTTTTTTAAGAAATGTGTGCTTGGGAAGTTCTTTTGTCAAATAATTTAGGGAAATTATGGGTTAGACAGAATCAAACATTTAATTTTGCTATCATTCCTCCATTCCTCTTAGAGCCTTTATATGCTAATATTATTGTGACCCTCCAGGGGGAACAAACTGCACAGCTTTCACACTGTATCCTCCAATCTTACTTGACCATGCAACCTGTTCCCTAATCAACCATGTTGAGGAACTCACATCACATAGGACAGTTTTGAAAAAAGCTGGTTGAAATACTAAATTTTATTTAGGACTCAAGGGTCCCTTTGCTGATTTCCCCCCATGAAAGACATGTTCTGAAAGACGCATTTGTAATTCTGTGTATTTGTTTTATTAATCGGAGCCCTCTGTAACAGCTACAGGGCATTTGATCAGCAAGAAAAGAAGTGTAATTCCATTGATGTATATGCAGTTGAAAGCAAAGAAAACCTTATCATGGGGGTTTTTACCCCGTAAGTCTTTACAATTACAAGAGTGATTCATAGGTGCTGTTACTGCCTTCTAGGGCTCCCAGTGGGGTTCCAGGACCCAGGTTTGGCATCCTCTGTTCTGGTAGAAAACCCAGAATCACTGTCCAATCCTGCCATTTCTGATCGGATGAGCTTCCAAGGAAATCAGGGATCCTGTAAGGAATATGTTAATGTCCTAGAATCTTGGCCAGGGACTCTTTGGACATAAAAACTCTGCCTTTAAGTTTCTATTATTTTCTTTTTTTTTTTTTTTAAAGATTTTATTTATTTATTTGACAGAGATCACAAGTAGAGAGGTAAGCAGAGAGAGAGGAGGAAGCAGGCTCCCCGCTGAGCGGAGAGCCCGATGTGGAGCTCGATCCCAGGACCCCGAGACCACGACCCAAGCCGAAGGCAGAGGCTTAACCCACTGAGCCACCCAGGCACCCCAAGTTTCTATTATTTTCTTATAAGGATAAGGATGTACATTAAAGCCATGTACATATAAGCTAGGGGCTGGAGGGCAGTTGGGGATGGAGGTTTGTTCTTCCTGTGCCTTCTCCCTCCCTTCTCTCTTTTTATACACCTGCTTCATTCTTACAGAAAGCAGCCAGGTCTTCTCTCCGGAGAACATGTGATTCCCACGGTCCCCTCTGGGTTCCACTTAAACTTGGTTTTCAGCTCTCGGGAGAGATGGGTTGGAGACTCTCACCCCTCAGTTCTAGGAAAAGAGAGCTGATTGGCTCACCTTGGTCAAGTGTCTGTCTCTCATCCAATCAGCAGTGACTAGGGGAGGGTCCTCCTCTTCTGCACTTCCCAGTAAGATTTCCTGAGAATGGGGTGCAGCAGAGCTTGGGAGATGGGTACTTAGCAACTTGGAGGAAAACATGGACCGCTGATTTTGTATACCTCTTTTGGAGATAGACATGAGTGGAATTAGGCCATAAACAGACCTCGGAACCTAGAGGCTAGTTTGTTAACCTTGGATGCACGGCGGAGCTTTTAAAGGAGATCCTGTCCCAGACCAGTTACTCCAGATATCAGGGCTTCAGGTATCAGTATTTGTTTAAGTCACAATTCCTGGGGATTTTCACGCACAACCAGGACTTAGAACTCCTAAGAGAAGACTTCAGGGACCCAGAAAGTGAAGAAATAATGGGTGGATTTCCCATATTTTATTGTTCTGTCTCACAAACTCAGCATTTTTTCAGGACCGGTTTAAATTAAAAGGGATGAACAACTGCTTTGTTCTTTTCCTGCTTCATCTGTTCCTCCCAGTCCTTTATTAACCCCAAGTCTACATAAGGAAGACTTATGGAAGTCAGATAAGGCACATAGGGAAAGCACATTGGAGGTGGGATCCAAAAGTCTCCTTCTTACACCTGAGTTAACCACTAAGCAGCCACATGGTATTGCCCTGATTATCCTGTGGAGTCTCATTCTTCTCTTTTGGGAAACGGGTCAAGTAAGCCAGAATCAGAGACCTTCTATGAGTCTACATAGTCAGCTCAGTGACCAGGTCATCACAGATCCAGCCCATGAACCAAGGGATTGATACTGAGGATTCTGAACTAGCAGAATGGGTGATTTTAAGTGTGTGATGGTATTTAGGGAAAAAAAAAGTGCATATAAAAGAGAATGATGCGTTTAGTTATTGAGTTACAAGGATAGATGTGTTCCATATTACCTGCACAAACTTTTACCAGTACCAAGGAGTTGCTGTGTTATTTGTTGTCATTACCACCAGGCCCTTATTTAGCTAGCCTTAATGCGCTTATAGAAAATGGTGCTGGCTGGGTTTAACCAAGATGTTTGATCACATGCTGTCAGACCCATTGATCCTCCACTAAGGCATAGCATTAAACCACACAAAAATGGCCTGCTCTGAAGGCACTCTTCACTCTACTTTGTGGGACAATTACCTTTTAAATTTCTCATCTCCTCTTGGTTTCTAAACTTCATGAGCATGGAGTCTGCACCTCATTTATTTTTGTGTCCGGCCCAGCCTTGTGTTGGCGAGCAGCACACAGCATCTGTGCCTTGGATCCTTTCCGGAAAGCGGCAGAACACACTCAGATAAACGGGAGCCCAGACAAACAAATGAGTGCTAAGAGCCTCATAGAAGCTTCTTAAGGGACAAAGATGCCATCTTTGCAGTCTGTCAAAAATTAGAGGTTGTTCTCTTAATCTTCTGCCTGCTTTTCAAAAGACCCATATCCTGACATTTCCTTGACACTTCTGTGGGATAAGTTTCTTTTCCTGGACAGCTTGTGTTAAATATAGTCTGCACCAGGCAGACCTATTTCTTAATGTCCTTTTTTGGAGAGCTATTGGAAAATAAACCCCTTTCCTCTGGCGGGATTGGCATCTGAGTTATTATGCTTTATTTTAGGATTTAACTCAATGAACACTTCTCTGTGCACGATCTGCGTACTAGAGTATGGAGTTGGTGCTGGAGGAGTCAGAAACCGATAGGACACGGTTCTCCCTCTCAAGATTCATTACTGATGCAGACAGACAGTTCAATGAATACTTGTCCTGCTTGTTAAACAGTTTCTGGAAGATGTAGGGTTTGTGAAGTGAGCAGAAGAGGGGTTGTCATTTTGGAACACCCCTGCAGAAGCAAAAGGAAACTAGATTATGATTTTAACTTCATATGGGGAAGGTTTTCCTTAGCCTGACCTAAAACCCACGTGCTATACGGCGGAGAGTTGATAAGCCTGACTACAGAAGTATTTAAAACCTACACATAGCAAAAACCCCACCAACAAAATCAAAAGACAAGCAACAAAGTGGGAAAAACCATCACCCACCATTATAGTCTGAGACCTAATTTTTTTTAGCGTGAAGAGCTCTTAGAAAGAAGACCAACAAGCTGATAGGAAAATGGGTGGAAAAGAATGGACAGCTTTTAGAAGAAGTAAACACAAATGACCAATAATCTTGGGAAACAATGTCCACCCCTGCTCCTAATCAAATCATAACAACGAGAATGTCGCATTTGGGCTGAAATGAGGGGTGATGGGCAGCCTCACCCGTTCTTGTGAGCCTGTGAGTTAGACAGCCTTTTAGCTGGCTTTTATAATATCTTATAGTACAGAGTATTCACAGGCAAAATGCCAGTTTCTACACATTTCCTGTTTGGGGATCTTAATTCACCACAGCAGTGTGGGTATAGCTAGAATGAACAGTGTGTTTACGGGTGTGAGCTGGGGAAGAAGGATCGCCCAGGACAGGGACTGTTGGGGAAACTGGAAGGCCAGGCCAAAGAGGGCGTGCAAACAGAAGTAGGAAACCAAGGGGAATGAATTGGGGTGGTGGGTGCCCTCACCGTTTGCACTGCCCCTTCCCCAAGGCCCCTGGGTCCAGCCTTCGTTTTCGCCAGCCTGAGCCCATCCAGGTACAGCCCCTCCCCTTGATCAATCTGTGTGTGCTCCGCTCCCCACCAGATAAAAGACTCATTTGTGTTAATTGAATTAAGGCTGGTATTGTTCACTGAGCTGTGGCAGCAGTTCCTCTGTACTAGCCCTTTTCTGTATCATCTGCATTGTCACAGCCAAAAGTATTGGAGGGGGGGATGGAGGGGCATTTTTCAAAGAACTACATAGGGATTTGGTCACGTGTCTGCCATTAACATCAATCGCGGTGCAGGGCAGAAATGCCTGGCACGTTCCTACACATGCCTCTTTGAAGAACGTCCCCTCTGGTGTTGCTACCAGGCTCCCCTCCACTGATACAGGATTTGGGGGCTTTGAAGTCGGTTGTGGAAATTTCACTGCCTTCTTTGACTCCAGCAAATTGCTCCAAAATGCTACAAATGTAAAAAAGACTAAGGGAGCTTTAGCAGCAGCTTAGAGGTGGAATCCCCTTAAGCCATTGACAGAAAAGTGTGTTTCTTCTTTCAGTTTTTAATTTGTGAGTTATATGCTAAAATATGGCAGTGCAGTTCCAGTCTCCTCTTAGGAAGTTAGGTTTGGGGCCGTGAGGAAAGGGGTAGGTTGCAGCTCTAGTTCTTTGAACCAGTTGCGTTTAGGGGCTTGCCTTGACTCGGGGTCAAAGCTGCCTGCAGAGAAGTGGTGTAAGACAGATTTTGCCCACTGGGCTTGAAAAGCATTTGCAGCATGGGGTCGGGTCTTTCCAAGGTGAATCTGAATTTGACTGGGTGTCGAGGCAAGTTGGATGCCAAGCCCAGAAATCTGCAGACTCATGCCTCGTGAGTGCTGGAAGGGACAGAACAGAGAGATTCGAACCCACTGCTTCAGCCTGGGGCCAGTGTTACTGGTGTGCTCCTACTCACAGTCTTGCCTTAGGAGTTTGCCATTTGGGGGGAGGTCATTGGGCTTGGGCCCATTTTCTGAAAATTTCCCCCAAGTTATTTTATTCCCATGGTATGTCTGCACTGTAACAGGTGTGTTGGGGAACAAATGCTTGAGGCTCTGGGCTTCTGGGACCACCTCCATGAACACAAGGATTTGGCAGGAATCACAGGTTTTCAACCTCATTTTGTTTCAACAGAGAAACTGTTTGTAACATGAAGGTTTATGTGGGATTGCTGTCTAAAAAGGCAGCCACACAGGGGGGAGCTGGCCTTCCAAATTATGGCCTTTTGTCCCCCACCCCTGGACTCCAGGATCTCTGCAGCCTTTGAATATCTTTCAGAAATCATTCTCTAAGGGAATTCGAGCTCAGACGGTCTTTGATGTAGCAGAGGCCCACTTTCCTTCCCTCACAGGGCAGCAGGCTGTACCGAATCAATGCTAGGCCTTTCCAGCTGTGTGACTTTGGGGAAGTCACTTCCCTTCTGTAGACAGGATGACAGAACCAGCCTCATGGAATTCTCAGTACAGGTTAAATGGAATAAGCAGAGGCAGCAGACATGATCAGTCATAGTCGTGTCTTTTTTGGCCCAAAAACGTTGAGGATCCTTTTTTCTCAGGATTCAAGGGAATCCCATAGATTAGTTGGCAAGATGGATGGTTCCCTGCTATATATCTGCCTCTTCCCTATTTCTCTGCCTGTCACGTGTCACTGAGAAAGGCAGGCTTTCCCTGTAAACCCCCTAGACTGAGATCCAGGATCTGTACCTTACACATTCTTGTGCTCAGCACTCAGTGCAGAGCCCATTCCCGAACAGATTCCCCCGAGATGCTTGCTGGGTGGCTGATGGGTGGCGTGCCAGAGCCCACTCCTGTGGGCATGCAAGAGCCAGTTGTGTACATCTCTTCCCAAGCCCGTATTAGGCCCTGGCAGCATGAAATTGGCCATGAATACTTGCAACATGGAACGCAAATGCTATAAAATCAGAGCCCCTTTCCCTGCTCCCACCCACTAGAGAGCTGGCTGTTAAACACCCAGCACCACGCCGCTCTCTGAGCTGCCCAGATTTTAAAAAATGGAAATTGAGCAGAGCAAAAGCATATGTATCAGAACATCATCATCCACATGGCTGCTTTGATGGTGAGCACAAAGGAATCTGCGAAGCGAAGAGTTGTAGGGTGGAGGGGTCAGAGAAGGATCTTGGGGGACAGAGAGGTTGTGGGTGTCTAGGAAGAAGGGATTGGGTGTCCAGGCTCTGGCAACCGAAGGGGAAAGGACACTAGCAGGTAAATAAAGGAACGTTCACCTTGCCCAGGACACTTAGGGGAGGCAGTGGCGGGACAGAGGGATTCAATTAGGTGGACCTGGAGGGATGTTTAGGTGTTGAGAAAGAGAAACTTGAATTTCGCTGCCGCCTGCAACAGTGATTTCTGTGCCTTGCAGGTATGTTGGCTTTAATGCACAGCGTTCACCTGCCAAAGGTACTGGCCTCCTTACCCTCTTGAGCTGGTGCACAGTCCAACTAAATAACTTCCAGAAAGCTTAGAAATTTAGGTAAACCAATGGGAGAGGGATCCAGAAAAGGAACAATGTGAGAAACTGGGCTGTTTGAGGCTGTGGTTTGAGGCTGAGAGCAGAGGGCACCGCTGCACAGTCCTCACTGTTTCTGTCCACGATTCGGGCTGATGGGTCATGGGACCAACCTCATTGGTTTTTTAATTTTAGCACGTTGGATGTTGACCAGTGCCTCCCTCAGAACCTGGGTCAGCTCCCTCGAGGTCGGTGGTTCTCAACGTCAGCTACCCCTGAGAATCGTCTGGCAAGCTTTCAAAATCCCAGTGCCTCAGCCCCAGCCCCGCTCAACAAAATCAGAGTCCCAGGGTGGGATGATGATGATGACGATGATTTTGCACACTACGGGTGACTGTAGTGTGCAGCCAAGGCTAAGGCACAGTACTCTAGGGCCCTGGCTGTCAGCTTTGGTGAGCACCAGCCTTTCCGCCCCCTTGCCTTGCCCTGAAGGACACCTTGCAACTCTGATTGCTTGCCCATCCCTGGAATTTCCGATTTAAGCAGTCTTGGAGAGGCCCAGAATTTCTATTTCTAACCTGTTCTCAGGTTCTAGGATGGGGCCACATTTACAAACCACTGCTGCCAAGTAACAGAAGCAGCATTTGGAAAAGTATCTGGTGGAGGAGTTGGGTAGGCCAGGGTCCCTGGCCCAGCTCTGTGGTTCTTGTCCGCATTATCCCACTCACGTGTTGGGAGCATTGGTCTGAACCGGGTTGATATTGCTCCTCACAGGACAGGTAACAACACCTGGAGATCTTTTGGGGTTTCATGACTCAGGGACTGGGTGCTCCTGGCCTCTAGTGGGAGAGAGCAGGGGTGCTCTCAGTATGTAGGACAGCCTGTCTGAGATTGAGAAACTCTGTTTTAAAGCCTCAGAGCTTCTTTTGGCTTCGTATATGAAGTGGGAATAGTCGTACTGGTTTTTCTAGACTGCTGGCAAGAATAAACAACATCCTATAGATAAAACACTGTAGGCAGGAAGCGCTCAGTAAATGGGAGTACCATCCACCCTTGAACTATAGGGATCTGAACTGCGCAGGTCCACCACCAGCAGGCCTTTCTCAATAGATGGACGGCATTGCCATTGTATTTTCTCTTCCTTATGATTTTAATAATATTTCCCTTTCTCTAGCTTGCTTTACTGTAAAATACAGAATATAATACAAATATCATACAAAATATATATCAACTGACTGTGTGATCAGTAAAACACCCGGTCAGCAATAGGTTTGTAATAGCTAAGCTTTGCGCGGGGTGGGCCAAAAGCTACACGTGGATTTTTTTTTTTTTAATTTTATTTATTTGATAGAGAGAGACACAGCAAGAGAGGGAACATAAGCAGAGGGAGTGGGAGAGAGAGAAACAGGCTTCCCACTCAGCAGGGAGCTCAATGCGGGGCTTGATCCCAGGACCCTGGGATCGTAATCTGAGCCAAAGGCAGATGCTTAATGACTGAGCCACCCAGGTGCCATCTACGCATGGATTTGAGGGCACAGGGGTTGGCATCCTTAACTCCTGTGTTGTTCACAGGTCAGATTTCGTAGTTCTTACTCAGCTGGGCCACTCAGTGATACAAACTTGGTTGAGGAACTTGACCTCCATGGACCTGTCGTCTTATCTGTAAAATGGGCACAGGAATAGCGCCAAACCCTGAAGGATAGTTGCAAAGATTAAAGGAAATAAGCTGTGTCAAGTCCTTAGACACACTCAACAAACACTTGTGATGGTTTCCCCATCATATCTTTGCACGGACCTTGATTGTCTCTGTTGAAGAATCTAAGATGCAGACTTTTGGCTTCTCACTTAGCAAGCCTGTGATACAGGTGGAAAATTGGCTGATTTCTGGCTTTCAGGTTGCAAGGGCCCAGGAACAGGAGCAGGATAGAGCACCCTTTCAGCATTGCAGGCCAGACCCGAGCCTCCAGAGCTGGACAGTGCTTCCAGAGAGTGCCCAGCTGCGCATGGTAACTCAGAAAACCCGATGTTTAATTTTTGCTTACCTGTTCCCAGCTTTAGTATAGGTCTGTTTTAATGAGAATTGGGTGATGTGAAATTTTTAGAAGACAAAACCTCCCTGGACCCATATTCCATAGGTAGACAGGCCTCAGCGCACCGAGTGATCAAGTGCATGTCCCCGCTCAACACTCCCCACTTACCAGATGGGACAGGACTTTAAACCAACTCTCTTGGACTCCCATGCCTGGTGTCTTCACCAGTCTGTGGCTCATGATGGGAGTTAGAACAGGAAGAAGCCCTCAAGGACGCCCAGAGGCCATCCGGAGATACCCTGGTCCAGCCATACCCCTGCATAGAGAGTTTGTGCTCCCCTCTGGACAGCAGCCTCAGAGGTAAATGTCCTTTCTCTGATCCACACACAAAATGGATTTTTAGCAACTGGATTTTATTGAGGAACAGACTCCCACTTCCCCCACCCCCGGCGTTCGAAAACATATTGTCTTCTTTACTGTAGTTCATTTTGCTTTCCGAGGTGATTAATGAATTAAAGATGCGGTGTATTTATTCTTTTGCCTGATTACCATTCTGTAATAAATCTAAGCTCTGGAGTCTGTCGATACAGGAAGGCCAAACTGCCTCTTTGGAAAATAAAGGTTTGTACGTTAAGCTCAACTTGCAGCTCTCTGAAACAGGAGAAAATTCACCCTTAGAGCCTTATAAAAATAAGAGGGAAGCTCATGGACACTTCAAATGGCCCCTAGAAGATTCCATGTCTGTGAATGACAAGGCACTTTGCACACACCTCCCTAGATATAGGAAGTACCTATTGACCTGTAGATGGAATTTTTTTATTGGGAATACCAAATGACGGGCTACTCATGGAGGTGACAGTGGGGAGGGAGGGGACAGCCATGAAGACCTTGCCCCAGCACAGTGAGCTCTTATCATCAGTTTAAAAAGGTGCTCTCTACAAGCTTTGGTAATCTCTGGCCGAATGGCCATGAGAACATGTGAGGATGAGATTGTTGATTCCCAGGGAGAGCTCCCAGAAGGCAAGGGACAGGCGCACTCAGAAGACCAGGGTGGGACGCCTGGGTGGCTCAGTTGGTTAAGCGGCTGCCTTCGGCTCAGGTCGTGATCCCAGCGTCCTGGGATCGAGTCCCGCATTGGGCTCCTTGCTCGGCAGGGAGCCTGCTTCTCCCTCTGCCTCTGCCTGCCACTCTGTCTGCCTGTGCTCGCTCTCTCTCTCTCTCTCTGACAAATAAATAAATAAAATATTAAAAAAAAAAGACCAGGGTAACATGGCAGCCAAGACCACTGCTCCTGAACTAAATGAGTCCAGCTCTGCTACACTAACTGTGTGACCCCAGAGCTCTGGGAAGTGGGCTTTCCCCCCAGAACAGGTGTAGGGGGTGGAGCAGGATCTCACTTCATATAACCCTCATCCAATTTGACATGTACATGACATGTCAAAGACAGCAAGCACATAAAAAGAAACAGATAGGGGCACGTGGGTGGCTCAGTAGTTTGGGCTATAGGCCCAGGTCATGATCCCAGGCTCCTGGGATTGGACCCTGTGTTGGGCACCCTGCTCAGCAGGCAGTCTGCTTCTCCTTCTCCCGCTCCCTCTGCCTACTGCTCCCCCTGCTTGTGCACACACACACTCTCTCTCTCAAATAAATAAATAAATAATCTTAAAAAAAAAAAAAAAGCAAAGCTAGGTTGGTAGTATCACTGGCAATTTCCTTTCCTTCTTTTTTATTTTTTAAAAAGAAAAAAGCAAAAAGCAAAACAAAATTTACTTAGCCTGTGGCTTAGATAGGTCCATTTCTCACCACCACTGATTAGACAGAACATATAAAATAAAAATATGTGTTTTACATATATATAATTCACACAAACTTAATAATAAAATGTCAGATTGAATGAGTCCATTCCAGGGACTCTATAAAATCTCCTAAAAATATATTCAAGAGTCTGTCCAAGTGCATTTTCCTGGAAAGAGGGTCTCTGTATTCATCAGAGCTTCAGAGAATCCAATAGCCAAAGCCCATCTGGAGATCAAACCCCAGGTTCCAAAGACCTTGTCTCTCCATGTGAGCTTGCCAGCCCGGTGCTGGTGAGGCAGGCACAGAAGGTTTCTCGGGGCCCTTCAGACCTCCCGGGGCCTGAACAGATGCAGGCAAACTCAACTAGCTCAGGGTTGCCACTCTCTGATCTCAGTTCCCTCCTCCGGAAAATGGGGACTTCCAGAGGGTCAGGTGGCCCGAACGCAGTGCCAGGCCGAGACCAGTCCTCACTGGTCCAACCACACGTGGTTGGTTGGCAACAGGCTTCCAGAGTCCCCCGTGCCTGGGAGGAGCCAGCAGTCCTGTCCTCAGCTGAGCCTCACCTCTGTGGGCTGGACAGCAGGGAGAGTTAGACACTGGGCAGTTTGGTGCCTGACCCCTGACTTGTGCCCCTTTCCTGGCCGGCCCACGCCCCTCCAAGCATCCCCAGTTCCTTTGGGATGCCGACAGATTGCAGTCCCTCTCTGCAGGGGAGTTAAGAGACTCGCAGATAGATGAGCTGGGGGACTGCTTCATAGCTGCTCCCCCACCCCTGGCTCAAGGTCCCATGATGACACCGCTGAGCTTGTGCACCTGTGGACTGATTCCTCACTTTTCCTCCTCCCCCAGATTCCACCTTTCTCCCCTCTGCAGCCAGAAAACGGACTGTGTAGGTAACAGATAGAAGGAAGAAGTGTCTCAGCAAGGCAGACGTGCTTCTTAGGGCCAAGAAAGGCTCTTTCCACCTTCCAGCAAATCATAAAATTGCCGGGGTGAGGAGAGAAGCTGCCCAGGAGGACTTGGCACATAGTTATGCAGGGAGAGCCTCTGACTGGCAAGTCCCCAAGGCCTGAGCGGGTGGCAGGGACAGTGGGGGAGGGAATCTGTTGAAAGCAGGGTTTGTGCCCCTTGTGAGGCTTTCCACCTGGAAGGTTCTCCCTTTCTGCCTTTGCTCCATGTGGAATTGTGAACTAGGTTAAGAAGAAACTTCAAACCTAAACTATTAGTTTGGGGCTGCCTTTCCCAGCATCCCAAAATGACACAGGTGATTCTACTCAGAGGACTCTGGGTGAGATTTATGAAAGTGAAAACCTTATAAGGAGCAAGAGGCTTCCTCCTTCCTGACCAGAACTACAGATGAGACACCCGCTGTATGAGAAGCAGATAGAAAATCAGGTGTTACAGTGCTCTGAGATCACCCAAGCAGTCAAGACTCATTTTATGTGTGTGTTTGTTCATTTTTGCTAGCTCTGCATTTATTAAAACATCTAGAACATTGCTGTCCAATAGCAATATAAACACGAGCCACGTTAAAAATTTTCAATTTTCTAGCAGCCACATTTAAAAAAGTAAAAAGAAACAGATGAAATCTATGTTAATATTTTTAAAACAAATACATCAAAATATTATTATGATCACATGTGATCAGTATGAAAGTATACTTATGAGATATTTTCCAAGCATTTCCTTTTTGTGGCAGGTCCCTGAAACTGGCTGTGCATCTCACATTGGATGCTAAATGGTCAGTGGTTAATGTGAAATGGTCAGACTAAGACAAAAAAGATGTGCTTACCAGAAAAATTTTTTTGTACTGTTCCCATTTTCAAATTTAAAGGTAAAGTAGTTAGAATCAAATATAAGTAAAACCTACCTTCCTCGGCCACTCTTCAGGTGATCAGTAGCTGCATGAAGCCAGAGGCTGTCCTTGGACAGTACAGCAAGCTCTGGAGTTGAGGAGTTACCCAAAGTATCTGAAAACCACAAAGTACCAGTCTGAGTTTTAGCATTGTCTGGTATCAGGGACTGCGTGCCTTACAGATGCTCCCTGAAGCCTGTATGTTAGATCCCCCAGAGGGCAGGGGCCACCTGTGGAGTAGAAAGACATTGCATGCTGCCTGCATGTAATATGGAATGCAAATGTGCACAGAAGGGACAAATTAAGGACCGACTGCCAGGTAGGTACACATGAATTTAGAACAGGAGCCTGGAGGAGGTTTTGGTTTTTGTTGAGGGGAAGGTAAGAGGGCATTGAAAAAGGTGGAAGGGGCTGTATTTCCTGGACCAGGGGAGAGGCTGGATCTGGGTGGGATTATGTTTCCTCCTCTTCTTTTTGTTCTGCTAAGGAGTTAAGTCCCGGGTTAGAGTTCTAGATACTCTCTTCCCAGCAAGTGTGGGGCCTTCTCTGAAACAGGGAAGCCTAAGAACGGGGGTTGGAGAGAGCGTGAAACTCTCCCAGGCCTAAATATATCATGTATTCCCAGGCTTAGAAATACTCTATAGTGTTAGGTGGCATCCAGGACATAGATAACGGAAGAATGTCCCATGTTTTGGTTAGACCATCGACCTTTAAGCTTATAAGATGGATTTTTTCCTCAAGGGCTAAGGACTGTGCCTCTGAGTTCTAGGCCCTGGAACATGGTAAAAAAGCCCACTCACTTATTCCTTCCTCTTCCCATTAATTTATTTATCCACCTAACATCACCTGTTAAGAACTATGCCTTGAGGCAGTGGGATGCTGGAAATATAGATGGGAGCAAAACAAGCTAATCCCTGCTCATCAACAGCTTCACCATCAGTTGGCAAAGCTGGACTTGAAACAAAGATCCATTACAATTGTGCTAAGTGCCATAAAGGCTGAGACCAGAGTCCTGTGGCCAGACCTGGTCTGGACATTAGGAGATGGGATATTTACATTATTTAAGGATGAGAAGGATCATGTCTTGAGAAGTTAGGGAAGATAGTTGGAAACGGGGAATATATTGGAAGGCTGGGCAGGAAGGAGCTGAAAGCTGACTGCTTGGTGCACAGGGCTCATGTCAAGGCCAGAGACACTGTGGTGTCCATTCTGGGCTCCTTTGTACTTACCTTGGTGTCCCACATACCACAGGTGCTCAACAAATACTTTCTGAATTAGTGAAGGCAAAGAATTATCCTGAGGACCCCCAACTTTTGGGAGAAACTCCTGTTAAGCACCCAGACACACCACCACTTTTCTCAGCCCATTGAATTCCATTCTGAATTGTGCAGATAATTATTCTAACTTTCCCTGGCTTTGGAGAACATGTTCTGCTCCACCTTTTTTTTTTTTTTTTTTTAAGATTTTCTTTGTTTATTTGACAGAGACAGAGATGGTAAGAGAGGAACACAAGCAGGGGGAGTAGGGAGGGAGAAGCAGGGAGTTCAGCAGAGAGCCTGATGTGGGGCTCAATCCCAGGACCCGGGGATCATGACCCGAGCTGAAGGCAAACCCTTAATGACTGAACCGCTCAGGTGCCCTTCTGTTCCACTTCTTAAGACCTTTTCCACAGTGCTGCATTTTTGGAGGAAAACATATAATGCAGGTTATTTTTCCTATTCTTAGCTACGTAGCTTATGTTTTGTTTTTTATTTCGGGTTTTTAACACTTTTTATTTTATATTTTATTTTCAGCACTACATTGGTTCTACTTAATTTGAAATGCCTACATCAGCGATCACATAGGTTTCTCTCTTCTGTCCTCTGAAATTTTTCTGATTTCTCTGATTTAACCAGCTGGGTCTCCAAAGCAATATATGACTTAGGGAATTTCTTGAAAGAATAGCGTTAATGACAAAGACATAAGAAGAGGGCGCCTGGGTGGCTCAGTGGGTTAAAGCCTCTGCCTTCGGCTCAGGTAATGATCTCAGGTCATGATCCCAGGGTCCTGGGATTGAGCCCCACATTGGACTTTCTGCTCAGCAGGGAGCCTGCTTCTCCCAGCCCCCCTCTGCCTGCCTCTCTGCCTACTTGTGATCTCTGCCTGTCAAATTAAAAAAAAAAAAAAAAAAAAAATCTAAAAAAAAAAAAAAAAGACATAAGGAGAAACATAAAAGTAAACAAACCGAACAGAACCCAAACAATAATATGATGGGAGAAATCTTAAGAACCCATGTTCTGCTTTGCCACATCTGCCCATCAATATCCAAACCATTAACTGATGTACAGAGAGGAAGGAAGGAAAAAAAAAAAGAGTGAAATATAGCACCATCAGCATCTTTCATTTCTGTTGGCTCCTCCAATTTAAAAATGGAATCATGTTTAACATCTTAATTAGGGACAGTAATGTACAACAGTTTTTTTTTTATGAACATCTAGTAATTTACTCTTGAAGTAAATTATAGTCAATTTATCTACAGTGACAAGTCAATAAAACAGTGCAAGACTCAAGCTTTTTAATCACCTAATATTTGTTTCCTGTTTTTACTACTGAATGGCGGTCAGGGCAACAGGTAAGGGGTGTGAACAGCTTAGGGTGGGTGGTTTGGCTTTTGAAATCTGCTACTTGAGCATCCCCCCCTTTTTTAAAGGATTTTATTCATTGGAGAGAGAGAATGAGTGGGGAGGGGCAGAAGGAGAGAGAGAAAGAATCTGCTCTCAGCGTGGAGCCTGAAGCCGGGCTGGACCCCACAACTATGAGCTTAAGACCTGAGCTAAAACCGAGAGTCAGAGCTCAACTGTCTAAGCCACCCGAGTGCCCCTGCAGGCTTCCGCTTTGAAAGGCCTGATCCGATGTTTGCCAGCTGTTGTTGGAATTTGTGGAAAGAGGCACTTTATTGAAGAGAAAGATGACAGGGGTCTTCTGGTTCTCACTGTGTGCATGGTCAGGGTGATTCAAGAGGTAAACCCAACTACCGCCTGCTTTTAACTATGGTTCATTCTAAAGAGAGTTTTAAACATGTGCACAAACCATCAGTAGCTGAAATCAAGGGGCCTCCAGGGGCTTTCTTCTTGGTCAGTAGCCCAGCCCACTCAGACCATGGCCGATGTCCTCAGGCGCGACACTTGTGTTTGATGAGCTGTACTGTGGTTTCAGGAACAGTGATCAGATCAAACAGCCCCCCAAACAAACACACAGCCACCAGGCGAGATTGTACAGACACACCCTGCATAGTGGTTTCTGTGGTGGCTTCTGCTGGTTCAGAAGGACATGCATGTGTCCAGCTAAGAATAAATAAATTCTTTGAATAATGTCCCTGACTTCAGAGAAAGGAAGCATGGAGGTTAGTCTGTGATCATGTTGTAAAGTTTAACCATTTCCTAAGGATAGGGAACCCCCATTGGGAACATGAGAACCAGGTTAAGAATCCTAGAAGAAGGGGGAAGATTTTTGATATGTTTTGTTTTCCCCAGGAAAACCAATGGGCTGATGAATGGAACCCCAGCTAGATGGCAAGATTAGGAGGATAAGCAGTATCCATTCGGCTCAATACTCTGTCCTCAGGGCTGAGGACAGTATTCCAAATTACTGAATTTCCCCCACTCTGTGCCTCTTACTGTGCTTTGCTGTGTTTGAACAACAGAGCTGATCCTGAGAAGTTTGATCGGGCATTCCCTTTTTTCCTAAGTGAGCAGACAAATGATAATATAAAGTCAGTTCCAATAATACCTTTTATTTTAGACTCAAGGAGCAAAGAGCTAAACTATGGTCATATGAAATGACAAATCCAATCAGTGTGATTCAATAGAGGGAAGGATACTTGACTTCAAACCCTGGTATTTCCTTGAGATGGGGGTGCTGCCTTCCTTCCTTCCTTCCTCCTTCTTTCACTTTGTAATATATCGTTTCCACTGTACTCATTCTTTCAGGATGGTCTAACTCAAGCGTAATGGTCACGTTTCCCTTTCACACTTTGATTTCCACTTTTTCTGACAACCATTGTGCTCATAAAATGGGCCCCACAGACCAAAGCAAGCCCAAACCTGGTTGATCCTTGATCCCTTGGAAGGTATGTTGGCTTTGATGGTCTCCACTGGGTTGGCCCAGGGCCGAACTTCATGGAGAGGGTGAGAGAAGGCAACATGATTCCCCTGAACAGCCCCCATCATAACATGGACCATTCACTGCTCTTCCTTGATGTACCCATCAGCCTGGGCTCAAAGGTCACATGCCAGAGAAAGCTTTCTCTTACGGCCTAAAGTATGCTCAGTCTCAGTTGTAGGACCTCAAAGCATCTGCGTGTCTACTTCACATCCCAGCAGCACGGCTCCCTGGAACGAATGTGTGTGTCTCCTCCTGCATCCCTGCCCCTCACAGAGTATTCAGCATACACCAGGCACTTAATACACATTAGTTGAATACATGGGAAACTACACATGACCCTGTATTTATTATATTAAATGGCATTACTGGAGGATGGCCATGTTCAGGTTATAAGAGATCATGCATATAATCCTTGCAGCACCTTTGGAGCTGCCCTCTGATGTGATCCCTCATATTGCACATGAGGAAACTGAGTCAAAGAGAATCTGATGTGCCCAAGGCCATATAACTAGTAAGCAGCAGGGCCAGTACAAATTGAGGGCTGTAACCAGCACCTGGGAGCAAAACAGTCTCGATCCAGTTGTGCTCTGCACGGGGGCTGACTCTACCAGTGGATGCTGCTGCTTGCTCACAGGCAGGGTTGTTTTCACTGCCCCTATGTGCTTGGGGGCCTGGAAAATGCTGTGGCAAGATCACTGGCAGAGAAATTCCAGTTTTCTCCTCTTCCACCCTCAAACCGCTGATGTTGGCCATTGTCTAATTTTCTCCTCCAAAAATGGAAACTTTGGGAAATTACCTTGGCAGAAAAGTCTTTCCTAGCTCTTCCTCAGCAGCCCATGCATTGATATAGCTGGCACTCATGATGGAGTTGAATTAAAAGGAAAAACAAAACACTCTCACTAGCTGAAGTTTGTCAAATGGGGTGCTGGCTAAAAAGACTTTGTATGTGTCAAAAGATGGCAGAGAACCCACAATGGAAAATCACCACCAGAGCCGACATGTATGGAGCATTTCCCTTGTGTTAAGGATGGTTCTAATAGCTCTTCATTTCATATACATAAAGTCCTTACAACAATCCTATGAAGTGGTTGTGATTAATTATCTCCATATTTAAAATGTGTAAACTGAGGCATAGAGAGATTATCTGACTTGGCCTCACTCATACAGAGGATCTGTGAAAGGTGCCCATTGAGCTTGGGATGAAGAAGAGCAGAAAGAGATTTCCAAAGTCTGCTCAAGTAACTACTGCCTGGGCTCAATCCTCACACTGGTAGCTTAAGAGCATGGTGAGAGTGTTTATACCACTGAAATTAGCAAATACTAGACTTTTGGGCTTCCCCAGCCTCTGAGAGCTGGTTGTTTAACATTGACCAGCACACTGACCTGCTTGGAGGTAAGAAGGGGCCAGGTATTGAAGGACAGTGAATTTATTTCAGAGACCTCAGACTATCATTTATAGAGTATTGGTTTTTGTCTTAGCTCAGGTTTCTGAAAAAGCAGAGCCTGAGGCAAGCATTAAGTACTGATCTTTCAATGGGAAGTACAGTCCCAGGGCAGCATGCATAAAGCTCCAGGGAAGTAAAAGAGTAGGGGGCGGGGTGGAAACAAACACAAGATGATGGACTGGTGGAGAAGAGAGGCCCCAAGGAACAAAGGCTGCATGAGAGATATGTCCAGTACAGTTTACAAACTGTAGGATGCAAGAGTTTCAGTTGTGGGAACTTGTCCCAAGGACAGTTTCCTGGGACCCATCCTGAGAATTCTGAGTGTTCAGAACTGGAGTTAGGCTCAGGAGTTGCCCTTTCTAGGGAGCATCCTAGGAGAATTTGAGGCAAGGGGTCAGTGGGCACATGCACAGGAACACTGGGGGACACGAAGGTGACCCCACTCTTTTGTAAGCATCCTTATGTTTTCCTTCTTAAGCATCCTTCCTTCCTTAAGCATCCTTTCCTTCTTAAGCATCCTTCTTGTATTCCTGTCTTCCCTTCTGACATCCTTTCTGAAATGCCATTCAGACCTCTAAAACTCTGATCCAATTCTGACTCTGATCGGCTTTTCCCACTAGTCCTCAGGTTCCCTTGAAGTGGTCTTCCCCCTGTTGGGGTACCTGTGGTGCAGCACACATTCTGCATCTTCCCCCTGGGAGTGTCTGAGAAGACGGGCTCCCAGGGACCAGCAGGTGCAGGTGTGGGATTCTTTACTTGGTCACTTTACCACTTTCAGGTCCTTCATCTCTTCATCTGCAGATTGGAGACCCGGGTCCCCACCTTGTGGGGTCGCTAAGACGGTCACATTGGGGTACCCTTCTGCAACTCACGTGGTCCCTCCATGTGGGGACTGAGCAGCACATTAGCTATCACATGGGTTTCAAGCCATCGGGAGAATATGCAGCTTATCTTTCCCCCAGTGAGCTGGCCATAGGACCACAGTGTCTTCCAGGGCACCATGCTAGACCCTCCTCCCAGAAGGCAGAGAGAAGAGATCAGGGACTTGCATCAGTCCCCAGGGCTTCCTTTGAAGCACTGGAGTCCATGGGAGGTGGGCCCACTCAGTCGCACCAGCCCAGGGCTCATGGTGGAAGGCAGGCTATGTAGCAGAGACACCACACTGAGGAGTCTGACAAAGGTGCTTTCTGAGCACTTGCAGACTCAACTGTCTACTGGAACCTCCCCCCGGGAGAGGCTTCTGGAACAGGGTTTGTGTGAGACTCCAGCAGCGTCATGACGGGCTCACACTGGCCTCTGCACTCACCAGTGTCCCCTCTGGAACACAGCAGGCTTCTCTTGTATTGTGGAGCATTGCAGAGGGCCAAGGCAGCCCCTAGACATGGACGGGGTGCTGGAAGGAATGGGTACTTCCTTCCAAAGAGACCCAGATCTGTTGCTGAAACAGTGGTTGAGTATGACAGCTGACAGTTTCTGAGCACTTGGTCTGTGCCGGGCACTGTATTTTCTCACTTCACTTAATCCTCCCTAATTAAGCCAGGTTGGGGAAGTTCATAACCCACTTCACAGGGAAATTGAGGCTCACAGGTCCTGTAAATTGGAAGTTCAGATCTCAAGTTGCCCACACCCCAAATCTCTGTGCTCCTTCAATTTTGCCTCATGCACATGTGGGGCCCTTGTTACATCTCCCTGCCATTGCCTCCAAACCTAACTGGTATTGCAGCATGGAAGCTGGTAGATCGGGGTTGTTGGGGGATTGGGCAGGGGAGCCATAGTCTTACCCTCTCATTTTACCAGCACCACCCATGCACGGGCCATGAACAACCACCAGGAAGAAGTGCCCTCCTGGAAATCGTAGTCCAGGGCAACAGCTCCAGGACCAGCTGCCTGCAAGGCAGTTTGTGGTTAACGAAGCCAAATGATAAGGATTTGAGATCCTGTCCCAAACAGGAAATAGGGAAGAGGGGATAGGAGGGGGTCAAAATACTAGAGCACTGAGAAAATGTTACAAAAAAGCTAAGACTTGAAATCATCTCCAGGGAGGATGGGGAATTCTCTAGCCAGTCAGAGGAGAAGGGGTTTCAGATGAGGAGACCGCAGGTGCAGAGGCTCGGAGGTATGAGGGACTTGGACAGTGTTCAGAACAGCTATGCCTCCCATTGTCCTGATAGCAGGTGTAGCATAATGGCCGTCTGGACGGTAGGTCTTAGGACTGGTAGGCCTCAGAGCAAGTAGGTCTCGGATCTTTACGCCAAGCTAAGGAGTATGCATTTTATCCTACAAATATTTTGAAGATCTGTGTTCCTTTGACTCCCAAAGGATAAAAGAGAGCAGCAAAGCAGGGTTGAAGCACGTGGTGGAATTAGGTAGGGCCAAGCCCGACCCTCAAGGTGAAGCATGGGCAGGATATTTCTGCAAAAGGGCCAGAGACAGAGAGTTTGAGCAGGTTCCATCTCGGTTACTAAACTCTGACCCTGGATTGAGAGAGCTCCCCTAGATACGGAAACGACTAGGGGTGGCATAAATAAATTTTATTTACAGACACTTAAATTTGACCCTCATATAATATTCATGTGTCACAGAATATCATTCTTTTGATTTTTAAGACACCATCCAAAACATGAAAACCAATCTTAGTTCCTGGGCTCTACGAAAACAGGCAGTGGGGATTTGGACGGTGGACCGGAGTTCTTGGCCCCTGCTCTGGGCCACAGTACAGAGTACAGTAAGGGGCGCCAGTCTTGGCTGGAGACCCAGCCTTTGGAAGGTCATCTCTTCCTCAGGGGACCTCTCTGATCAGTGAGGGTGCAGTCACATACAGCAGGCCTCCAGGGGAGCGGCCGGGGGTGAGCTCCTTGTCAGCCTCTGTGGCTCCCCAGTGTATGGGTTTTGCAAAGGGCCTGTGCACATCGGGCCTTTGCATGCTCAGCCTGCTCTCTGGGGGTCACGGTGTTCTTCCAGACAGGCCATGGCGCTGCCATGGTGGGTGACAGGTGGTGCTGCCAGGTGGAAACAGCCGGGGGAGGCCCTGGAGGCTGTGGTTCTGGAGGCGACCTTCAGCCTAGAGAGGCTGTTTCTTGAGCTGTCTCTGGTGCCATAACGGGGGAAGGAGCTCCTCTGGCCTCGGTGGTTCGTGCTGCCCCAGTGTTGACAGTTGGCCCAGGTGCACGAACTCAGCTCATTGCAGGGTGTGCTCTGGAGCAGAGCCGTTTAGGAGGCTGCTTGCCTTCCCGTTGTTTTTACGGTCCTCCTTGATTTGTGGATCCATCCCTTTGTAAGCTGCTGGCATGGAAGCGGCGTTTCATCCGCAGATTCGTTGGCTCGAGGGCGATGGTCTTTCACCTTCCAGGTCAGTGAGAATCGGGGCTGCCAGGAGGGGATGAGTGTGTCTTGCCTTTCCCGCTGTGGTTCTTGCCATGGCACTTTTTCAGATGCTGCAAGCTGACCACGGGGGTGTCAGGCTTCAGACAGACAAAATGGAACCAAAGAGGGGGATCATTTTCAGAGAAGTGCCAACCTGAAGGGAGGTTTTCACACTGGGGAGGTGGCCAGGGTAATCGAAGCTGGGCCTCGCCAGCCATGCCAGGGGCCAGGCGGGGAATCAGTTCAGTTCAGTCCTTGCTAAAAACCCACAAGTTCCTCACCTTGAATTTGATACGGGTGGCCTGAAATTGTTTGATAAGCTTTCGCAGACAGGATCTCGTGGCTTTCTCAGAGCAGAGAGCACTGTATTGAGGAGTGGTTCAGCCCCAGCCTGCCGTGCAGTCCGACTCTGCTGATGCTAGCTGCCCTTGTCTTCGTTGACCCACCCGTGAGTGGGGACGTGTCTACAGCAGCAGCCTCACAGAGGTGCTCCAGGCCGTGGTCCCCCACGGCTGCCGGTGTGCCACGGCCTGCATGTGCCCCTCCCCCCCGCCCCCACCCTGGGCACATCATGGCTGCTCCTTCCCATGTCCGCGTTGTTAGCCCTCATCCCTTCGAAAGAGATCTCTGAGCAGGGGGCTCAGTGCTTTGCATACAACAACTCATTTAAACCTTAGAACGGCCCTCCAAAGTAGGAAATACAGCTTTTATTTTACAGATGAAACTAGGCTGCAGTGGTTTATGGGTGGAGAGGATGTTTGTCTTTTGAGCAATAATATCTGCTGATGTAGAAGATGAATCAAATCTGTCCTCATCCCACCATCCCGTGGGCACACTGTTTGGTGCCTGGTTAGTGAATGTTTTCCTTTTCCGGAGAAGCTGAGGCAGCATGGGGGGAGGCTCCGGCTGTTGGGCTCTCGGCTATAGACTTCTCTACTCTGCCATCCCTCTGTACTCGGTAGCTTCACTTTTGGGGTGTGGGCCACCACCACCCCCCTCAGGACGCCCAGCATCCCGGGGGCCCACTGTACTGTCTTGTCACAAGTCCGTGAGTCTGGCAGGCAGGGTACCAAGATACTGGCTCCTCTGGAAGTCTGTATAGAAGCACCAAAGAGGAAAGAAGGAACAGGACACCGTGAGTCCATTAAAATAAAATGTTTCCCAGAATGATACAAGACTCTCCATCTTCAAGGCCATCCATGTAGCCACAGACTAATTAATGGTCACTGGAGATGTTGTGCTAGAAGGCTTTCTTGTGAAAATGTTTTATAATGTATCTATAAATCCAGAGGCTGAAGACCAACCAGCACATGTGGGCTGCCCCCCCCCCCCACGATGCAAACTGTTTTTACTTTGTTTTATCTTAAGCTTCTTTTCTCTCTGAATATGAGATACGAGTTAATTCATTACACAATTGGGCTTTATGGTTTGTTTATGCTGATTCCGATCACAGAAAAAATGACTACCTGGCGTTAAAAAAAAAAAAAAACTAATGAAAAAACAGGCATCAATCAAGAACATTTATGAATAAAGACTTTAAACATCCATACTTAGAAATATATATGATATTTAGAAATAGATCTGAAGACTTATGTAATGTGTTTTAATCAAATCTTGAAGAGAAATTGGCCAATAAATCAAATCTTGAAAAGAAATTGGCCAATAAATCAAATTTAGAAAGAAAGTGACAGATAAATCAAGTCTAAAAAAGAAAACAACCACTATATCAAATCCATGATATGTTTATTAAAAGCAAAGGATCTTAGTTTTTTGTGAATCTGTGTCTTCCCTGAGCCCATGTATTAGGACTGTATTTAGGAAACAAGATGTTTATACTTTTTATGCTATTGTATATTTCGTGCATATATCACACACACATAATTTTGTAAACCAAAATAAACAGGGGATCTGGAGTGGGGTAGAGGAGAGAGGAGAAAAAGAATCAATTGTAGACAAATGCCTAACACCAGCCTTGCTTCTGTGTGGTTTCTAGGATTTATGCTATAGGGTACCTTATATGATTACAAAGCATCCACATAACACAGCCTTTAGGACATCAGCAGCCAGACTCCTTGGGATCTAAAGCAGCTCTGATGAATCTTAAATAATCTTTCACAGTGAACTGAGTATATCAGTTCTAGAAGGAGCTATATTTTGCATGTGTGCACCAATATATAAGACATAATTTCATTTACTTTAAAATTAATTTTAGGAATTTTCCATAAAGGTATTAAGGTATATCTAAGTAGATTTTCAAGATCAAGTCACGGGCATGCGCGTGCATGTGTGCATGAAGGATGCTTCCAAGTCTCCAGGTGTCTGTCTTCCCTATCTCGTTCCCTTCCCCCATAGCACTGTGTGCCTCATTTCAGAAAGGAACTTTCTGAACAAAAAAGGAGAAGAAACTTTAGACTTGTGCTCACTTCCTTGACAGCCACAAGTCCTGCATTTTTCAACAGAGACATGAGTTGAAATGTGCTGTATCCTTGCCCCAATAGTGAGCTGATGGTTGTCATATCCTATGTCCCCAAATCCAAGCCTAGAAAATTAGGTTCCCTGTATTTAAATTCCTCCTTAGTTAAGTTCATAAATATGTCATAGAAGTTCATCTGCCTCACAGTGATTTCCAGTGATAATATTAGTGGTTGGTCAGTTGTCTGGTTAGGGTTTTTTTTCTTTTTTTTTTTAAAGATTTTATTTTATTTATTTGACAGACAGAGATCACAAGTAGGCAGAGAGGCAGGCAGAGAGAGAGGAGGAAGCAGGCCCCATGCAGCGCAAAGAGCCCGATGCGGGGCTCGATCCCAGGACCCTGGGATCATGACCTGAGCCGAAGGCAGAGGCTTTAACCCACTGAGCCACCCAGGCGCCCCTAGTGTTTTTTTTTTTTCTTTCTTTCTTTTTTTTTTTTTTTTGTTGGATACATTTGACACATAACTTAAGGTATAGCATGTGTTACTTTGATACATTTATATATTGCAGTATGGTTGCCATCATAGTAATATTTATCATATTACATACTTAGAGTACAATTGTTGTCTATATTCAATATACTGTTGTGTGGGCCTTTTGTCTTTAGTCTACATACGTGCACAGGAGGTAGGTAGTCTTTTTTTTTTTTTTCTTTTTAAAAATTTACTTCTTAAAATTTATTTAGTTGAGAGAGAGTATGAGCATGAGTAGGAGGAAGGACAGAGGGGGAGGGAGAGAATCCCAAGCAGACTTCACACTGAGTGTGGAGCCCGACATGGGGCTCCATCTCATGACCCTAAAATTATGACCTGAGCTGAAATCAAGAGTCAGATGCCCACTGACTGAGCATCCAGGTTCTCCATGGGGCAGGTATTCTTATTTTTGCCATTTTACAGAGTAGGGGACTGAGGCAGAAAGACAGAATAATATGCCCAGGGTCACATAGCTGGTGGGCAATAGGGACAGAGTTTGAAAGAGTGTGTGCTCCTAACCAGCATCTTCACTTGTTCCTGCCCTCAGCAATATGTACTCTGTTCCTAAACATATGGCCATGTCAGTAGTAAATTAGAGCCAGCCCGCAATTCCTGGACTTACTCTTTTTTTTTTTTTTTTTAAGATTTTATTTACTTATTTGACAGAGAGAGAGAGATCACAAGTAGATAGGCAGGCAGAGAGAGAGGGAGAAGCAGGCTCCCTGCTGAGCTGAGAGCCCGATATGGGGCTCTATCCCAGGACCCTGAGATCATGACCTGAGCTGAAGGCAGAGGCTTATGCTGAGCCACCCAGGCGCCCCATTTTTTTTTTTTAAGATTTTATTTTTCTTGGTCTTACTCTTGACCACATAGTACTGCTACCTGAGGCCAACAATAAAATACAAAAGACAGGGTTGATAGCCAACTTCTTCCAGTGCTTGTAAGAATCATGTGTCTTCATGGGAAGCAAGCTGCTTCTCAACACCATCATGGCCTTACATGAAATGGCATAATTTTTTTAAAGATTTTGTTTATTTATTTGACAGAGATCACAAGCAGGTGGAGAGGCAGGCGGAGGGTGGGCGGAAGCAGGCTCCCCGCTGAGCAGAGAGCCTGACATGGGGCTCGATCCCAGGCCCCCAGGATCACGACTCGAGCCGAAGAAAGAGGCCTTAATCCACTGAGCCACCCAGGTGCCCCGAATTGGAATAGTTTTAATTCCTAGACATTTCCATAAAGATTGACTCCCTTGCTGGGCACCTTAAAAATGATCTCATTACTCCTTGTGTCATTCCCATACACTGAAACATGTCTGTTCTCTCACCCAAGTCACAGGACTCCATACAGAGCCTGGTATAAATTAAAGTTTGTGATTGGGAAGCTTATCTTATTCTCTAAGTGTCATTTCTAGATTAAGCCTATAACATCCCACTCTGAAAAGAAAAAAAAAAGTTCTCTGGTTGATTTGGATTTTCACCTGCATTACCTAGCAATGCCATTTAAATAAGCTGCCTCAGATGATCGAATAGCAAGGTGGTCATAGCCCTGTGCTTACAAAGTTAGGACTTCTGGGGGCTTTTCCCCAATGAGGTGAAGTTTTAGGTTCTTTTTGGTCTCCTTAATTCTTTGATGATATTGGTGCATTTATCTGCATGTGCGCGCACACACACACACACACACACACCAGTCTATATACTTGGATTATTGGTAGATTTTAGAACATTCACTCTTTTCTCCTGGAGTCATTTTTCCCTGCAGTGGCTTGTGAAAAGTTAAAATTCTCCACTAGGGCTGGCTTCATTGGTGTGTAACGTCTGCAGTCATCTGGGGCTCCTGCTCAGAAGGGCCATATTTGGTTTAACGCTCTGCTTGTCCTCCTGAAATTCATCAAAATTTTTAAGTAAGAGGTCCCAAACTGTCATGTCACAGTAGGCCTTCTAAATGACACAGCCGGTCCAGCTCTGCCTTCCCCACCTTTAACCACATGTATATCTTCTCCAATTTGATTTGCTAGCACTGAAGAATCAAATTACTCTGAATTTTCTTGTATACTTTGTAACACCTGTTCTTTAGTACTTTGTTCTGCCAGGCTCATTTCCCCCTCTCCCAGTATTTAAGAATGGAATTTAAAATCATGGAGGGGAAGATCTCAAAGACCATCACTTAATATTCTAGTAGTTAGTAGGGAAAAAAACAACAGAAATGCATGCCAAATGGTCTCTTGGGAGGTGATGAGGGATGCTGTCCTCCTCTGTGGGAGACTGAGGTCCCTGGCCAAAGACTGAGCTCATACAGAACAACCCTGGGCTTCTTATGAGGCTCATCTCAGTGGCGGTCAGATATAAATAATACTAAAGGGTATCAATCTCATCAATTTAATATTACCAGGATATTAACAGGGTATATCTGTCATTTTAGTTTGCTCTTCTTAGGTAGTGATCATATAATGATATTAATAAATTTATAAATATGGATACCACCAATGTACAATATTGATTAATACATTAAATAAATCAGTGCTTTCATTTAGGAAAATAACATTTTGAAATCACTCAGAATTCTTATTCTCTGGGATGCCTGGGTGGCTCAGATGGTTAAGCAGCTGCCTTTGGCTCAGGTCATGATCCCAGGGTCCTGGGATTGAGTCCCGCATCGGGCTCCTTGCTCAGCGGGGAGCCTGCTTCTCCCTCTGCCTGCCGCTCTGTCTGCTTGTGCTCTCTGTCTGTCAAATAAATAAATAAAATCTTAAAAAAAAAAAAAAAGAATTCTTATTCTCTGAATCAACACTGTCCAATAGAACTTTCTCTGGTGGTGAAAATATGGTATATCTGGGCTGTTCATTGTGGTAACCACCAGACATGTGTAGTGAAAGGAGGCTAATATAACAGGGGAACGGAATTTTTAATTTTAGCTAATTTTTGTTAATTTAAATTGAAATAGCCATGCATAGCCACTTCCTACTGTACCAGACAGCACTGAGGAGTTATTGCTCTTATTTTGTATATGCTGTCCTGTCCCCTAGCCAAGCTTACTTCTTCCCATAGGTGGCCCACATACTACCGTCTGCTCTGTAGCTTTAAGAAACTTACCTTTATAAACTTATAAACAGGAGTTGACAAATGCTTCTTCATTTTTTAGTCCAAAATGGAGTGATGGAGGGTCTTGGTGTCTGGCTTCATACATTGGCCCAAGAAATTGCTCAGCTACACACTCAGCATTGAAACTTGGCCACACCCCAGAGGTACCGCACGGCGACATCCCTGAACACAGAGCATTGCTTAGGCGTCTTGCTTTCCTTTCCTGCTCACAGAAGTTATGAAGAGGTGGGAGAAAAAAAGTATGTAAAAGGGACGTCTGGCTGACTTAGTTGGTTAAGCATCGGCCTTGGGCTCAGGTCATGATGCCAAGGTCCTGGGATCCTGTTCTCCATCTGGCTCCCTGCTCAGTGGGGAGCCTGCTTCTCCCTCTGCCCCTCCCCATGCTTGTGCTCTCCTTCTCTCTCTCTCATTCTCTGACAAATAAATAAAATCTTTTTAAAAATAGGGAAAAGCGAGAGGGGCTGCTTTCTCGAGAACTCCCAGGCATTTGCTGCACATTGAGTGAGTGTCAGATACAAACACTGAGCACAGGCATCTCACCGAACTTCAGCATGAGTACTGTTGCTATCTGCTATGTGGGGACGTCCAGGATGGGGGAGGCCCCTTGACCAGGCAGGTGCTGCCCACACGTTGCACATTGTCAGAGATGGACCCAGTTCCCTCTGGCTTAGAAACCCACTCTCTTTCCGCTGCCGCATCTACAAGACGCTGGGGAGTAACGTGGATGGATGCAGGTGATACTGGCGGGGATTGTCTGTGCCTCTTGTCCTTTTATAAGCCTGGGAAGAATCTGTCACTGTTCATGATGCCACCACCTGGATAACTTTGTCCAGTGAAATGCAAAATTCACAGTGATGTGATTCTGCTTTTTAAAAATATCCTAAAATTTTACAGATTCTTACATGGTTATGGGGGAGTGATGGAAAGACACAACTGTGTGTGTGTGTGTGTGTATACATGTACACACTGCTGATACGCCACGTGCAGGCTCTGTCATCTTCTGAAATAAAGACCACACAGAGTGTAAATTGTGCAGAAACCAACCACCTCAAGACTCCTCCCTTGAAATCTATGACAATCTGTTTGCTGTGGTCACCCGGTCAGGGCAGTGAACTGCCACGGGGTTGAGGTGTGAGTCCCAAAGCGGAAGGAAGCCAGTCCCTCCCAGCCCAGGAAACCCAGCTGACCCTTCAGAGCCTGGGCCCCAGAAAGTCCAAGCTCCCAAGACCATCCAGGCCCTGATGGCTCAGACAGCCCTTAGACCCAGCCCTGTGTGCCCTGCATGGGGAGTTCAGGTGCAGGAGAGGGGATGCAGCTCCCTCTTTCTCTTGCTGCTCTCCACTGGGACCCACCGGCCTTGGAGAGCTCTGAGGTGGTGGGGCGTCATGATCTGGAAGCCCGCCATGGGCCTCGTCCCTGCAGCGGCTGACCCAAGTTGTTCAGGCGACACCGGTCTGGAAGCCGGCCTTGACTCTATCTAATCCAGCAGGCTTACACATCACGTGGCCAGGTCCAAAAATAACATGCACCAGGGGGACCTTAGGGACACAGGGCCTAGCTAGTGAGAGGCCCCACAGGACCAGGAGCCTGCTTTCCTGTTTGCCTTCCTGGCTATCGCCTTTTGGCGCTTGCCTGGCCTCTCTGCTTCCTCAGGGTACCGAGGTCCCAACCCCTGTCCCTGCTCAGCTGCGTCCTGCACAGGCTCTCCTCCGGGGGCCCCGTGTCCTGTGTCCTGCAGTCCCAGCATCCATGTCACAGAATTCATGGCCAGCATTCTCATGACTAGGCAGAGGGAATTGTCACCCAGTGACTGCAGTGCTTCGAGTCAGGAGCACTAAGCTGAACGGCTCAGCTGATTATTCCAGAAGCTATCTCATGCCATCAGGTTGGTATCCAATGCCAGCATCTGAAGCTCCTTCTTAATCATATAAAAACCCTAGTACCTAGTCCCTTACTTAAGGACTGCAGGAGCCCAGGGAGCGCTTGGTCTGAACCCAGGCCCTGCTCTTCACCTGCTGTGTGAACTTGGGCCTGTCCCTTCACCTTTGGAAACCTCATCCTCATTCTTAGAAGAAAAACCACTCCTGAGGGGCAGCATTTGGGGTGGGTGGGGAGAGGAGTGAGGTAAGGACATACATAGAGTTCCCACCACAACCCCACTAGACCTTCGGCCATCTGCGTTGCTGCTTCACTCAACAAGGACTGGGACCATGGGCTCAGATGTTTTCCACACCAGCAGGTGCATAGCTTGACACATGTCAAAGAACATTTTGGAGAGGGGACAGAGTAACTAGAATCAGGATGCTGACCCCCGGTTTGGGTTGCTGTGAATGCATAGGAGCATCCTGAAGTAACAACAGGTGGTAATAGCGGTACTAGGAGAAGTAATGGCAGCAGTAGTAATAGTAGTAGGGGTAACGTGTTATTAAGAGTCACATTAACAGTTACTAGGAGCAATGCTAAGAGTACTAGTACCAGTAATGATATTAATAGCAATGGTGGGGGATGCCTGGGTGGCTCAGTTGGTTAAGCAGCTGCCTTCGGCTCAGGTCATGATCCCAGTGTCCTGGGATCGAGTCCCACATTGGGCTCCTTGCTCAGCAGGGAGCCTGCTTCTCCCTCTGCCTCTGCCTGCCATTCTGTCTGCCTGTGCTCGCTCTTGCTCTCTCTCTGATAAATAAATAAAATGTTTAAAAAAAAATAGCAATGGTGGTGGTAGTAGTAATAGTTGATTGTGATTCCGCTCTGTGGCAGGCACTGCTAGTCTTTCATGGACCAACTCCTTCCCTAAGACAGCCACTGTTCCCTCCAGGCAGCAGGAGAGAAGACTTTCCAAAGCCCATATTTAAAGGCAGAGTTGTTTCTTTCCAGCTTGGGCTGTGAAAGAGTGCACATGTATCATCTACCTTGTTGCCCCTTCCCTGGGGGGTGTGTCCTCTTCCATGGCACACACTGGGGAGCAGACAACCCGCAGGGTGAGCTCATGGTGGACCGCAGGCCTCTGTTGAAGATGAACAGGGTTGGGTGGGGGTGGGGGCAGGGAACATGGCAAGAGGCCATTCCCATCCTCTGGCCAGTTTTCTTTTTAGGACAGAGCAGGTCCTTTGTGTGAGGACTCCTGGTAGTCAGAGCCCCTAATTTCGTGGTGAGGCTGAGTGGTTGGAGGACTGGCATCAGGACTTGGTTTGGTTCTTGCGACTTTGCTGGTGGCCGATGAGGCCAGAGCTCGGGGTCTTCAAGGGGCATCGAAATCTGAGCTGTAATGCGCATCCGTCTGCAGATAGTCCGTGTCCCATCCAGGTGGCAAGCCTTTCCCCAGTATCTCCATCATTTAGCCCCTCATTCCTAAACAGCCTCTAGTCCTTCTCCAGTGTGGTGGCAGTTGTGACCTCTCGGAAACCATTTTGGAAGGACTTTAGGATTTCGGTTTCCAATCTTACCTGAATCAGGAACAGCCTTACAGTCAGAGCCCCTCTGAGCATCAGGCTCCAGGACGGACCCATGTGGTCATGTTTGCTTAAATATTTTCCCCCTGTAGAAATAAAATAGTCTAACACGTAGAAAAAGGATAAAGGAGAAATCAAGCATCACCCATAATCCCATCCAAGAAAAATCACTGTTATTACCCCGAAGAGTATCGTTGCTGTCCATGTTCTGTGCGTGCGCACTTTGGAGTGTTTGCATGATCGTGACCATGTGGTGTTTATACAGGTGTCCATCCTTTATTGTCTCACCTAGTGCTAGGCTTTGTGTGATTACCTTTACCCAAAAATTATTTTTAAAAGTCTGTTGAACAGTCTATTTGAATAAAATAATTTCATTGTCAAACTATTATTGGATATTTAAAACACCTCCATTTTTTATGTTATAGATAATGTTGTACTAAATATTTTTATACATGAATCTTTGTTGGAATCTCTGATTATTTTTTTAGTATAAATGCTAACATGTGAAAATATTTGTTAAACTGTGATCTTAAAATTCAGTATATAGAATAAAATTGCTTTCCAGAAAACTGAGCCATTTTATGCTTCCACAAACACGATAGGAGACAAACAATTTCATTGTAACTACCTCATCAGATCCTTTTATAGAAATTTCTTGATAGTAAACACAGTGGTATGTTATTCCTTTTATATTTTTATATTACATATAGATATACTGTCTATATACTTAGAGTATATAGTGTCTTATATCTATATCTTTGTTATAGCCATTTTTATTCCTCCTTTCAGGAATTGTCTATTCTTTTCCTTCCCTCCCCACCTTTATTCCCATTTCACAGGATTGTTGGTGTTTTCCTTGTTGATTTCTTATAGCTATTTATATATTGCAGCTTATCTGTCATATTTGTGGCAGAATGTTTTCACGTTTATTTCTTGACTTTTAATTATACTTATATTTTTACATGTGCAGTGTTTGTGTTGTGTTCAAGCTAAGTATATTCTTTCTTTGCTTTTATGTTGAGAAAAAAACACTCTTTCCCCATTTATATCAGTTAACTCTTCACTCATACTTTCATTTTTATGATTTTGATATCTGACCTTTAAATCTTTAATCAATCTAGGATTGATTTTGGTATTCGATAGGGATGCTAACCTGCTTTTTCTTCATAAATAGCAAATTTTAGAACAGTATTTGTTAAAAGGGGCTTCCTTTCTCCTTTGGTTTTGATGCATCTCTTACTGGCTTTAACTTCACATGCCACATACCCAGAACTCTGTTTCAAGCATGTTTCACTTCATTGATCTGCTGTTGATTGATTGATTGATTGATTGATTGACAGAGGTCACAAGTAGGCAGAGAGGCAGGCAGAGAGAGAGAGAGGAGGAAGCAGGCTCCCTGCGGAGCAGAGAGCCCGATGCGGGGCTTGATCCCAGGACCCTGGGATCATGACCTAAGCCGAAGGCAGAGGCTTTAACCCGCTGAGCCACCCAGGTGCCCCTCTGCTGTTGATTCTTATAAGAAGAACACTTTTATGATATTTATGTTAAATGTTAATATTTTGGGGAGTGATCATCCTTTGCATTCTTCTTTTTTGAAAATTGTCTTTGAAATTAAAAAGGAAAAATAGTAGCTTCTATTTCTTTTCTCTCAGGGCAAGATCTAGAACAGAATTCGCACTGAGCAGCCAGATAGATAAGAATTCAATGTCTGACTTTTCAGATTCTTAACTGCAGGCCCAGACTATTTTGTCTTCCTGAGATTCAGCTTACTCATCTGTGAAATGGGGTGAGATAGTGTCCATGTCAGATGGATGACTTGTGCACATACATCATGCATGGGAACCAGGGCCTGGTATATGGGAGGTGCTCAGACAATGGTGCCTGCCATTCTCAGATTCTGATTACCCTCCCTGACCTCATCTGCTGGGGTGAAAAAGATGCCAGCTGTTTCCCTGGCACCCAGAGCCCCTGGGTTTGAATTTTGCTGCTTTGACATTTCAAGGTGGCAGATCTCATGGCATCTAAAGAATTTTTAGGAGCCATCTATTCTCAGGTCCTGTGCCACAAACAACCTGTTCCTAGTTGAAAAAGACTGATGGGGTTCACAAAGCTATGGAGGCAGCTTCAAGTCAGAGTGGCATCCTTCTATGGTCAGGTTTGGTCAGGACCATAGGGATGATGAGTCCAGCTTTGGAGCTAGCCTGGCCAAGCTTATAGACCAGCTCCAACACTCGTTGCTCCATGACCTTGGGCTTGCTGCTTAACCTTTCCAAGTGCCAGTGTCCTTACATGTACAATGGGCATTATGGGAGCACCTTCCTTTTAGCATTCTTGTGAGAAGTCAAAAGGATTTTGAAGATAAAACATGCATCAGAATGCCTGGCACAGTAAATGCTCTTGACTACTGGAGGCTAAGGCTGTTGATGTTATTATCAGGTATCAGTGTGTGTTTGCATGTACCTGTTAGCCAACCTCACAAGGAAAAACCACGCAAAAACCAAAGGTGAACCGGCATGTCTTGAGTGTGATTTGGAAGCAGGTCTGAACTGAGAATAGCTTCAACAAATGACCCACTTTATCATTCAGTACATTGTACTGATTGGGCAAGTTGATGGTCTCACAAGGATCTTAGGGATGTATAGACGTGCACCCCTAACACACACATGCACACACACACACACACACACACGCACACTTGCCCTTGCACTTACCTGCCACGGAAAGTTTCTCTACCACCGTCATCATGAAATATGTGACTTTTGTTGCTGTTGTTGTTGACTGGTAGTGAAATCCATGCTCTGAAATTTCATGGACTCTGCCTGAGCCAGAGTTTTCATAAAAAGTATACTGCCTACTCAAGGCAATGATGGTAAGAGCTGCCTCACTTAGGGTGGAGCACAGCACTAGCACTGTGGTGTCTCGTAGCTTAAAAGGGGCTTCTCCTTATTTCTCTTCTATTTTATCCTGTCTACCTATTTGGTAAGTTTTTATTGAGCATCTCTTCTGCACCTAGCATGTAGAACCGGGCATGATTGGATATGATCCTGGTTCTGTAAATACCATCAGCCATGAGAACAGATAATGAACACAGAGCTCTATGTTTGCCTCCATGGATGCTCTTCATGGTCTCCATCAAGATCTTGCACAGGGCTGTAGCTAAATGGAAGAAACAGTGTTTGAAGCATTTAGGAGTTGAGCGGGATCGTCTGGACACCTGTATAATGCTGTGGCAAACCAGAAAGCCACATGAGGAGAAGGTAGTGTCAGAAATGGCCCCGTCAATAGCCAGAGTCCCAGAGTACCTGGGCAATGTGCAGAGCCCCTATGACACCTGCCCCTGTGGACTTGCAACAGCTATTCAGTGTGTGGGAGAACTAAACCTCTGAGGGTAAAGCCAGGGAAGTTTGGGGATGGCTGTTAGAGTCACAGAGCCTCTCCTTTCCTGGCTGATGTAAAATGAGGTAAACTTGTCATAAGTGGGTGGAGGAAAACTTCACCCAAGAGGGTCAAAATCCTCGAGCAGGAGTTTGAAGCAAGAGGGGAAGTTCCTTGGAAGTGATTCGTCCAGTCCTGACAGCAGGCTCACGAGGTGGTATTTTCTGTGCTGTGGTTGTCATCATCCCCAGTGCAGGAGAAGATGAAAAGCGAGGCCTGTGGAGCTTACGAGCCAACCCCCTGTCCATGGAAGAACCTGGGTCCAAATGTTGGGCGTTTCTTTTCACACCTCCTTCACTTCTCTGCACGTCCTCGCCCTTTGTAGACAGTACCCTGAAAGGGTAGCAACTGGTCACTACTCCTTAAGGTGGATGCTCTTGACAGGATTCTGTAAATCCTGGGTCTTGGGGATAAAGGATACTGCATGTAACACATCAAACCCTACAGGTATATGGGCAGGAGTTAGTTGGGGGCACTGCATGTTGGGGTGGCTTTCTGCCACTTCTTAGATTGAGACACACAGTCTGGTACATTCAGGTGCCCAGCTGGGTGGACTCCTATATTCCCAAGAGCAAACATCCTGTGGTTGTGCAGTGAGATGAAGGGAGACACAGGAAGGAGGAGAACTGGAGTGTGGCTGGTTCCGGACTTTTCAAATTTTTTACTAAAAGTAGTATGTGAAATTTTTACTTTTTTACTAAGTTTAAACCACATTTGGCTTCTGTTTTCATTGGAAGAGTAAAACAAACTGAAACACAGCTTCAGAGGCTAGGAAGGGAATCTTATCGTCTGTCCCCCAGCTGTAAGTCTGCTTAGCCGCCTTCTGGCTGGTCACCTGCCCGAGTGGATCATGGGCTCTTTCCTCTGTGGGTTGTAATTTCACGGATAACTACAGGCAAAGAGATGGTGTAAGATAGCTTTCAAGGCGGGTGTGGGGGGACGGCGGCACTGAGGACCCAGGTGAGTGGGAGGGAATGCAGGAAGCTGTGGGAGTCTCTGTCCTGTCGTGTCACTCTTCCTGGCATGGTACTTATAATTTGGGGGGGACGGTTGTCGTGATGCCTGGTTAGGGCACTGGGGCTTAGCAGTTATTGTTTTGATAGTGAGGGAGCGAGCACAATGCCGTTCCCTAAGGGAGGACCCCACTGGATAAGAAAATTCATTTCTCTGCATCCTTGTGAGTGAAGTTAATCACCCGGGAGGTCACGCAGAGGTCACTGGAGCTGCAGGTCCATGTTGAAATAAAGGTGACAGTGAGTGAGGAATGGATCACTTTTACTTCTTCCTCCAGCTGATCTTATCGTTCCGTTTCTGGGATTCTCTGCTCCGGACAGAAGATCAGGTTATGAGCCTCTGAACTGATGTCCAACTGTTTCCCTGATTTCTACTCCACTGCCCCCCCCATGCTTGTGCGCATGTGTGTGTGCGCACGTGTGCACACCCCCCCCACACACAATTCAGAAAGAACAAGTAAAATGCAAAGACTTCAGTGCTCGTGAAGAACCGTATTACCCTTATTACTGGGGTTCAGAGCAGCAAACTTTAATAGGGGCATTTTAGAGTCCGTACACTTCGCCATTCATTTTGGATTCAATTTTATATAGAGGAGAAAAGCAGTAGGATAACTGCTGACTGCTTCTGATTGGTCCTTTACATGAAAAATGATGTTTAGAGACACAGAAACCAAATGCGTCTTAGGCTATGGCTCTACCTGCTTTTGAAAATACAAGCTTCTGTTTCCCTGATGAAAATGATAGCCTTCGTGCAACAGATAATTTCCTGGCTAATGCTCCTGGTCCGTGGCTGCAGTAGTCTAACTTTTGTACAAAGAAGCCAGTGAGGGGGAGATAAATATAGAGAGAAAAGAAAGAAAGAAAGACACTAAGTCATCCCAAAGGGCATTCCTGTATTAGTCATCTTATAAAAATTATATGTACCACAGAATACCTATTTTTAGAGGCCAGTAGGTTATGTGAAGCAGTTCAGATGTCGGCAAAGACCCAGAGGCCAGCTCCCAGCGATGATATCGAATGTTTGGATATTTGTTTTCTTTATTTTAACTGTCCAGAGCCAGTACTGACCACAGGTATCCGCTGGCCACTTGGGGACGGTGAGACCAGATCCATGTGCTTCTTCAAAGACATCTGAGGCACTGAGTGATTCCTTTGTGTTATTTTTGTCCATACACATACACACACTCTCACACGTGCACGTGTGTGCGTGCCCACACACACTCAGGAGCAGTTCACCCTGCATGTTACCTACTAACATGCCCAACAGAGGCCCAAGAAGGAGAGGGTGTCCCCAGCCCTCCTCCCATTAGTATTCACCTTTTTATCAAAAGCTGGTAAGACCGTGAAGAGAAGACCTCCCCATTTCTCCTGATGATCTGATTAGGGTACCTTATTTTACCTATTTCTCACTTCTTAAGTCTTGCCCGAGTTTATCGGCCAGCTCATTTGTGGCTTCTTTGCAGAGTAGAGTACACTTGATTTGGCTCCTGAGCAGTTGAAAATCTATCGGATTTAGTGATTCACACTGAGATAAACTGCACTCGAAACACATGGCTTTCCTACCCACAGCACATTGGTTTTGTTTTTCTTCTTCTTTTTTTAATTCGGTGAAACTCTGAATCAAGTAGCTTCTCAAGGTTCAGCTCTCTTCCTTGCCCCAAAGACGGGTCTCACGGCGGCTCAGGGTGATGCTGCCGTGGGTGACACTGTGGAGCACAGCAGGTAGGCTTCCTTGTGTCCATGACCCTCCACCTTCTCACCATTCAGAATTGGGGTATTTTTCTACCCCACACTCCATCCAAGTAATGGGAGAACTGTGGGGCCGGAGAAGGAGACTAGGGGCCCCAAGGTGCCTCTCTGGGCTGCTAGGGTCGGCTTGCCAGATGTAGCAAAATAAAATCACAAGACACCCAGTCCAGAACATCTACTTTAGGACAAGTAGGTCCCACCCATCAATACTGGGACTTATGTATACTAACAATTTTTCATTGTTTATCTGGAATTCAGTGGGGCTGGACACATATCTTCTACCTGGCCATTCCCTGCAGGGTCACTTGCCTTCAAGGCAATTGCGTGGACTCTAGAACACCAAAGCCTCTTTTCAGGGCACAGGGCACTTAGGAAACAGGAGAGCACACCATACCTCCTAGATCCCACATAATGCCAATTTTCTTATCCTTAAGAGGACCGAAGGATTCCCTGGCTTAGGAAATATTTCCAGGATCCTTTCTGAAGAATGGGAAGCAGCAGATGGGGCCTGTTTCAACCTGAATCCACTGGCTTCCTTTTTTCAAATTTATTTATTTATTTATCTATTTATTTTTGCAGTTGGGGAAACCTGGCTCTTCCGCCAAATGCTCAGGTCACGGCATAAATTTAATAGCCCCACAGCAAGAAAATGAAGGTGTATCATGCTGGTACCACTTTTCATCTAAAGTGCTCAAAGTACATGCTTTGTCCTTAGAGCTGACCCTCCAAACTCTGAGTGAGGAATTGTAGGAAAATTGGTTTTAAGGACCTGTGACCTTACCCAAAGGCCCCTGGCTAAATCTCTGTGGGACAAGTCTCGGCAAATTTCCTGGCTTCTGTTTCACTGGGCCTGTCCACACTAAGTGCTGGCTCGTCAGTGCACAGCTTTGGCTGGTTCTTGTGTTCTTCTGGTCACAGGGAAATGGCTCAAGGTCACTGATTGCCCTTTCTTCCTTTCCTGTCAGTTCCTGGGCACTTGGCTGTCTTCAAGACACTATGCAAAGAGGAGGCCATAACTAACTTTGAAAGGAAACACTAAACCACCCTTAATCATTAATTTCTTGTTTTCATTATTTCATTAATTTTACTGTAACAGCATATTAGAGAACATTTACAAAATTCAGAAAAGCAAAGGTGGAAGTAATAACCAGTCCTACTCTTAACTGGAAAAATCCTTATTAACCTTTTGCTTTTTCTCTTTGTTTTTTGAGGCCTATGTAAATATACATGTCCACCCATGTTTGTGTAAGTGCCTGGAAACACAATTTGTCCTTAAATACATTATCCTGATTTTTTACTTTGCATACTCCATATGTATTTTCCAAGGGCATTTCAGTGTTCTCTGAGAAAGTGGGGTTTAAGTGTTTCCCAATATTCACATGTGTTTCCTTTAATGCCCCACGGGGACCTCTGAATTCTGAGTAGGCCCTTTAGGGCCCTGGTGTGATGGTCCAGCTAAATGGAAAAGGCTCTGAATGGCTAGAGATGAGTGTCCACCCCCTGGCCCATTTAAAAAGCTTCCAGAGATCTCAAAAAACCAGCCAGACATTTGTGTCAGTTCCCCATATGAGAAGTAGAGATGTGCCCATGTCCTTCTCAAGTTAGATGAAATGTAGACATAAACGGGGTCCCACTTGAGGGCCTAAATATTCTAGCTCTTTGAGAGACATAGTCTCTCCTGACACTTGGTGAAACCCATACGCCTCAACCCTTGTTTGAAATTAAGTCAAAGGAACACTTGCTGAGTGCTTAGTATCCATGTATCTATCTATGCGTTCAGCCAAGGTTTATTGAATGTTAACCCCTGCCAGGCATTATACTAGGTACTTACACATATGTGATTCCACTTAACACTTGCAAAAACACCCTATGAGATTATATTATGCTATTGTTAATGCTCTTTTTCTGAAAAAAAAAATACAAAACTGTTTTCTCAATAATTGCAGGTTCACACAAAATTGCTAAAATAGTACACAGTTTTGAATAAACTTCATCCAACTTTTCTTAATGGTGAATTTCTGCTTTCCTCCCTCCCTCCCTTTTCCTTCCTTCCTTCTTTCCATATACAAGGAAACAGTCTCAGGTTAGCTAAGTAGCCTTCCCAAATTAAAAATTAGGGTCAAATACTTAAGGATATTATTTGTTCTATAAAGAATGTTTTTAGGCATTAACACAAATATGAACAAATGATTGTGTTTATGTCAGCCAAAAAAAACCAGATACAAACCAAAGGCCCAAAATATTAATAAGGGTCTTTTTAGTTAACAGGAGTATGAAGATCATCTTCATCTGTATGTTCCTTTTATGTTTCTGTTTTCCTCTTTGTGCTCCACCCAGCCAGGGAAGGGTGGAGGGTAGGCTTTAACTCAGATCCATCTGAATCCACAGAAAAATCTCCTTCCCACTTGTTGGCCCAGGGAAAGGTATCCTTGATTCACAAGAGCCCAGATGGAGTTCAGAGTCTCTCACTCTGGAACCAGGAGCTCTAGTCAGTTCTTTCCCACTCTCCAGCCTGCCTCTGGATGCCACAGATGTAGAGTTGAGTTCTAAGGTGGTTTTTTTTTTTGCTTAGTTGAAAAAAGAGCTTGGGTTAGCTTACTAAGACAATAGGTAGGAATGAAAATAGAAACTCCTGACAGCTTCATGTCTTCTTCTTGGCACCAATCTCTGTTCGGTGGATCTGGAGGAGATTTTATAAATCCACACATGCAGGGAAATCCTGCACTGGGTCACATCAGCTGTCTAGATGGGACTGAAGGAAAGACATTTGTGTAGGCAATCAGCTCCAAGAAATCTGGGCATTTCTGAGAATCCCTGAGTAGTTAGTGACTATAGACAAGGAGGCCAGACACAGCCCAATTCATTTTCAGAATTTTGGATTATTCAGTCAGAAATGCATACAAGCATATGTATTCAATAAGAGCACTCATAGTAGGAAGCTCTACCCCTGCTTCCACGATGCCTCTTTTCTCCCTTCGAATGGATATCGCAAAGCCTTGAGTCAAACTGTGTTTTATTAAGAGAATGGGCTATTTGAGATACAGTTGTGACATTAACCAGGGTTGAGCTCAGCTGAAGCTCTGCCAAGATCCTTCGTGCTAAATCTGGATTTCAGTACAGAGGGAGCCCTGCTTTGCTCAGTTTTGCTTGGCTTGGATGATTTTGCTCAGTTTCTACCCAAGTGGCAGGTCCTTTGCCAAGAGCAGGATGATTTCCTGGCCACTGGGACAGTGTCTGTTGATAGTGTGGGTGGTTCACAGAAGCTAGATGCAACCAACCACATGAGCTTGGCTTTCTTCGCCATGAACAGGATTCCAGAAAATCATCCCTTTGCTCCTAGGAGTGCTATGAGAGGGAGCAGAGGGCCTCTGGGTCCTTGGAAGTGGACCCGGCCAAGGAACTCAAGGGGGCAGAGAAAAACTCTTGGAATATGAGACCCCTGACATCTTGAACTGAATCCTCAAATTTGCTTTTTGAAACTGTTGCCTTTTTTTCCTGTTGGTCTTGAACCAACATGTTGCTGGTGCCATCTTACTAAGAGCGCTTTCTCGGGGCTCCCTCTAATCGCCTGATGATAGGCTCTTCTTCACATTGCTCCGAGAGTTTTTACAGATGCTCCCCCAGCAGTCTGCTCCGAGAAGAGAAGTGGTCATGATGATTGCAGAGGTGAAATGCTGGGACCCGCCTCAGGGCAGAAACACCCCATACCCCTGTCCCCTGAGGTCACCAAATATTGGCATCAGAAAGGGGATTTGGTGGACCTTCAGTCTCCTGTCTCTTCCCTAGTGGAACTTTATCCTCTGGGCCTGTAGGAAAGGAAATGTTTTCAAGATCTTCCAGCATGAGATGCCACAAAGCTGAATGACTTCTTTTGTTGGAGGTGTTGATTCCTCTCTTCTTGAGGTTATTTAGATTCCCCTGAAGCAAGGTAAGAAGGCCAGCTGAGAGCTATATTTGGAGACAATGAAGCAGATGAAACTCTATATCACAGAAACCACACAGGGCTCTGACATTTTGTGGGCAATTGTATTTTGGGGGGGAGCTTTGAGGGACCAAGACCAAACTGAATCTCTCTAGCACAGGTCCAAAAATACGGTCTGTCCCTAGAAACAGGCAAGTTCACTAAACCACAAATGACACACAGCCATTTCCAGCCGAATGGAGCCAGGTTTCCCTGCAGCACTGGTGTGTTGGAGTTGGCTTGGACAGGCTCACAGGGCCTATTGTTAAATTTTTAAGTTGTTAAATTTTCAGAAATTTACCGAGTCAGTTGTTATACCCAGCCACTATTAAAAATAAAATCACATAACTTCAATAAATTCTATTCCTAAAAATGTACTAAGTCAGAAATCCTCACTTCCTAATTATCTTACCATATTGTACTATTATCTGTGCCCTTGTCATGACCGGTATAACATACTATACAGTGGGGAAGGGCTACATACCCTTTCCCTACTCCACATCATGGTAGCTCAAAAATTGACCATACTGGGAGTATTTACATCATACAAATGAGCCAATGCCACAAATCAAACCCTTCCTCCTAGGTTTTTGTTTGTTTTTTGGCTTGGGAGAGTCAGTTGTAAAATATTTCCCAGCACAGCAGTACTCAACAGGACCTACCTACCAGAATTTAAAACCAGGAGCGAGACTACCAGTGTAAGGAATGTCAGAACCTGCAATTCCTGTGAGTTTATTTCCATCTGAGATAAAGGAGACAGGATGAGTCTTGGTGATGGGATCGAATGGTGTTAACTCTCACACCATTTCATTTCATTTTTATTAACGAATTAAGAGCCTTTCACCCTGTTTAGCTACTGTTGTGCAGAACTTTGGCATTTTAAGGCAAGGAAGCTGATCTCACATGCCTCCAAGAGTCTTCTCTCCAGGTTTTTAGGGACTTCGACTTTATGGGGCATGAATGTTTGTAGCGGTATCCTTTGTCTAATCTCATCTTGGAGGGTCCTTATGCCCTCTGTGAAACATGCAGGTATTGCTCGAAAAGATATCTACTTTGGAATATAATGGTTTGGGGCCAAATGTGTTATACTTCTCTATACCATCATTTGTAGATATAATCATTGTATGAAAAGAAAAAAAGACAAATCTTAGCAGGTTCAAACAACTAAGCATCCTTTTGGTTTCTGCGAAGGGAACACAAATACACATCTTGTCAAAGGAAGGAAGAGCAGCAGCCCACATCAAATGCCTCAGATTTTCAACTCAGAAGGGATTTGAAAAGTTTACCTTGATTTATTCCTTTTCTCCTCTCTCTCGGAATAATTTCATCAAGCTTTCTCTTGCTTGCCTTTCTAAATTGATCAAGTTGCTGTCAATATTTGGAAGAAAGAAAGAAAAAAGATCCAACATAGTACATCTTTGTGCCATCCTCCGAGACCACTCTGTCCCCTCCGAGCGCATGGCCTGGACGGAGCCACACTGCGATTTCTGTTGTCTTGCCAAGTCAGAATGGGATTCACTGTTCTCAAGGTCTCTGGGCTATCACTTTACCCAAAACATCCATCCCGGGTATTGCGGGAGGCAGAGAAGCTCTGCATAGCTATTTATTTTAAGTGCCTGATTAAAATTTCATGAAAACAGGAAGTCAGGGGAAAAGAATAGATTGCAAGAGCGATGAAATCCGGGGCTTTGTAATTTTTAGCTCACAGGGAAAAAAAAAAGCGTTAAATCGTAAGGAAGGTATATTTTCAGAATCGTGCTGTGGCCACTAATGGCATATTTTGTCACTGGCTGGGGAGCTGGTGAACTAAGAATGGGTCCAATTTTTTAAATCTTATTACACAGTTTTGCTCTCATTTAGAAATTGTCACCTTAAAGTAACCTAATGGTGCTCTACTTAACGCGAATCTCCTGCAGCTAGCTCTGTGTGCATGTCGGCCGCATTGTCTTCTGTCTAAGCAGATAGAATTGTTGTCCTGACACAGTTAAACAGCACAGAATCTGTCCATCCCATAAGATGATGTTGCCTAAGAACTTAATCTTATCTAATTCCCATATCCAATGGGATAAAAAATATTGGGGAAAGAAAGTAATGACATACATATGTCATTATATATATCTATATATATATCTACAGATATATATCTGTAGATATATATATACAGATATATATAGATATATATATATTTTTTTGCTGGACAATAACAGAATGATTTCTATATTTGGTCTATATTCCTCCCATGGAGTATCTTTTGGCATTTAACTGTCGAGAAACCCAGTATTCAAAGGGGGAAAAAAATCATCAGACCAAAATTTGTGATGCAACAGAGTGAAATGATAGGGAAACAAATAACAAATACAGTGTTCCTATTCTACCGCCATTCCTGGAAATCCCAGAATCCTCTGTGAACGTTGGCTTGCCCACTTGAACCTTTGGGATCTCAAGCTGAGCTCTGATTTGGCTGACCAGACAGGAATAATTGCAACAGGCTAAATGGCTAGATAACTTTCATTTGCTCATCTCGAATAAATCCCCATCTGAAAAACCAGCCTTCAAGTCAGGTCACCGTGGAAGGCGTAATCCTTATGAGAGATGGGTCAGCGTGGAGCAGGAAATCAAGGAGGCATTGCATGGCCCCCAGCTAATGCAGCAAATTAGCTCCCCTGCAGAAGGGGTAAGTCGTTTAGATGGCTTGCCAGGCTTCCGGTTCTCCCATTGAAACTGACCTGAACAGGGATCAGAAGGTTTATCGAGTAGGAAAAGCATCTGGGGCTGCTGATGGGCACAGCTGGATGCCAGGGCATCTCTTCAAAAGCTCCCCAAATCCCCGAGGGCCTGATTAGGTTTGAGTATATCTGGGGGAATCCAAGGATCTCTGGGATAGGTGTGTGTATATTTATACTAGATGGCTTAAGACCATTTCATGGGGATAATCACAGGATCATCACAACCGTATTATTCCAGGATAGAGGGGAAAAAATAAGTAAACCGCAGTGAACTTTTCTAGTCCCCCATGTTGAAAACCCAGTCATTTAATTGAGGCTGTTATTGGCCTAGTGCTTTCATTTCCATGTGACTTAGTCCATAGGACTTGCTGGATGGTGATGCCCATCATTCAATGGCTTTATCACTTGAACAATGTGTGACATCACACAAGTCTTTTAACCTGCCTGTGCCTCAGTTTCCCCTTATGTACAGCGGGGTTTATAAAACTTATTGAACTTACTGCTTCCCACCTCTGTGACTGCTGTTTCAAGAATTGGCTTTGCTTACCTTCTTTGCTTACTCTTTTGTGAACTCTGTAAACCACTTTCTCCAGGCAGCAGGTATCTCTTGTTCCCCAGCCCACTGTGATCACTCAGCAGCATGTCTGGTCACGGTGGGTTTTCTAAAGTAAATATATAGAGAGTGAATGAATGCTTAACAAATGTTGTGCAAATAGAAATGAGCAGTGTGTGTCAGAGTTCTTGTAGGACTTTTAGAGATTCCGCACAACCTCATATCCTATACTGGAGTTTGATCTAGGGCAGAGGGGGGCAAGTACCCCTCCCATATCCCAGGAGAAGAAGTCACTCCACCCATCGTAGGGGAGCAGCTGCAGAAGCATGTTCTCCCCTTAGCTACAGGGAGAATTCCTGTTAAAATGACCATGGCTAGAAGATCAACTGTTAACTGAATTGAATAGATGTTAGTTTGATTTTGCCACTTAGAAAGCCCTGTGCTCTCATTTCATGATAATATCTACTATCAAACAGTATTGGCCAATGGATCAGGAAAAGCATAAGAAGAAAACAATCAGATGCCAGGAGAGAAATTTCTTGGGACTGGCATTTTTCTGATGGCTCCAGTGCTATCATTCAGAAAACCCTCAAAATTCTGTTTCCATCATTCTGCCTTTCTCCGTGCTGGGTAGATTCTGAAGCAGAAGACTTCGTGTTTTCCCTTTGGAATTTGGAAATCTAAAGACAGTACTCCCAGGAAGACATGCTCCTCTGAGCTCTCCAGTTGCATGGTATTTATGAAGGAACATTCTCCAAGGAGCTCCAAACATTTGGTGTCTTAATCAAGTTGAACCATACAGCATTTGGGGATAGTAAATGACTTTTGCCCAGAGCCCCAGTAAGCAAGCCATTGTTGGATTGATCCAATGCAAGAAGCCTCTTTGATTTAATCTCAGGCATCTTGAGGCTCCCAGAGTATTTTGCTGAGACTTGGCTGACAGCGATCGCTCTGCTTGGGCTTCACATACATGCACCATGCATGCATATGACATTCTTGCTAGACTGTAAACTCCCAAGGGGCAGGGCAAAGTCTAGACAGCTGTGATATGCCCGTCCTGTACCCTTTACTGGGGTAGTGGTGTGTGTCTATGGAACACATAAGTTACTTATATATTTCTGGATGGTTCGTCCTTCCATGTGTGCATGAGGCTGGGGGTGAAAACAAACACTGCTCCTTTAGCCATTCTGATGAGGGGGATGGGGCTCTACCTGCAAGCTTGCGACTCTTCCATGCAATGGAGTCATTGAGGCACAGTCTTGCCTACACAGGGGAAGATTCATGCAGAAAGAGAAATGTGACTTCTACCCCCAGAGAAGCTGAGAATGGGTTTGAAGAGATCAGTTGACCCTGGGACAGTGGAAGATCCATGGTATTAGGGAGGAAACCACCTCAGTTTCAGTCAAGGCTCTACCCCTAAGTGGTTGTGTTTCCTTGAGCAAGATACTCAGCCTTTCTGAATCTCATATGCCCAGGACACTGTCTCTGGCCCTTTATGCATCTCTGAACCTCTGCACCCTGAGCCAGCATACATCTCTCGTCACACAGACTTAATTTCCCAGTGGGTATCTTTTTCCAAGGTCGTTTCTCCCACTAGGAGGTGAGCTCTTCAGTGCTCATAACTCCATTTTATTTACCCATCTCTCCCTGGATCCACCTCAGCATCTTTCATGAAAAATGAAGATGATAATACTACTACTTATCACATAGGATTGTAAGATAGGGATATGTTTATTAAAGTGCTTAATAGGGTGACTTTTTCACATAGAAAGCATGAGAAAATTATCGGCTCTTGTAATAATTTATTCAGTAGCTGTCTGAAATTTGTAGTCCTACTGAAATCAATGGTGTTATCCCCATTTTACGATGAGGCAACTGAGTCTTGGAGACATGAGCATGTGGGAGGTTCTTGTAAGGAAAGACACTGCTGTCTGGTTCTCAGGCTGTGCTCATGGTGGTAAGAGTTTGCAGAAGGTGGAAGGACTGCTTTCTTTCCAAGGAGAAGGCAGAGGCTCTTGTTCAGAGTGGTAGGGAAATAGCTCTGTTTGGAAGCCTTGAGACCTAGGATTCCGGAGTCCACAACAGGAAAGACCTGGAGATCCTGTAGGAAGTGTGTCCCGAGGATTAATGGTGGGTCTGAATGCTGAGCGAGGACTTTTCCCTTTTCCTCATCTGCATTGGGGAGATCTTTACTTTTCCTTTTTAAAGATCAATGTGCTATATATCTTTGTTCTGAAGGTACATCTATTAAACCAACAGTGGTTGAGCTCACAGACAATTCCCCACCATGTAATTAACCCCCTCGGGGTCCCATTAAGATCCGATGATATTTTGTGATTTTATTAACTACAAGTAAATAGGGAGAGTACCTATTGTGGAGCCTGGGTTTAGAACTCCTGGTCTCTGGGGCACAAGGGGTTCACTTGAACACTCTGTGCTCCTTGTTTCCCTGGAACAACATCGAAGCATTTTCTAGGAGCTCTCACTTTTAGTTCATGATATACTGAATTTTTCCTAGAGGAAAGTACCATGTTTTGGTTGGGAGGGAATTCTCTGAAGCCAGGCTCTAGCATTACTAACTGAACGATTTGGAAAAGTTATTTAAGCTCTCTGAACCTATGCTGCCTCACCTACAAGATGACAGTGATGACAACACCTACTTCCAGGGATTCTGCAAGGATGATATAAGATAGGCAGGTGAAGTGCTTAGTTGCACCCAAGGCCCATGGCTAATGCTCTTCCAGTGCTAAGTACAGTTAATCGGTAGGAGGAGCAACTTTTGGTGAGTGCCTTGGGTGTGCTGCCCTTGCTCTGCTGTCCAGAAGCGGCTGGAGCCACGGAGGTGAGCATCGCCCTAGACCACCCAAGTGTCAGAGTTGGGACTTAAACCAGATCTGATTGGCTCCAAAGCCAGTGCTCTTTTGTACTCTGTGAGCATTTTAAGAGTAATGCTTCTCTCTCAAATTGGTCACTGTTAGGGAGGCACCAGTTAGTAAATAAGAGAAGGCATTTCCATGTACTTTACTGGGCTTTCAGAATCCGTGGGCAAGAGACAGAGCTCTAGAGGGAGAGGATAGGGTGGGAGAAGGTCCTTGGTATGCCCTGGGCCAGCTCCTGAGGGTGGGAAGGAGCTCGATGTGGACTTGCTGGGGTGAGAAATGCACATGGCCAGAACACAGGGGTCGGATATGGAAGGATCTGTTAGGCCACAGTGAGAACTTTAGTTTCCCTTCTCAGAAGGACTGAGGACAATTGAAGTACTTGAATCATGGGGACGACTTGATCCGAATGATATTATAAGATCATTCTGATGGCTGGATGGAGATGGAATTGGAAGGCATGAGTGGTCTCTAAGAGGGGAAGTCAGAACAGGTAAAGGACTTTTAGAGATTCCGCAGAATCTCTAAAGGGGATGGGTTCTGGAAGGGTGTTCCCATCTGCATCCAGTACCCAGAAGAGCCTTGGCTCTTTGCAATATATGTGCAATTCTTTCAGCTCAAAGTATGAATGCACACCCTTGGGGTGTGTGTTTGATGCAGATTTGTCTCCCAAAAGGCTGCCAGTATCACCTCCCACCTAGCCCCATCTGCAGGGACAGAGAACTTGACCAGTAGGAGACAGTGCATTGGAGAGGCCCACTTTTGGGCTGGGGCAGCAGGGGGAGGGTATATGGTCAGGCTGGGAGGGCCGAGCCAAGGTGGGGGAGTGGTCACAATGGGCTCCGGTTTCTTCTTCCACCTGGTGACAGGTCATGAGACACATCTGCCTACCTGTGCTGGGAACCCAGAGCCTCTGGAGGAGTGTGGCATTACACCGGCATGTGGGTGAGCACAGGAAGTGCAAACTAGCACAGTTACCAGTGCAAACCACAGGCAGGAAACCTGGATATACGAGGGCTGCACCACCTGGCTTGGCCTGCTGCCAGGCTACCCAGGTTACAGGCCCTCCTGGTCCCCAAGATCCAGGGTATACTTAATGATGGTAAGCAAGAAGGAACTGGGGTTTCTGTGGCATCCCAGAGGCAGGAAGATTGAGACAGGGTAGCCAAGGCATGGGGCACAGGAGATAACAGCTGTCCTTGGAAATTTTGTAACATCCAGCGTAGACCATGCAGGTCACAGACCCCAGCTCCTCTCTATCATGGGCAGAACTTCTAATAGCATGCCCAGCCCATCTTCAGAGCTTGAGAGATTTGGCACCCCATCTCCTGGTGGTTCCCCTGTCCTCAGACGTCCGTGATGAAGTCACATTGAGTTCTGGATAATAGTTCTAGGTATGCTAGTCAGTGCTTTGTGGCATTGGCAAGTCACTGAATGTCTCTGATCCTCTGTAGTTTTAATGCATATGAAGGGAATGTGATCATAGTCACATGTGGCCCTGCCGCAAGGAGGTTATGAGGACCAGCAAAGATAATGAGCATGAAGAATTTTGGAAAGTAGAATGTATCTACGTTATTAGTCTTAGTGGTAGTAGCAACAAAAGTTAATATCAATAAACCCTTATTGGACATCTAGTATGTACTAGGTGCTGGGGGTGCCCAGATTTATGACACATAGGTCTCCTACAAGCTTATAAACCTTGTGTATATAATAAAGTTGATAATACTAGCTAAGTCTTAGAAAGCACCTACTGTGTGCCGGGCCCTGTTCTCCGTATTTTATGTGTATTAACTAATTTGATCCTCACAATAACCTTACTATGTAAGATACTTTTATCACCATTTCACAGATCAGGCAACTGAGGCATAGAGTGATCTAGTAACTTTCTTAAAGTCAGGTAGCTGGTGGGAGTTGATGTGAGCATCAAATTCAGGCCAGTTGGTTGTAGAACCAATACTCCTAACCACTACTCCACATGTTTTATTGGGCAAGAAACTCCACTGGGGGTTTTCAGGACTCCCCATGATAGTTACACAAGATATGTCTGTCTGAGTTCAAAGCTCAGGTTATAAACCACTTCCCCATGCAGCCTTGGGAGCTCACCAGTGAGAAGCCCAGAAAAAGATAACTTCTTGGAGAGGCGAAGTCATTGACACAATGACACAGCCAGTATGAGGGATCTTTCATGCTGACTTGAACAGTCATGTTGACAAGTTATCAAAGAGACCATCAGTCAGAACCCAGAGATAGTCCTGGGGCAAGAGAGGGCTGACATCAAGGCAGCTAGCTACTGCAAACAGTAATGTATTGGGAAGGGAGCCAGGAGAGCATATACATCCAACCACCCTCTCATCTGCCTGGCAACAGCCCCCCCCCCC
>ML105110.1:195273-327891 GCA_003697995.1 Taxidea taxus jeffersonii | reverse complement strand
TTTTTTTTTTTTTTTAAGATTATTTATTTATTTATTTGACAGACAGAGATCACAAGTAGGCAGAGAGGCAGGCAGAGAGAGAGGAGGAAGCAGGCTCCCTGCTGAGCAGGGAGCCCGATGCGGGGCTCGATCCCAGGACCCTGAGATCATGACCTGAGCCGAAGGCAGAGGCTTTAACCCACTGAGCCACCCAGGTGCCCCAGTATGGAACTTCTTAAAAAGAGCCATGCTCCCTATCACTACCCCAAAATAACCCATAGATGAAGAAAGAAAGAAAGTATATAGAAAACAAATGCATACCATTGTGCTTATTCTGCTTAAAATATAATTGCTCTTAGCAAACACACTGCCACACAAGCATTTATTCTTTTAAATGTTCACTGAATACTTTCATTCCACTGTGCACATGAAATAGATGAAGAAGAGGTGACATAAAACATAAAATATCAAAAATAATACTCTATGTGCTTCCTATAATCCTTATGAAAGTATTTGAGTTTCTGGAGTGAAATGTAATGAAAAACTTATTGATAAAAAAGTGTAGATATGTTCATGATTGTGACCTTCGGGCACTGAAAGGAAAGTAAATGACAAAAATGTTCTTGATTTGAGTTTTCCTTATTTCTAGCCATTTTGTTTTTTGCAGTACATTATGGTGACAATTATATTGATTATTTCTTATTTTAATTTTTATATTTTTTCTCCCACCTCTGATGATGTGACTAGGTTATGAAAAAAATATAGAAGTTCAGGTTCTGGCTGAAAAATTGACTTGAGTGAAGATAAAGAATTTTCTTTATCTCTATTTCTCTATTCTAATGACCAAGAGGTTATACAAAGAAAATCTCAAATCAATGTTGTAAATTCGGGAAGCATATCAGGCATACATTGGAACATTTCTAATTAGACATGGGACATGACCTGCCAAATAGAAGGAAGCATCTTGGATAAAGTTGTAACTCTTTCTTCAGTGGGTAAGCAGTATCCTCAGAAAGTAATATTAGGAAACCTATAAAATTATCTGCGAGTCAAAAGGTAAATATTTGATAGTTTATTATCTGATTTTATAGTATTATTTAAAAATGAGTAATGTGGGGCACCTGGGTGGCTCAGTGGGTTTAACCTCTGCCTTCGGCTAGGGTCATGATCCCAGGGTCCTGGGATGGAGCCCCGCATCGGGCTCTCTGCTCAGCAGGGAGCCTTCTTCCCTCCCCCCCCCCCACCCATCTCTCTCTCTGCCTGCCTCTCTGGCTACTTGTGATCTCTCTCTCTCTCTCTCTCTCTCTCTCTGTCAAATAAATAAATAAATAAAAATTTAAAAAAGATTTCATTTATTTATTTGACAGACAGAGATCACAAGTAGCCAGAGAGGCAGGCAGAGAGAGAGAGAGAGGGAGAAGCAGTCTCCCCGCTGAGCAGAGAGCCCGATGCGGGGCTCGATCCCAGGACCCTGGGATCATGACCCAAGCCGAAGGCAGAGGTTAAACCCACTGAGCCACCCAGGCACCCCTAAATAAAATCTTTTAAAAAATTAAGAATGTAATAAAATTTCCTAACCATGATGAGAAAATAATAATCAACAACTTAATCAAGTATAAAACACTAGATTTTACATTTAATTTAGAACCATAGAGAGATAATTGTGGACATACTAATCGATGCAGTAAAATAGGAAAAATTATATATTTATAAATTTTGAATAATTTTATAGTTTATGAGTTATAATTGCTATGAAAGTAAAAACAACATAAAATTATTTCCAGATGTTATGGTCATTTTGAGAAACCTAAGAAACAAAATGAAAACAAATTATCTTAAAAATCATCAGTATGTTAAGAAAAATGTCCAATTACCAGTTAGAAATGCTGAAAGTAAAATATGTCATTCAGAAAATAATAGCATATTATGAACTACCAAGGAATAAACACAGAAGACCTATTCAATTTTGTTGTAAGATGATTTTTAAAAATTTCAAGTGGAGTGCTTCATATATTTACTGTAAGGATTCAATATTGAAATAAGTCTCTCTAAACACACACACATATACACACACAGGCACACACACACACATACACAAACAGCCCTTGCTTTGTATGGTTGTGATATGCAAAAATTTCAGTGACTACAATTTAGTTAAATAACACCAGTTTCCCAAACAGCATAATTCAAATATGATTTCCATTTGATATTAGCTCTTTGGTCCATACATCATTATGTGAAAAACAGATGCACATCACAATTAAATCAAAGAAGTTTTTAAAAGCATGGTGAGGGCACCTGAGTGGCTCAATCAGTTAAGCTTCTCACTCTTAGTTTCAGCTCAGCTTATGATCTCAGGGTCATGTATGTAGGGCTCCACGCTCAGCACAGAGTCTACTTAACTCTCTTTCCCTCGTACTCTGCCCCTCCTCCCCTCAACTAAACAAATAAGTTTTTAAAAATAAATAAATAAGATTTTTAAATTTAAAAAGTTGTTTAAATTAATTTAAAAAACTTAATAAACATAATATGGTTAGTAGATGGCCTGGCACATAGTAAATGCTCAATAAATGGTAACAATTATAAATAATTTAGAATGGGAAATAATACTTTCTTGTCCCCAGATATGTGATTGTTCATAATTAGATGTAGTTTGCAGCTGTGTTCTTAAACTGCAACAAAGTTTGGAACTATTAAAAATATAAAAGCTCATTAGTAAGAAACAGACTCAGTGGATGTTAAAAGTTACATTAGAAAGTTAGTAAGTAACATCCTCCTTAATAATATTTAGAAAACCTTGTGGTACTCTTGACTACTCTTTACTTTGGCTCGAAACTTATTTCTCCAACTCAGGCAAGATCATCCACCCATTCATTCATCTAGCATTTATTCAGTGACTCCAAAATCGCAGTGTCCCATGTGGATGATATGAGCTGATCTGTCTGAACTAGCCTCTTAATCATGAATGTCCATCAAAATAACCCAATAACCAGATTCTCTCTTACTCTTTGTCTATGCTGCCTTCCTTTCTTCCTCCCTTCCTTCTTTCCTGCCTTCCTGCCTCCTTGCCTCTCTTCCTTCTCACCTCTTTTTTTCCCTAAACCTTCCCTGGTAAAGAACAGATTTTGATAACATCATGTCTACCTTCTTTTAGAATATAACCTATAAACTGAATTTTCCCAGAGTGACTGAACTACAAATTGGGATCACATATATTTGATAAATTAAATGATGTTGAGCTTTTTCTGATTAAATTCAGAACAGGTGAACAGTTTATCACAACCCAGTACAAATCTTTATCCCTTCCTTTTTCCCTTCCTCCAGTTGCACACGCCGTGTGCAAATTTGCCATTTCTCTTGTTCATTCTATTCCTCTTTTATGTTGCTCTTTAAAATGTTACATTTTATGCCCAGTATTGTTCACACTCTACAAGGTTTTTATCACTTAGATAAAAGCAATCTACTTGATGCACAGCTGGTTTCCAGTATGATCTAATTGCTTTTGTGATATGTCTCAGACACCTAATGCCACACAGAGCATTGCTGAGCTTTTTCACATAAGTAAATTAAATTACTTGCAGATGAACTTGTTTTATAACATGTATCTGGAAAAAGTTTCAGCTCATTTAGTGAAATGCCTAACATAAAATTCCATTGAAAATGTGCCTGCATTCACTAGACAGTCCACTGTGTATCTTATATCTCTGATTTATTTTGGTTTCTTACCATTTATTTCTAAACCATAATTTTATTTATAAATATTGATGTTATTTGTTCATACAAAATTTTATGGCTTTATGTTAATGGGTTTTTTAAATTTTCAATTCCAATATACTAATCAAAGGTTATAATTAAAGAAGTTTAGCTGAGGTGCATTTTTGTTTGGTTTACATGATTATTTTACTGTTATTAAAATAAGGCATATCACTTCAAGTCCATGAATCTGGATTTCTGAAAATTAGCAAACTGGTTTTAAATTTACATTCCTACAACATTTTTATGGGATCAAATTTTGTCATCTTGCTTTAGATTATGCTTATTTTAACTTTTAAATAAAAGATTGCAAGTTGAATACCATATGTTTATTAAATGTTTGCATAGTTTTATATGTAAGTGAACACTTTTTGGTTTTATTTTATGAGGTATTTGGGGTAAAAAATACATCGGGAAAGAGTATCACAGAAAACAAAACAAGTAACGGCTCCACTAAAAGTCTGACATTATTACCTTCATCTTTCATTTTAGAAATTGAGATTTTGGTAAAAATAATCATGTTTACTACACCCATTACTTTGTATTATCTTAGTCTAATGAAATATCAAGCAGAAGCCTGGGTTGGATACAACTAGTAGCAGAGAGAATTTTTCAGACAAAATAAAATAAAACCACTAAAAAGCACTTATTCCTAATTATTTAAGAATTGAGAACCTGACATTTATAGAAATTTTAAAATTGTGATGCATGAATATTATTATCTTTCACCCAAGCATAAGTAGGCATGTATTTTACATGATTATTCAATCCCATCAATGCATGTATATAAAATGTTTGCCTACAATTTACAAAAAGGGGTAACTACTTACAGTAACTGCCTACTTTTTGTATTTTTAGCATAAAATCACTAAATAAGCTTTTAAAGCTCTAAGATGTATAAAAATGTCTGTACTATGCGTAACAATAGAATAAATTAGATACTAATGAGTATTGGAAGCAATCAAATAGTCTAGGGGACTAAAATGGAAATATAATGACAAAGGTGGATTAAAAATATGGATGAGAGAGAAGTACAGTTAAAATTAGATAATAAGAGCAAACTGCCATAGGACTAATCAAGTAGATGTGTCACTTGAAAAAAAATTCAATAGGGTGTAATCACCATGAAATGGCATAAAATATGTGTTACATTTGTGCACAAGTGAATTTAGAGATATTTGGGCAAAGTTTAGAAACACTGAAACACTGAATATATATGCATATGTAGTCATGATTAGAAGAATTCAAACCACATTACAAGGTAAGCATTTACCTAACTTTGTCTGTGAGGCCCCTTTCCAGTTGCTGCATGCACAATGGCACAGAGCCCATAATGAAAGAACTGGTCTCACTGGTCTGAGAAGGCAACAAGGTAGAAATCACAGCCACCAGGAGATTTAGAAATTGGAAAGCAAAATCTTGAGGAAAAAGGACCAAAAGGTTGGTATTTGGGGACAGCAGTAAGTAAGTGTATTTGATATATCCCTGAAATTTCAAGAGCCAAGCGGACCTCAGCTGCTGGACCTCATCAAGTGATCAGGAGCGAAAGGGAAGCCAGCCAGGCTGTCTACCTGCAGCCTGTCAGAGGCTGTTGTTTCCTGTAGACCTCACTCATATTTGGACCTTGAGGGAGGTTGTCAAGAGGTCATTATTGAAAGGTTTTCTAATAGGGGACATATTCTCAGCAGAAAGAACAGTGTCACTGATAGACAATGAGTGATGGAAGTGGGGTATTATAAGTGCCTTTCTGGAGGACATGCATCATCCTTTAAAAGAAAACTGCAAGAATGTTTCTAACACTAAAGTATTCCTAACAATCTGAAAATGTCTACTACACACACACACACACACACACACACACACACACAAAGTCACCTTTAACCACCTACTAAAGTTGGAGGGTACCACTAATTGCCATCAAGGTCATCGAGAGGATGTGGCTGGCTAGTTGACCGGTGAGCTGAGCCCAGTGACTAAAGGCTCCTCACCCACTACTTGTCCTTAGAGAGTGGCTTCTGCTTGCCTTCCCCACTCACAGAAGCTGCCCCAAGGACAAATCCTTGACATAGAGATGTGGTGGCTCAGTGGGTTAAAGCCTCTGCTTTCGGCTCAGGTCATGATCCCAGGATTCTGGGATTGAGTCCCGCATCAGGCTCTCTGCTCAGCAAGGAGCCTGCTTCCCTTCCTCTCTCTCTGCCTGCCTCTCTGCTTACTTGTGATCTCTGTCTGTCAAATAAATAAATAAACCTTTAAAAAAAAAAAAAAAAAGAAAGAAAGCATCTGGCCAGCACATGTGACTGAACCCAGGTAAGGCCTCTATATAAACTTTTTTAAGATTTGGCAGGTGGGTGTTGAGACCCATTCGTCTTGCTGCTGCCCAAGACAAATCTCATAGGTAAGTTCCTTTGCTCATTAAAACTGCTCCCTGCCAATCTGGAGTGGCCTGCTTCTTCCTTGTGTCTCTCCCTGCCCTCCACATGAGGAACCAGCTCACATTTCACCCAGGAAGCTTCCAAGAGGGTTGTGAACCAACAAAAGGCAAGTAGTAAGAAGTAAGACTTCTATTCCTTACTCTTCCACTCCTCAGTCCCTTCTGACTCTGCTGGGACTCTATCATAAAAAATCCCACTGCCCTATGACCTCCACACTGGAGAGGGTTCATCTTAGCTCTCCAAGCAACAGCACAGCTGAGCTATTAGCCAACAGCCCGGCTAAGCTGTTAGCCAACAACTAGCATCAGAGGCCAGCCATGTAAGTACATTCTTGGCTATCCAGCCCATCCATCCATCTTCAAATGACTGAAGCCCCCACTACTTTCGCACCATGACCCCTGAGCTACTTCAAAAAAGAATCATATGGAAAAGTCATGCCCAAATTCCTGACATACAAACTCACAAGCAAAAGTAAATTGTTTTTTTAATTACTTATTCTGGGGTAATTTTAATATGTCAATAGTAATTAAAACAAGAGAAGTTCTGATCATTTGGATTATTCAGGAAATATTCACTTTCATGGATGCTGGACTTAGACCTTGGATTTGCTTTGGCCAGAGAGAAATTCTTGAAATGGGCAAGTACAGTGGACCTTGCCCTCTTGCATTCTTGCTATTGTGAGGAGAAGAAACTTGTGACCCTTTAAACATGGGTTAAGAATGAACACAGGAAGTGCAGAATAGAGCCTGGTTAGCAGCAAGAAGCAAAGCCCAGGCAAACTTACAGCCTGACACCCAGCTATCTATCTGAGCCAAGACCAGCAGAACTCTTTCAACCGAGCTGCAGATACTAAGCATGTATTATGCAGGTATTATGGCACTGAGATTTTACAACCGCTGTGCCACAATTTTATAACAAAGCTGACTGATAACAGCAGCTTACTGTGGGAACAATATATGGGCATTATTTAGGACGGAAGTAAAAATCAGAGATAGAAACTATGGTTCAACTAAAATAATGAATAACCCAATTTGTACAGCACAACAGTGGTGATGAAGAACATGGGATTTGGGGATGTACCTGAAATAGTTGTGGTTACATCTAGAAAAACTGTCATTTCTTTTTTTGAAACAGAAGAAAATAAGCAGTGGCTCCAGAGTGCAAAACAGCTATATAAGAAGGCTAGTTTTCTAGGTTACAGACTGTAGAGTGCACAGGATCACCATACATTTTAAACCCAGCAGGTATGGAGTTTAAAATTTATGGAAGGCAAGGGGGCCTGGGGTAAGGAACCATGGGTTAAGCATCCTACTCTTGGTTTTGGATCAGATCCTGATCACAGGGTCCTGAGATGAGCTTTGGGTCCGGTGGCTGTGGAGCCTTCTTAAGATTCTATCTCTCCCGGGACGCCTGGGTGGCTCAGTGGGTTAAGATGCTGCCTTCGGCTCGTGTCATGATCCCAGGGTCCTGGAATCGAGTCCCACATCGGGCTCTCTGCTCTGCGGGGAGCCTGCTTCTCCCCTCCCCTCTCTGCCTGCCTCTCTGCCTACTTGTGTGATCTCTGTCTGTCAAATAAATAAATAAAATATTAAAAAAAAAAAAAAAAAGATTCTCTCTCTCCCTCTCCTTTAGCCCTTCCCCACCCCCTCCATACCCCAACCTGCTTGCGGGTACGTGCGCATGAACACTTTCTCTCAAAGAAATAAATCTTAAATTTAAAATTTAAACAATTTTTAAAATTTTTAAAAATCTTTAAATATAAAAAATTTATGGAAAACAAAAGAAGCTGAAGGCTATCCCTAGTAACCTCATCTACATGCCACAAGGAGTTTTTAATCATCTCCTCTTCCCAGTGGAAAAGCATACAAACATGGAGCAAGGCACCATTCACATTCCAATTTCCCTTCCCTTCCCATCCTCTCCCTTACTGATCTGATCTGATCTTAGTCAAGCCACTGAGAAGACAAGAAACATACTCTACCTTCTCTTCTACTTTGTAAAGTCAGGGTGTAGCTTGCCGAGCTATGCTCTACAACAAGTAGTTGAACATGTAATTATCCAGCCCTGCAGTTTTAAAATTTACCATTAAACAATCATAACTGTATTGTCTTCACTTTCATTAACAGATCGTAATTTTGTTCTTTGAAAGGGTGATTTGGCCTTAAGAATAGTTCCGAGAGAACGGTTTGCATTTTTTCTTCTTAAACAGGTCTCAAGATTTTCCTTCTCTTAAATAGGAATGATGATCGGGACGACCCACTTATAAATGTTAGTGCTCAGCTTTCATTTGCAAGAGCTCACAGAGAGCTGCCCTCTGACTAATCAAAACTCACTTATACCACTGAATATGCTGATTGTTTACCTTGATTTTGCATTTCAATTTATCATAGTAATGCTGCATAAATAGCACATATAAACTTCAGGGCCTCTTATATTAACAAGGAATACAAGATATTGATTTGGTTTTGTTGAAATACATAGATTCTGCCTAACATGTCTTATTCCAGTGCAAGATTTCTTACTACCCATCTTCTTTTAGCCACATTTTGGGGTCTGATTGTCAGAAAAAATACACATGGAAGAAATTTAGTGCAAATTCAGTCCCATCATCAGGCTGCCTTTAAAATATATTTGGATCAATATGAAAAAAAAAATCACAGAAAAAAAGAGAGAGATGGTCCTATGATGACAGGATGATTTCAGAATGTGTGAATATTTACTATTGTGAAAGCTTATAAACATTTAATTAAGTTGCCTTATCTTTTGTCTTAAATTCTTAAAAAGACAACCATATTAATCCAGCCTAATAATCACTTCAGAATGTTAAAAGTCTATTGATTTTTTTTTCCTCTAAAATCTCTTCAAGATCTGTCCCTACAGAATTCTATAAAAGGGCAAAAGATGTCTTTGCAGCCTTGGCTCTGTCAGACATTTGGCAGTTTAATGACTCATTGTACTTATAAATGTTCCTGATTAAGCTCTTTTATTTTAATTCTGTAATTTAATTTATATCATTACATTTCACACAGAATTTTCTCATTTCTCCTACCAGATTCACATATCATTAAATGTCTACTTATGCATTTGATAGTCTCCTATAAACATCAAGTATGTTTTCTCTACTTGGCTTTTGATAATGTTTTGTAATCGATCTCTTCTTTGAAATGGACAGAGGTGATTTTTCACATGTCATATATCTATAACATGGTGTGTGAAATCACTTATCTTAAAATCAAACTTCAATTGCACATATGCTGATAGTGAGCAATAACTACTACTAAAGGATAATGCTAAAAATTAATTATGTCCCTTGGATTTAGGTCTGCCCAGAACTTGGAGATGTTACTATTGAAGCAGCTCTTTGCTTACTAGGGTATTATTTTCCCACAGCATAGCTTGAAACTTTAGATCAGAAGAAGTACAATGTAGTATTAAAAAAAAAAAATACATAGGGGCGCCTGGGTGACTCAGTTGGTTTAAGCAGCTGCTTTCAGCTCAGGTCATGATCCCAGAGTCTTGGGATCGAGTCCCACATCGGGCTCCCGGCTCCTCGGGGAGTCTGCTTCTCCCTCTGACCTTCTAGCCTCTCGTGCTCTCTCTCACTCTCTCTCTCTCTCTCTCTCAAATAAATAAATAAATAAATCTTAAAAAAAAAAAACATATAATTTTACACTGAAGCATAAACTGTAATAGACATGAAATTCTAATGGAAGTTGTCAAACCAAAATCTAATCTTCCAAAAGGTAATTATGAGAACTATTACTGTTTCTAGGATTCTTGACTCCCCTCATCTACTTTGAGAGTATAAAATAATCAAGTGGAAGCATTGTAAGGAAATTTTCTATGATGAGGGCTTATGCCTCCCTCTGAGGCTTCTGGCTTGTTAAAGGGGAGATGTGAGGCCTCTCTGCCTTTGAATCACAGGAGGCCTCTCTGGTAGGGCTCAGATATGTTCCCTGAGTTGCAGACATGGGAGACCAAAGTCTGACTTATGTCTGGTAAAGTCAAAGCCACCTTTAAACTGGGATAAGACTCCTATGTGGAAAAATCGAGAGACCAAGGAGAAAGCTGATAGACTGTGTGAGGGGCAGATCTAAGGAGTACCATCACCACGAGATAGGTTTGCACTCATACTTTTCAGACATGAATTGCCCAAATGTTTTCTAGAGATGAATGTCTCATATAACCAGGGACTACTAAGAAGCTGGAGGTATAATTCCTGATATCCTGGGAATCAGAAATGGGTATCCATGAGGGAAGGTCAAGGGAGAAAGATAGCAAAAAAACCCCAAAGAGCCCTGGAGAGAGTTGGCTTTAACCAGCTGCCTTGCATGGGAAGCTGGAAAGGATCCACAAGTAGAGATTAACCAATGAAATTTCCTCCCTCCCTCTACCTTGAATATAATTGAAGGCAAAATGTAAGGTAGCTGTGGAAAATCTGGAATAACTCTGAGGCAAGAAGAAAAACCTCAAGCCAAGTTTAAGGTTTTTATTTTTAAAGAACTTGGAATTCCAACTACTAAATTAAGACAGCATTTGAAAACTAAAATGTTTTGAAAGACTTACCTATAAGCAAACAGAAAAAAACAGGGGACCAACCAAAGCTTTCATACAGGGCCAGGGAATTTTTACCCTAAGCTAAAGCATTTTAAAGGGATGATGGCTGACCAAAAAAAAAAAAGTTATTATATCATGCATTTTGCTTATTCAGCATGAAGATGACATAATTTTTGAACGATTAAAAAAAGTACCTTGTATGATTGAAAATGTATTGTACCTTATTAAAAATAATAACATTTTATGTTTTTAAAATATAATACTAAAATTAATTGCTGACATTACAAGATTCCCAGAATTATATTAGTTGAAATTTATTTTAATAAATATCAGGGTTTAGACTTAACTGGAGTTTCAATTCAGAATAAATAATATTAACTGGCTGTCTCTAAATGTTTTTTTCCAACAAGTGTTAAAAGAACATCTTCCATGTTTATCCAAGGGGAGGCAGTCTGTTGGTTTTGAATAGTCAAATTCTCAAATTAATACAAACTCACATTTCTAGTTTGCCTACATTTTATGAAAGAGGTAATTATTACCTCCAATATCGGAAGAGAAAAAAATCAAAGCTCAGGAAGTTTAGTTTCCCAAATCACACCACCGGCAAAGCCAGAACTATCAACTGGTCTCCTTGACTCCAAATGCTGCACTCTTTCCTCTACATTTTATGGTGAGCCAGAATAATTCATAACATACCTGCATATTTTCCCAATGGGTTTAATTAAAACCAAACCGAGTTATCAATATATTATTGAACTAAGTCACTTTACAAAAGTCTTGATAAAACAAAACAAAAAAGGTAAAATCTCTCAGAGCATACCAAATTTGGTGGTTTGAAAAAACAAAACAAAGCTTTTATTTGCATGGGTTGTTAGCAGACTAGGAAAATTCTGTAGCTAATTTGTCTTAAAATATTTACAAGAGATTGAAAGCATCCATTCATTCACATTTGCTTGGCCCACCCTGGGAGGAACCGCTTTGTAAACCTGGGAGATTAATCCCTGAACGAGACAATGTTTCTATTCTCATGCAATTTACTTTGAAATAGAAGCAGCAAACAAACAAGTTTTAGGAGGTATCAAATTTACTAAAAGGCTTCCGTGTTATCGGCATTTTCTAAACACAAAATAATTTTAAAATCTGTTTTGAAGCAGATATTTACATTAAGATCGAAACACAAGTGCTTATTCATTGGCTAACTACATGTCATACTGAATGAGAGACAAGTACTAAAAAAGTCGTACCTTCCTATTATTATTAGATACAAAAATATCCTCCAATGCCTTCAGCAGCAATATCTTAAAACACCACAAGATGGTGACATTACTCTATAAGAACAAGTATTTGGGTCAAATAGTATAAATATTTTTTCAGTTTTCTAAAGCAAAAGTTGAAGTTTTCAGGTTTTTTATTTTTACTGTCTTGAAAATAAAGATGGGATTTATAACTGTTGAAATCATATCAAAGAGTGATTTTCCAAATTAATATTTTAAAAATCTCTGAGACATTTTAAAACAGCAGAATAATGCATCAACCAGAGCTTTGGCAAACACCGAAGTTTCGCTTTTAAAATTCTTGAATTTTAAAAGTTGCCATGGCTCAGCTGTTATGTTTACACACAACAGTTTTTTTCTTGTGGAGTCCTTGAGAACAAATTGTGAAATGGTTATATGTCAAAATAACTTAAAATATCTTGATATCAAAAGAGGTTGCACTGATGGTTTCTTTTTTTTTTTTTTTAAGATTTTATTTATTTATTTGACAGAGATCACAAGTAGGTAGAGAGGCAGGCAGAGAGAGAGGAAGGGAAGAGGGCTCCCTGAGAGCAGAGACCCCAATGCGGGGCTCTATCCCAGGACCCTGGGCCGAAGGCAGAAGCTTTAACCCACTGAGCCACTCAGGCGCCCCGCACTAATGGTTTCTAATTACACTAAACAGATGACTTATTTCGGGCTGATATTTGTATCAAAAGCTAAGAATTTGTGCTAGCAAAACACTCTGAAATAACTACAGATGTCTTCCCTCTACATCAGATTTTGTTTTTTTGCCTATTTATCAGATTGTCTGTTATCAATTTTTCATCCTATTCATTCCTTACATTCTCCTCTGAATCAGGAGAGTCTCTTTGCAGTGTAGTCCTAGATTAAGATCTAACAACGTGAGGCTCTCATTTGAGATTTGAAAGAAGAAAAAGAAAAGCCTTTATTTTGCAACGGCATTTGCAAACAGAGAGGCAAGAAACACATAGGACGTATGTGCATTTCCATAGGAAAATGAATTCCTATAAATCCTCCATCTCAGTGCTCTAGGCACCTGGGATGAGCAGGTTTTCCTGGTATCTTTCAAGTTGATAACATCTAAGTGAGTTTCTGCAAATTACCTATTTGAGGGTTGTAGGTAGCTGACATCATTGACTACAATGTAATTTTTGTAATCTCTAGCAGCATTCTTTCTGACCTTTATTCCCCAGTCCATTTCTTTCTTTCTTTTTTTTAAGATTTTATTTATTTATTTAACAGAGAGAGAGAGATCACAAGTAGGCAGAGAGGCAGGCAGAGAGAGGGGGAAGTTGGCTCCCCGCTGAGCAGAGAGCCTGACATGGGACTCGATCCCAGGACCCGAGATCATGACCCGAGCTGAAGGGAGGCTTAACCCACTGAGCCACCCAGGTGCCCCATCCCCAGTCCATTTCAACAGATGTGTACACCTCCAACTCCCGTATAAAAACCACTATTTCTTGGAAGAGAGAGTGGCATCTGCTTTCCTGACGTGGCCCACACTGACACGCTCCTATAAATTCTGAAGGAATAAAATGAGAACAGATCACGGGAAAGTGTTTACCTATGTTTGAACTACCAACCTTGTACATAAGGTGACATAACAACCTCAGAAATACAGTTATAATAATCACAACAAACCCTCCCATTCAGAAAGAAGAAAGGGAGGCACAGAGCGGTCACTGATCCATAGCCATTGTGAATTTCTGCGGGCAAATTTTGCCAAGAGAGAGTATCTGGAAGATGAAGAATGCTCCTTACAATCCTGTCAGGCTTGCTTTCTAGGACTGACTCCCCAGTCCTTGTCCTTTTGACTTCACCCTCCAGGTTATCCCTTTCTTTTTCTTTTTTTTTCTCTTTAGCCACTTCTTGCCAGTAGAAATTTAAGAAACTTCAGGTCAACATCTTGAAGAGCCTCGCTCTGAATTCAGGCTGATGGCCCTTTGGCAGTATGATGCTATCGAACACCTTATTGGCCTTTTGTTGATTTTATTCTAATTAATTAAATGTTGCTAATGTTCCCATAGCAATGCCTACAATTATTTTCAAGATAAGACTCTGTAAAGTTACCTTGCTTTCTTGGTGGAACCAAACTCTTGGTCTTTTTGTTCTGAACCACCTTCTGCAATGACACATTTGTTAGGGCTGAAGAGGAAATGACCCAGAGCAGTCCCAGGCCAGGAGGTCCCAGAAGATGGAAAGTTACTAACAATAAGCTAGCGATAACCAGAAGCCCTATCCGGAGCAAGAGATAACCAGCCGCTTCTGCTTCTGTAAACAGGCGTCCCCACCACAGGCTCCCTGTTCCCACCAAAATCAGGCCCTACTCCCCCAAAGTCACCTACCAGGAGTCAGCATGGCCCTGGGAACCTGACTGCCCACAGTCCCCTATAAAAGACCTATAACCCCGTTGCCGGGGGCCCAGAACTTCGAGCATGAGCTCATCTGGGTCTGCCAGTATAAAATAAATCTGAGTTCTCCTATTTCTCTCTCACAGGTCTGATTATTTTTCCACACTAGGACCACCGTGATCCATTTCGAGTTTTTACTGTAAAGGGCTTTTGAACAAACCTTGGGTTGAATTTTGCTTGTAGGTTGAGTTTTAGTCATTCTTTGTTACTCAGAGCATTTCTTAATGCATGGTTTTCTGTTTGAGTAACAGAAGGAGTTGTATCTTTCAGCACTGCAAGGATATCTCTAATAAACTGCATTTTTGAACTGACTCTGAAATATGAAAATATAGTTTATGTTTTATTTTGTCCGGTATCAGAAACTGCTATACTGTCTTATCAATTATAATAGTCTTCTTTAGAGTCTATACACAAAGGCATATTGTTTCTAAATATTGATAATATTATTTTTGTTCAATCCTTTTAATCCTTTTTTTAATTCTTTGGTTTTTTTGCTTCATTTCACTTGCTGGGATGTTCAATACAATGCTGAATGGAAATGATGTATCCTTTATTTATTCCCAATGTTAGAGAGAAAACTCTCAATGTGATGAGGGAGCAGAAGGCCAAGGACAAAGCACAAGCTAACACCTCAAGACCACCACATGACACCCTCCTCCACCGCCCCACTCCCAGGTGGGGTATGTGTGACATTCCTCGGGCACTCCTGGCTGTCCTAAAGCTAATGTAAGAAAAAACATACATTATTAAACATACTCTATTAGTTTAAAATATAGCATGCTCTATTAACTAATAGAGATCATAGCCCAAAGACAAAAGTCTTCAGCTTACAAAATGTCTTAGTGATTTACAAGAAAAAAGCATTCTTTTCAATAACCTGACTTCCAATCAGAGAGAGAGACAAAATAAATGACAGTTTTGACTCCAGGAAATAAACCGAAGGTTGTGGAAAGGGAGGTGGGTGGGGGATGGGGTAACTGGGTATAGGCATTAAAGAGGGCACGTGATATGATGCGCACTGGATGAGATACTCAACTAATGAATCATTGAACATGATATCAAAAACTAATGATGTACTATACCTTGGCTAACTGATTTTAAATAAGAAAAAAAAAAAAACCAAAAACAATAACCTGACTTCCTAAAGGAAAGTCCCAACAATCTTAATGTTAATGCCTTACTAGAGAGAAAAACAACCTTAATGTGACAGTAGCAAGGCCTCCAATATCTTGTAGGTCCTCTTTAGCATACAAATTTTTTTTTGAAAACCTCCCTTTTTCTTTACCCCAACTCTAAAGTATATCATCACTCACCCCTCACAACCCAAGCGTAGCAGCTCTTTTTGCCCACAGGTCCTGTCCTGTGTTTAATAAAACCACCATTTTGCCTCAAAGATGTCTCAAGAATTCTGTCTTGGCCCATGGCATTGGACCCCACTCCATTAAACTTCACCTACATTCAAAACTACATCAAATGGTTCATCACTGAATGTGAGGGTGGCCAAAGCTTATCACATACATTTTATATTAAGGAACTTTCTGCTCCTACTTTGCTAAGAAGTTTTTATCATTGATAGATATTGAATTTCCTCAACTGCTTTTTATGAATCTTTTGAGATAATTAAATGATTTTTTTCTTTATTCTATTAATGTAGTGAATTACATTATTTGGTCAAAGAATGTAAAAAAAAAACACCTTGAATTCACAACATAACTTTCTCGTGACATATGCTTTTTTATACATGGCTTGATTGGCTTTTTAATATTTTTTAAAGATATTTGCATTTATATTCTTAAGTAAAAGTTGGCATGTAATGATCCTTTCTTGAAAAGTCCTTGTCAGGTTTTTTACTAGTTAGTTAAAAAAGTTTAAAAAGCTTTCTTTCTTTTTCTATTCTCTGGGAAGTTTACCCCCTTTAAACTCTCAGTGAAATTCACTAGGAAACACTGGGTTATTGTATTTGAAGACCGTAAATTACAGTTTCATTTTCTTAATAGTTTTTAAACGATTGAGGTTTTCTCATCTCTTATTTGTACTTCCTAAGTTCTTTAACAAAATGTGTCCATTCCATCTAAATTTTCAAATATTTTAAACTAAACTTGTTCATAAAGTTATCTTAATACCTCTTGATATATGAACTATATCTATGGTGACATTTCCTTTCATCTTCTTTATATTAAGTTTTTTTCTCCTTTTTTGTTCAGTTTAACTAGAGATTTATTTCTTCAAAGTTTTTCTTTGAGCCAACCTTTGTCTTATTTGATACTTACTAGTATATGTTAATTATCTATTTCATGAATTTAATACATTAATAATTTAATTTACACCCTTAATTTTACTAATATATCATGTCATCTTTATTACTTCCCTCCAGTTTTCTTTGATATTTTGTTTATTTTTCAGTTTCTGGAGTTGGATTCTTAGAATATTGATCTTCATTATTTCTTTTCTTTTCTTTTTTTCAAATGTATCTATTTTAGCTTTATATTTCTGGAAGAAAGAAGTAGGAGAAAATAACAGCTGTAAAAGATAAAGAGTGATGGACTATGCAATAACGTGAAGAGGTTAAGATATAAAAACTCTCTATTGGATTTGATATTTAAAGTCAAATTGCTGTGGATTCAGATACAATTTTTTTTCAAATTTTTATTTAAATTATAGTTAGCTAACATATAGTGCAATATTGATTTCAGAAGTAGAAATCAGTGGTTCATCACTTACATACAACACCCAGTACTCATCATAACAAGTGCCCTCCCTAATACCCTCAACCCATATAACCCATCCCCTACCCACTACACTCCATTAACCCTCAGTTTGATCTCTATCATTAAGAGTCTCTTATGGTCTGTTCCTCCCTCTCTTCTTTTTCTCTTCCCATATGTTCACTTGTTTTGTTTCACATATGAGTGAAATCATATGATATTTATCTTTCTCTAACTGACTTATTTCACCTAGCGTAATATACTCTAGCTCCATCTATGTCATTACAAATGGCAAGATTTCATTCTTTTTGATGGCTGATTAAATACACACACACACACACACACACACCACATCTTCTTTATCCGTTCATCAGTCATTGAACATTTGGGGTCTTGCCATAGTTTGGCTATTGTTAATAATGCTGCTATGAACATCAGGGTGCCTATACCCCTCTGAATCTATAGTTTTGTATTCTTTGTTTAAATAGCTCATAGTGCAAATGCTGGATCATAGGGTAGTTTTATTTTTAACTTTTTAAGGAAACTTCATACTGTTTTCCAGAGTGGCTGCACTAGTTTGCATTCCCACCAAAAGTATAAGGGGGTTCCGCTTTCTCTGCATCCTCACAAACACCTGTTATTTCTTGTGTTGTTAATTTTAGCCGTTCTGACAGGTGTGAGGTGGTATCTCATCATGTCAGATACACTTTAATGAGATAACTAACTCCACAACTGCATCTTTCTTTATTCTTTATTTTTTTTTAGATTTATTTATTTATTTGAGAGGGGAAAGCTCAAGTGGGTGGAGGGACAGATGGAGAGAAAGAAAGCAAATCCCAAGCAGACTCCCTGCTGAGTATGGAGCCTAACATGGGGCTCTATTCCACAACCCATGAATGATATCTTGACCTGAGCTGAAATCATGAGTTAGACACTTAAACAAATGAGCCACCCAGGAGCCCCTACATCTTTCTTTATACTTAAAATGACTCCTTTGATAGCAACTTGGCTTCAGCTATTAAATGGAAAATTCTCTAAAGTTAATAGTGATAGTCTAGGAAAATCCTTCAGCTTGTTAATGTTTATTATCATGTTCTACTTTATTTGCACTAAATTGTTTGACATAAAATTTGTAATACAGAAGAGAAGATCAACACAATTTTCTTTTTTTTTTAAGATTTTATTTATTTATTTGACAGAGAGAGACCATGAGAGAGGCAATACAAGCTGGGGTAGTGGGAGAGGGAGAAGCAGGCATCCCACTGAGCAGGGAGCCTGATACAGGGCTCCATCTCAGGACCCTAGGATCATGACCTGAGCCAAAGGCAGATACTTAACAACTGAGCCACCCAGGGACCCCCAGCACAATTTTCTACGCAAGCTGAAAATATACCCAATAAAATATTTCTAAGTATGTTCAGACTCTTTGAGTCAAACCTTTCAATTCTATGAATAAATAAAATACTCAAATTATCTGTAACATTTTATGTGTAAAAATGTGCATTTGGACTCTATATTAATAAAACTTTCTAAATATGTCAGAGCTGAGAGTGCAATAACATTTATATTAACAGAGTAAATCTAGAAGAATATTTAATGACATGTAAAAATTTAATGATAATCTATTAAATGAAATAGCAGGTTGAAAAATCAAGGTATTCAAAACCACAAATGAGAATGATAGCCCAAAATATCAGCAGTTAGAAGCTGGATTCATTCCAGATGAAATATAAATAATTGAAGTTTTCAAAAAGATTTCTTTTAAATGTCTAGAGTCTTTAGAAAGCTAAATAAAGGAACTGTTTCCCCAAAGTTGAAAAGGCATAAATGATACCAAAAAACGGTATGAAAAGTAAATAAATTGAAAATCTGACAAGTCAAAATGCTATCTCTAAAAGAAATCTGTCCAACAGAAGAGAGCTGAACATAAGCAGAAACTTTGAGAAATACAGATAATGAGGAATTTCTATAGAATCCAGTACTGAAAGACAAGTAAATATAAAAAGTACAAAAGAGAATGAGGAGACTTGAAAGATTAATTGATAGGCATCACCTCTAATAGGAATCTAAAAAACATGGGTGAATTGTGAAGAATCGCTTCAGAAAACAAGAGCTGAGTGAAAGGCCTGAGTCCCGAGAGGATGTTTGCATTCTGAGTTCCAAGCAGGATAAATAAAATAAATTCTTACCTAGTTATATTATATATTGAAACTGCAAAATATCAGAAATTAAAGATAAATAATTATAAATGTAAATGGAGAGGAAAGTCAGATCACCAAAAAATATCATGTTAGAGCTTATTAGAGACAATTAAACTCACAATATAGCTACTATCAACAATAATAAATGCCAAATGACATTGGCATAACATGCTGAAGGAAAATAACATTCAACTAAAATCTTAATTTCCAGCTGCATTATTATTTAAGAATACCAGTGGAGTGGCTGGCTGGTAGTCTGTGGAACATGCAACTCTTGATCTCAGGATTGTGAGGTCAAGTTCCATATTGTGTGTTCCATATGTGTAGAGCATACTTAAAAAAATAAAAATATGAGTAAAGTAAAAATAATTTCAGACAAAAAGAGTGAGAGTTCATAGTCCAATAGATACACACTAAAAGACTTATTAAAATATATACTTAAACAGGAAGAAAATTGAGCCCAGATGTAAGGAGGGGTTGTGTGAAAAATATGATGAAAAATGGTAGAATGATTTGTGAGACATATGGTATCAATCAGTGAGCAAAAAAAAAAAAATGACAAAGGTTCTAAAACAATAGCTGCAAGATAGGGATTATTCAGAGAGTGGTTAAGACAATTAACTTTCTTGTCTTTTGAAGAGATAATGTTGCATAATTTTACATTGTGTTAGAAAAAAATTAAGGATGCATATTACATATTTAAAGCTATCTGTTGTAAGAAGAGTTATATGCTCTATTACTTCTAAAACAACAGAAGCATGAGGAAGAGATAGCATATTATCTGCCCACCCAGGCGCATAAAACAAAAGGGAGTAAGGAATTAAAAATAAAAGATGAAAAATAAAACTGGTAAATATATGATACAAAATAAATCCCACAGTATATGTAATCACAATACATATAAACTAGTTACAGCCACTTAGTTAAATAAGGAAACCCAAACATAACTATGTTTAATCCACTAACAAGATGAATGATAAACATATATCTCATAGAAAATTTGAAAAATAAAAAGACAAAAATATATTAAGCAAAAAAATTTCAGAAAAATACTTTTCAAAATAGAGCCAGTGAAATAACGTTAAAAACAGTTGAATTTGGAAAACGGATCTATTAAATATAAAGAGAAATAAACCTGAATTTAAGGTAAAAAGTAGAGAAGCAGATGGACATAGTACACAACAACAAAAGGCATAATTCAACAAAAATTATGTTAGGCTTACTAGTGCTCACAGATATCTTATTATCCTGTCCTTCTAGATGTATGGAAACTTGTAATTTTCATTTCCTTTGCAGTGAGGTGGTCCTATGTGAGTAATTCTAGGTAATAAATTGAGAGGAGAAAAGATGTGCATCCCTTAGGAGCTGAAGCAATGGAGAGCCCATGCATGATTTCTCCAGTCTGGTTCTTCTTCTGCCACAAAGATAGAGGCTGTCTTTTCTTGATCAGAGGTTGCCAATACAAATATACTGTGACTCACATAGATGTTTATACAATATTTTTTAGCCAATTTTTTAAAAAAAGTAATATGAAACCAATAAAATTAATTAATTTTTTAAAAGATTTTATTTATCAGAGAGAGTGAGCATAGGCAGACAGAGTGGCAGGCAGAGGCAGAGGGAGAAGCAGGCTCCCTGCTGAGCAAGGAGCCTGATGTGCGACTTGATCCCAGGACGCTGGGATCATGACCTGAGCCGAAGGCAGCTGCTTAACCAACTGAGCCACCCAGGTGTCCCAAAACCAATAAAATTAATTTAAATAGCATATTTTATTTAACCCAAATATATCCAAAATAATGCCATTTCAACATGTAATCAATATAAAAATTGTTATTATTATTTTTAAAGATTTTATTTATTTATTTGACAGAGATCACAAGCAGGCAGAGACAGACAGAGAGAGAGGGGAAAGCAGGCTCCCCGCTGAGCAGCGAGCCCAATTCGGGCCTCGATCCCAGGACCCTGAGATCATGACCTGGTCTGAAGGCAGACACTTAACCATCTGAGCCACCCAGGCACCTCTCAATATAAAAATTATTAATAAAATGTTTGGCATTATTTCACTGAAATTCAGGGTATTTTATGCTTATAGCATATTTCTGTTCAGAGAGCCACATATCAAGTGCTCAATAACTAATACGTGTCCTATTTTATTGGACACCATAGTTTTACAGAGTGGACTTGCCAGTGGAGCTCACAGCACTTGGGGTTGCCATGTTATCTTACAGATGACAATTTCCCCAAGGACTCGACTAGATTTACAATGGATTTTGTATGAAAAAGAAATAAATCTATGCTGCCACTGAAAATTCTACTCTTTAAACTGAATCATATTCCACATATCACAAAGATACAAAGATAATAACAATCATGATTTTCTAAGCACACAAAAATATAGCTTTGAAGTATATGAAGCAAAAACTGACATAATTCCAAGACTAATTCATAAAAAATTTGATCATTCAAGGAGGCTTTTATGCATGTCTATGAAAAAGTTATAGACAGTAGCTCAAAATCTAATAAGATTACAGAGGTTTGAATTAACGTTATTCTAACGAACATCTAAAAATGGAACCTATATCTAACAATAGATATTATTTGTTTTTTTAAGCATACATGAAGCATTGTCTTTATAATTTTCATGTGCTACTCTTGAAAGAACTATCAATAAAGCTAAAAAATTCACATCAGACAATTTACTCTCACCATAATGTGAATATGTAGTGGCACAAAACTGAAAAGAGATAAAAGTCTTGGGGGTTTAAAAGCTCAAATATAGGTATATTCCTCAATGACTCATAAAGAGCAATAGGTTCTTTATGATAATAGGTTTCCAAAATCTTAAGAATTGTAGACAAGAGAAATAGTGCATATCATTGAATATAGACTGCAACTAAGTAGTTTTCAGTGAAAATTTTACAATCTTAAACTCATCAATTTAAATTAGTAACTGAAAGAAACTGTTAAGCATTCAATTCAAGAAGCCTGGAAGAGAACAAAGACCTATCTTAAGAAAATGGAAGAAAGAATATTAAAAAGAAATAGTATAAATTAATTTTGAAAAACAGGAGGACACAGTTGTTAAAAATTAAAAAAAAAAACAATTATTTGAAACCTCTAGTAAAGCAGATAAAGAAAAAAAGTGATGGCACAAATAAATTATATTACAAAGAGAAGGAAAATTAAGCATATAGAGAAATTTTTTTCATAATAAGGAAAAAATTTAAGCTTTTTTTTTTTTAACATTTTATTTATTTATTTGACAGAGAGGGCGATCACAAGTAGGCAGAGAGACAGGCAGAGAGAGAGGGGAAGCAGGCTCTCTGCTGAGCAGAGAGCCCGATGCGGGACTCGATCCCAGGACCCTGAGATCATGACCCGAGCTGAAGGCAGAGGCTTAACCCACTGAGCCACCCAGGTACCAAAAATGTAAGTTTTAATAGGAGAATTTTAAAGGTTCTGTACTACTTGCCTGGTAGACTTGCTTAGCACTAAATAACAGAAGCAAATGAGACATAAAGGAAAATTATATCAGTTGCCCTGTATGAAGTGTATCTTGGAGTATGCAGGGTAATTATTATTGCAACTGACATATCCCTGCTTGTTTAATGAATATAAGCATATTATCTCATACATAGGTGTGTAAAACTGCCCTGTGTTTCTTATGTGTGACAATTTCTCTATTAATTACATCTCTATATTTGAGTGGTTTTAACTTTATAACATAAATTCAAGTGGTATTATACATAGAATTTTTATTCAATATATTTTTAAACCACTTCCTATAATTTTTAAAGCTGACCAGATGCAAAGTAAGTATGTTAAATAAGTGAAAGTTTATTTCTTTTAGTTCTAAAATGAATCATCATTATATGGAAGACTGAGAAGAAATGTGCAAAATCCCTCTTATAAAATAATTTTTATTTCTTAATATTGATTTGTTTGTAAGGGAGTGGGAGGAAAAGTTGAGTCTAAAATGGGAAACCCACACTTTTCAAAAGCTCAATTGGCCCTAAACTCAAAACAGTTTAATATATCAGAGATATTTTCCTACTGATGGAAAAATAGGCTAGTCTGTGAAAATGCTGGCACTATATAAAGTTTTTGTTCTATAATGTTCTACACACAATCTAGTATGGAATAAACATAAGGAATTAGCATTTCTGTGGTAAATGAGTATCACACAATCCCCATGGTATGCCATGAAGTAAATTCACAGCACAGAGTTTAAGTTATTTTGATGAATGGGCTAGATATGGAAGCACAACATGATGCAATTACAAGTTTCTTCCTTTAGTTATCAGTTCTTAACAAGACTGACAACAAGTTGATTTATTAATTTCAGCCAGGCAGAAAGATAGAGTGGGAGGATATTGGAAAGAAGAAATGTCAGGATTTCAAGTTATCAGATACAGATACTTATGAATAAACCAAGATACCCTCAAGTACATAATATACAGAAAAAAGGATAGCTATCTAAATGTGGAAAGGGACTTGCTGTTTACCACAAAGACAAAGATGCATAATGTCTTTTAATCAATATGTAAAGTGTTACAGATATAAATGTCATGATTATTTTCAATTCAATTTAACAAACATTTATTAAGAAACTATTACCTGCCAGGCACTGTAAAAATTCCTGGGGACACACAGATACAGAGTTAGACTGAGGGCTACAAAAAGCTCCTGGCCAAGCAAGGAAGAGAGCCAACTAAACTAATAAAATCTGAGGATTTAAAGGGATAGCATAATTGAAATATGTACGAATAATCACTATAGAATTAAAAAAAAATCTTATCTAGGAGTCAGGAAGCCTTTCTGGATGAGATGACATCAGATCTGAGTTCTGGAGACAGAGGAAAGAGCCTGTGTCTTTGCAGGGGATAAGGTGTTACTAGGTTAGTGATTGTGGGCAAAGTGGTGTCCCACCTGGTGGGTCATGGCTGTATACATACCCCTTATCCATTTTTTCATCAATGGGCACTTAAGTTGCTTCCATATCATAGCTAATATAATTAATGCTGCAGCGAACATAGAGGTACAGATATCTTCTCAAATTAATGTTTTCATTTTCTCCAGAAAAATACCCAGTTCCTAGTAGTGGAACTGTTGGACCATTAGGTCCAGCCGAGAATAAACTTAGGCATAGAATAATTATTCTATGCCTAAGTTTATTCTTAGGTTACACTCATTCTTAGGTTACACACTACATTCTTAGGTTACACTCATTCTTGGGTTACACACTTCATTCTTAGGTTACACTCATCTGACTTCTGAAGTCCTCTCCCAGTTCAGTCTCCAGCTCTTTTTTTCTGTTACAACCTACATACCATAATAAGTAGGGAAATTTCATTAGAGATTATACAAAAGGACTGTTTTGGCCTTCCCCTCACTGATAATATAGAGACCCCATCCAGTGATCTTTTAGATGTTAAATGTTTCTGAACAAATGATCTTTTAAAAAGATTTTATTTATTTATTTGACAGACAGAGATCACAAGTAGGCAGAGAGGCAGGCAGAGAGAGAGGGGGAAGCAGGCTACCCACCGAGCAGAGAGCGCAACGCAGGACTCAATCCCAGTACCCCAGGATCATGACCTGAGCTGAAGGCAGAGGCTTTAACCCCTTGAGCCACCCAGGCGCCCCTAAAAATTTCTGAATAAATGATTTTAATAAGCAACAGCAAATGTCTGAGAGTTATGAATGCACTCTCCTGCAAGACATGGGGAATACAGGCCAACCTGGCTACTCATAGACCTTGACTCTTCATTTCAGTAAGAAAACTCACCCAAAATCCCAATCTAAATCTAACAATTTTTTAAAATAATTTAAATAATTTTGGATTTGACATACTAATATTTCAAGATTTTTCTTCTAGTTTATGAGGAATAGTAGCCTATATTTTTCTTTTCTTATAATGTTTTTATCTTATTTGAACAACAAGGTAATACTGTCTTCATTACACAAGTTAGAAAGAGTTCTATCCTCTTTTATTTAGACAAGTGTTGTAAAGAACCCATCAGTGAAGCCATCAATGTGATGAGTTTTATTTGCTCAAAGTTTAAACTATAAATTCAAAACATCTAAAGAGAATTTTCATAATAATACTTGAGAAACATTTTAAGCTTCTTAATAGTTTGATAACTAATATTTTCCCTTGAAAATAATTACTATCACATTCCAAATAAATTCTAACCTACCCATAAAAATTATAAACTCATGTTCCTTCAAAGACCCCTCATTAACTTTGTTTAATAATGAGGAGAACAATATAGCAAAAGTGAAAATTATATAATTTTAATAAGATACTCAGTGATATGTTATCCATCTGGAAATCTTTTATAAGTACCAAATTCACATAAATAAAAATCACCAACAGTCATCATCTAAATATTCTGGAACACAATTTTATAAAGGAGTTAGTATTATGTCTAAAATAATAGTTAACATTTAAGCTACATTCCCAACATGTCATATTTACTTGCTTTAGTTTTCTTCTAGTGTATTTTCAGTTAGTAATATTTCCTAAAACATTGTTTCTCTGTGATAAACACACCAGTGTCTAAGTTGAAGAAATCACTATCAATATACCTCAAATTTCAAAATATGACTTTCACTATTAAAAAAAAATCTCCTTTTGTAAACAATAATTTTTGTATGTTTGCTTTTAAAGTATGCATCTTCCTACCGTATTTTTTTAATTAAAAAAAAGTTGTTTGTATTTGGGTTGCCAGAAAGGTAATATATATATCAGACTCCAATTCATAAAGGCAACACACAGGGCAGTTACTTTTTAGCATCTGTTTGTTATACAGCTCAGTATACCCCCAAGTCATACCTTTCCTAAACACTGAACACGAGAAACACTGTTCATATTAAATTGAGCTGCATGAATACAGAAGACATGAATTTAAATCATTATTGGTATTCAGAGAAAATGCGAACTCCACTTTATTCCTAAAAACTGAAGTTATTAAGTTGTAAATCAGAACCGTGCCAGGGTTCCAACCTATTCCTGATTTTCGAACCACTTGAAGGTATTTCAGAAATTCTGTTCTACAGTATTTCCCCTCAAGTTTACTTTAACAAGACACTGAAAGCCTTTCAGATGATTTGTTTTTCATTTTCTTATTTTTATAAACAAGCAGAATAAAATATGTAGCAGGTGCTGGAATATGCAGCTGACTTAGAATATGTGAAGAGATGGATTCGTGAACCGCCATCAAACACCGTGGTGCAACCACAGCTCCAGGGCAAAGGATGCCTTTTCAATGAAGATACCTAATTTAAACATTTTTTCCTCCACCTCCTATGTTCTTACCATGCTTTTTGCTGCATTGGAACTGGAATAGCACAGGATTCTATGAGCTGTATCTATTTGTTTAAAAAAAAAATCATATGTGTCTGGAAAATACGAACGTTAGAACCATTGCTTACATTGTTAACCCCAACTGTAATGTTCTCTTCTTTCCTCTTTCCTATCTGAATTGAGCTGAGTTCTCAGTTCGGTGTGGGAATATTGAAAACACTGGGGTTTTTTAAGATCATAGAAACCTGAGGGACGCCTGGGTGGCTCAGTTGGTTAAGTGGCTGCCTTCAGCTGGGGTCATGATCCCGGTGTCCTGGGATCGAGTCCCACATCGGGCTCCTTGCTCGGCAGGGAGCCTGCTTCTCCCTCTGCCTCTGCCTGCCACTCTGTCTGCCTGTGCTCATTCGCTCTCTCTCCCTCTCTCTCTGACAAATAAATAAATAAATAAAAATCTTTAAAAAAAAAAAGATCATAGAAACCTGAGTTTGGATTGCTTCTTCTCTAGATGCTTGCAATAGGTGTGATGCAACCTTCCCCTTCCTTCCATTTCTGAAATGTAGATGTGATTGTGAAACATTCTGCACCAGAGTGGTGAGGGTGAGATTGTAGAACAGTGCAACAGGACAGGCGTCAATCCCCTTAAAACTTCTCCGCCCACAGCCAATCAAGAAATGAACTTTTCTTGTTCTTTGTCCATGAATATGTGTGGCCTGTATGTCTGTACAGCAACTGAAATTAGATTCTAACTAGCATGCTTATATGTCACATATACATTATACTGATACATACAATCTAAAGAACTAGTCTTACACTTAATAGGAAAAGATTGCAGTATTCTCATTAAAGTCACAAATAAAACAAGAATGTAACTAATCACCCCTTTTGCTCATTGTTGCAATAATAACCTGTAATTATGTGAAATTATGTGAAAGCAATATATTCAAGGCATACAAAATTGAAGAGAGAAAATAAAATTGTATTTATTTGCCAGTTATATGGTTGCAATGTGTAACATTCAAGAAAATAAATTAGAAATATATGACAAGATAAAATATATCTTAGTTTAAAAAGATAAACATCAACAAAAAGGGCATTTATTATAGGTTAAGAACTATGTAATATGCTGTATTTCTAATGACAATTTGATCTTTTTAATAATGAAATTTAATTTAACATTATAATTGTTTATGTTGCGCTTTCTTAATAAACTGAATATTTAAACAGAGTCCTTGCAAATTTATGCTATTAAAAGTTGATTTTAAGTCTTGAGTTATTTGGGTTTCATAAAAGAGACATCATTTGTCCTCATTCTTGGTGACAGTTGATAAAGTGAAGCATTACACTCAATCAATATCACTCTTATTCTTTACAAGTGGGAATTAGGAGAATTTCAAGAAATGTTTGGTTGAATTTTCTGGAAATCTAATAGATATGCTGAGAGTTTCCACATAAATATTCTAGCTGGAGTATCTTAAGGGAAGAAAATATTTGGCTCATAAAATCTTTGGATTAAGTTATAGTTTATTATAAAGTAATGAAAGACTAAAGTTATTATTTTTATATAAAAATTAAACAGAACCTAAAATATAGTAATATATTTCTCATACTGAAATAATACATAAGTTTTTGCTTACTCATCTCTTACAAAAAGGTTTATTGAGCTTATTTTGATGATAATGAGGTACTTATGAAAATCCAAGCTAGCTATGAGAATATATGATTTAGCTTTTACAATCTCCTACTTGCTTTGGTTTCTGTCCATAATTGCAATTGATGTCATTGAAATAGCAATAATTAATAAAAGTACATCTTATTTGGTTTTTGATAGAAATTTATTTGTTTTTGTTTTATATAGCTAAAACTAATACAGCTTCACACAGATTTCAGAAGATCAGTTGCTTACATTTCCAATAATGGGATAATTTACATTGGGAACAAGTATACTTTGATAATATAAATTCTAAAATTCTATGGCAGGTGATTTAAGATTCATGTTCTCCTCTCCTCCTCAATCCAACCCTTTAGCCAGTTCTATATTATTACTATCTGTCAGTTAAATATTCCTTTCTTTGTTCATTCCCATATTTACTACACATGTATACAATGGAATATTAAAGGATCCCTCTAATTTGTCTACTGCACTAACTATAAATCCGAGCTAATCTCCATAAAACACTTTGCTCATTATATTACTTGCTCCAAAATTTTCAACGTCTTCTTATCATCCATGGGATAAAGTCCACATTTTCATCTTGGTATTTAAAGCTCATTTTATTCTGGCTCTAAACTACTTTCTAACATTATCTTTTATTATCCTCCAACATAAGCCCTTAGTTCTACTCAAAACAGCAAAAGGATTTAAGGCTCTAAGATAACTTTTGCTAAGAAAGTTCGACACTAAACAAGTAAAAAAAAGAATCAGAGAGCACCAAATGTTTTGTGGAAAATCAAGTAGGGTGACAAAATAAAGAATGAATCAGATAGTGTCAGTGGGAAATATTAGATAGGATGTTGTTGGTGCTTCACTCTCAGACTCTGATATTTGAGCTAAAAGCTGAATAATAAGTAATTAACCATGTGAAATTCTGAGAAAAAATAGGTTTCAAGTCTTAGAAACAATAAATAAAGACCCCTAGGTAGAAACCAGGCACATGTCCAAAGCAGCATGTTCAAGGAACCAAAAGAAGGCCAGTGCGCCTGAAACAGAAAGAGCAAGAAGGAAAGATCCAGAAGGACATGGATCATGACAACATTATAGGCTATGTTGAGGAATTTAGGTTGTATTCCAAGTCTGTTCATAATCTGCTAAAGATTTTATGCAATAGGGTGGTATGATCTGATTCATATATTTTTTAAAAGTATCTTCGTTGTCAAGGATGGAACTAGGGGGAACAAAAAAGCAAAAATACCGATAGTCCAAACACGAGGTTGTATTGGTCTGGCTTTAGAAGTGATTAGTGGAGATGTATAGGAGTGGAGGATTTTGAGTTAATTATTGAAATGGGGCCAAAATATTTGCTAATGTATTAGGTTGGGGAGTTAGAGAAGAATCAAGGATGGCTTTCAGATTTTTTTCTGAAGCAACTGGGTACAATTTACTTAGATGAGGAGTCTGAGAAAAAAGAAGATTATTTATCCATTCAATAGATATTTTGAAAATTACTATGAATTATTGTTTTAAATACTGGAATTCTAATGACTAAACAAAATACACCCTAGTAGAAGGGAGAAAGAAAATGAACAAAATACAACGTTAGTGATAACTGTGATACATAGACTCAATATAGAGTATAACATGACTCTTTTCAGTTGGGAAGTCAGAAGAGGTTTTGTGTGAGGAAGTGACACCAAAGCTAAGCTGAATAGCAGAGAAGTCACTGGAAAGATCATTCTAGGCACACCAAACAGTGATACCACTTCTAAGGTGAAAATGACCTTGATGTGAGAAATGGAAAAGCAAGTGTACATAGAGCATGGCCCACAAAACGGTAGTTTTGTGACATGAAAGGTGAAGGCCAGATTCTGCACAGTCTTGCAACCAGGTAATTTTGAAGGTAATGTATGGGATTACTTTAATTAAGGAGCATGCATAACCTGGTTTACGTTTTATTTTTTTTTAAGACTTTATTTATTTATTTAGCAGAGAGATTGAGAGAGAGAGAGTGAGAGAGGGAACACAAGCAAGGGGAGTGGGAGAGGGAGAAGCAGGCTTCCCGATGAGCAGGGAGCCCGATTCGGGACCCGATCCCAGAACTCTGGCATCATGACCTGAGCCAAAGGCAAACCCTTAATGACTGAGCCACCCAGGCGACCCCTGGTTTACGTTTTAAAGGATCACTCTGGTTGTGGAATTGAAAACAACTTACAGGAAGATAAAAGCAGAAGAAAGGAATTTGTTGAGAAAACTATTAGTTTCAAAGGAGGTAGGAGCTTGAGTAGAAGTGGTCATAGCGGAGGGAAATTGGGGGAGGAAAACAGATTCTGAACAGGTTTTGAGAGTGTGGGTTTAAGAGTTCTGTTTTTTAAAAGGGAACGTTGAGATGCTGAGCAGACATAAAAGTGAAGAGGTCAAGAAAAGAACTGCAATGAAAAGAAGCTTAGATGTGGGTTCAGTGTGGGAAATTTAATGTTGGTAGTCATAAGCCCACAGACAGAACCTTAAAACACCCTGCTTATAGAGAAGGAAAGAGTCGAGGATTGAACTCTGGAGTTCTCTACTTTTTGAAGGGGGTTCGAGGTGCAGGGATGAATAAACACAGTGTTTTGCACATGGTTAGTGCTCAATAGTTGTTTCTTGAATTGAACTGGTGGTTGCTAGAATACCTATTAACCAGATCACCCTGTTCACAGAGAAAGCTTTATTGGCACAGTTGCAGTGGAAAGTCCGGCAAAGTAATGGCAGATCTCCTGATAGGATGTTACTTGTTTTGCAATTCAAAATTAGTACAAGTTTCGCAATTTTATGACATTTTAAAACTTGATTTATAATTTTCAGTTATAATGTATGTGATTAAATACCAAACACAAATCTATAGTTGTAAGGTACAAAAATCCATTTTATACTAGTTTTGGCCAAAATATGGAGGGTAAACATATTGGTTCAAAAACAAACTATGGGAAAGGCAAAGATGTAATTCACCATATCAGATGCTTGTGTGTATTCTCCTCTATTTCTCCATCTCTTGTCTTCACTTTTCTTCATTTTCTCCTTCTTCTCCTGACTTTTCCCACATGGTAGGAAATAGCCATGGGTAACACCAGAGTTTTACACTTAGGAAATTCTCTAAACCTAAATACCCTAAACCTCAGTTGATTTTACTATAAACCAGAGTTAGTAGGAATGATACTATTTAATGATAAAGGATAGAGGTATGTAGAGTGCTTGGAACAGTTCTTGGTGCAAAACCTATTTAATTTAAATATTTTGTTTATTTATTTATTTATTTATTTAGGAGAGAGAGAGAATAAGCAGAGGGAGGAGCAGCAGGAGAGGAACAAGCAGACTCTCCAACAAGCAGACTCTCCAGGAACAAGCAGAGCATGGAGCCCAACTGGGGCTCCATCCCACGACCCAGAGATCATGACCTGAGCTAAAATCAAGAGTTGGTTACTTAACCGAATGAGCCACCCAGACACCCCTCAAAGTCCATTTAAAAAAAAAAATCTCTCTTTCTTTGTCCTGGAGGAGCTTTTGGTCCAGTAAACTTGTCATGGTAGGATAAAGTGGAACTTTACTTCTGACAAACAATGTTAAAATAAATTACAATTTTTTGGTTCTTTTCTTTTTTTTTTTTTAGGATTTTATTTATTTATTTAATGGAGAGAGAAAGAGATACCACAATCAGGGGCAGTGGCAGGAGGAGCTGGAGAAGCAGACTCCCAGCTGAGCAGGGAGCCTGACATGGGGCTTAATCCCAGGACCCTAAGATCGTGACTTGAGCAGAAGGCAGATGCTTAAGCAACTGAACCACCCAGCTGACCCTTTTCATTATTTTCTAAAATAAAGTCTAACCATTTATTTGTCATTGAGATAGTTATAATATGTTAAAGTAAAAGGTAATATTTTAAGATCAATTATTTCCATAATTTTGTATTAATATTTAATTCAACTCTAAGAATTCTGTGTACTGGCATCTCAATAACTCAAGTACTCCCTACTGGGGAACAGAAAAGATATGGTTTACTGCTACAGAAATCATAGTGAGACACAAAAGGGCCTCATTATCCTTGCATAGGAAGGCACAGACAACAACATATAGTAATTTTATCCTCAAATTATTTGATGCAACATTAAATAATTTTCTTTGGTACTGTCCTTTCATTGAGAACCAGAATATATTCATGAGGTAGGTTCACCTTCTTTATAGCAAGATTGAATTATTCACTGGAATGCAATTTTAAAATTCCTTGCCCTGGGTGACATAGTCAGTTAAGTGTCTGACTCTTGAATTTGACTCAGGTCATGATCTCAAGGTTGTTAGATCGAGCCCAATATCGGGCTCTGTGCTCAGCGTAGTAACCGCTTAAGACTTTCCCTCTCCCTCTGCCTTTCTCCTCTGCACTTGTATTCTCTCTCCTTCTCTCCAAAATAAATAAATAAACTTTAAAAAAAAAATAAAATAAAATTCTTTCCCGCCCCCAAATGCTTAAATCCACCTCTGCTAGTGACAAACATCTATTGAGAAAGTTGAGTTCCAGAGCACAGCACTTGAAGAAATGATTTATTGAGTGTTTGTGAACATTCAAGTGATCCTCTTACATTATTTAGGTGGAGTAATATAGGAAAATTAGGAGCTCTTTATGAGGGAATGTAAGTGTATCTTGAGGCAACCTTGAATACATTAATTTTTGTGGGTGGAAAATAAGGTTTGCAACACATAGAGTATCTCTACAAACTGAGGAAGCTCAGACTGGAAGCAGTTGATCTTACGCCAGATGATAGAAATTATGGGAAAGAAAGAGAAATGAGAAGTGCTGCACTGTGTTATAGCAGAAAACATCTTGGATTTGAATAAGAAGACTTAAAGATTTAGGTCTGGCAGTACCATCCTATAGCTATGTGACTTTGGTGTAAGGCCCTGAATTAATGTCTCTTTATAGGAGTCCCTAAATTCAGTAACTCATCTGTAAAATGTGTGCATATATGTATGCATATATGTGCATGTGTGTGTGTATATATACACATATACATATGATTGAACTTGGATTCCTGGTATCAGCTCCTGCATATAAAGAGGATCGAAGTTGTCACTGTCATCCTTACAAATAAGAGCTTGAGAAAGTGAAAATCAATCACTTCTCTTGCATCCATCAGAGAACTAAGGTTGCAGGGCAAACTACCACACTGAACTCTGGAGGGACAGATCAATCTAAAGAGTCAGTCACCACCTACATATGTCAGACAGAAGCCACTGTAATCATAAGCTTGCAGGAATTCTTTCATGGTAAGTGTTACAAATTATTGGAGATAAAGTGAAGTCTAATTTAGGAGTGAGAAAATCCTGGGAGCTATCATCTTGGGGAGAGACAGCAGCTACAAACTTCAGTTTATCAGGGTGCCTGGGTGGCTCAGTCTGTTAAGTGGCTACCTTTGGTTCAGGTCATGATCCTAGGGTTCTGGCATTGAGCCCCACATCGGGATTCTCGCTGAGCAGGGAGTCTGCTTCTCCCCCTCCCTCTGCCTCTGCCTCTCTCCCTGGCTTGCTCTTTTATCTTTCTTTCTCTATCTCCCTAATAAATTAATAAAATCTAAACAAACAAACAAACAACAACAACAAAACTTCCATTTGTCACTGTGAAGATCTAAGAAAGATTTCCTGATGGTTCTGGCAGGTGGAGGGGAATAACAAGCCCTGCAAAATATGTTCAGAACCTTCTCTATAGTAAAAACCTGCTTTCAAGGGAAAATACCTGTACCAGACCCTTTTTTCCAGAATGGGGAAGGGCATTGCTCTTAACTTGTCCCCATCTGGGTTTGCTGTCTCCTTATAGGAGGGAAAAATTCAACAGAATTCAAGCCTTCAAGGATGTGGATTGAAAAGACCACAGCCAGGAAACGAGGTAGGAACAGGAGGCGGAAAAAAAAAGTTATACAATTGGAGAAATACTGAGGTCAGAACCCACATACATGGACCCACTGAAACACAGATTTAATCTGAAGGTTAAATATTGTAAAAAGTGATAAGAATGAACAAAACAGAACAAATCATATAAGAAGTGTGGGACATTATCAAATATTGTAACATATATGTAATTAGATTTACAGAAGAGAAGGAAGTAAAAAAGGGAGCTGAAGAAGGACTTGAAGTAATAATGGTTGAGAATTTTCCAAAATGAATGGCAGACATCAAATCACAAATCAAGGAAACTCAGAAACCACAAACAAGATTGAGGAAAAAAATTTCACCACATCCTATATATCCTGCAGAAATCAGAGAAGTCTTGAAAGTAAGTAACATCTTACCTACAGAGATAGAAGGTTAAGATTATCAGTGGACTTCCATCCGAAGCCAGGCCATGGAAAGTAGAGAGTCTTCTTAGCTGAAGTACATATTATCACAAATTTGTGTAAGATATGAAAATGTGAAATAATGATATATGTATATCATTATTTATATATAATATATAAACATATATTATATATAATATATAATGATATATACAAATAAATTTATAACTGAATGTAATGACAACTGAGACACAATATGCATTATCCAAGAAACTATAAGCTTGATTTTGGAAAAATTTAATTAAGTTTTATTTTAAGATGGCAGAAAGACTTATCCTGAATGATTTTTTTTAAGATTTTATTTATTTATTTGACAGAGAGAGAAATCACAAGTAGGCAGAGAGGAAGGCGGAGAGAGAGGGGGAAGCAGGCTCCCTGCTGAGCAAAGAGCAGGACTCGATCCCAGGACACTGAGATTATGACCTGAGCCAAACACAATGGCTTAACCCACTGAGCCACCCAGGCACCCCAGTCTGAATGATTTTTGATTCTCTGCTTGGAAAGTTGGACATGTAACAGGAACATTAATATGATAATATTAATGTTATATATTGTATAGTGATATAGTTTATAGTAATATACTTATTTGTATTAATATAGTCACATTGCTATTCATTTTGGATTAGAGTTTTTCATAGATGTTTCCCTAAAACTCATAAAATTCATGAACTGTCAGAATGAATTTCTTATTTTTGTACTGTCTGAATAATGTACTCTCACAACATAGTTTATATGGACAAAATAAGTACATTTTGATAAAGACTATTACAGTCAAATAATCTCTTTTGGCAATTTCCAGAGTATTTGAAGGTAAAATAAAAAAACATTGGTTTTAAAATACAAAGATCAATAAGTTTTATTTATGGTCCAGCAGTTAGAGAAATATATTAACTGAGATATTCTTTTCTGTCTTAACTGCCTTAGTAAACTTTCTTAAGAATAGCAAATTCAATTACGTCCCTGTAAAATCTACCATTTCAATTTATTCCTTTGCCTCTCATTTTCTGGCACCACGGTGCATAATTTCTTTCTCCTTTCCCTTACAATTCTGACAGGCACACCAGGATTCTTGTACAAGATCAAGAATAAAAGGCTAACAAACACCATTATATTGTCAGAGCCCATACAAAAGAATGCAAAAGGGATTGAGCTTGTGAATGATGGAAATGCCAGTGGGATTTTTGTCTATTACCCAGGATTCTCAAGAAGAAGTATCAAATATTGTTTGCCCTTGAAAACTGTTTCCTCTTTTGGGAGAAAAATAAACTATGTAAAGAAAGAAGTAGAAGAGTTTGATCTTCATTAGTAAATTTAAATGGACAATTTTATTCTCAACGATATTGAAGAACTTTAACAATGTTATTGAATAGTTAGATTTCTGACTAGACACTAGGTAATTTTAGAAATGTGTATTTGTTGTTGTTGTTGTTGTTTGTTTTTACAATGAACAATGCTTTCTCTGCCTAGTAGAGGTATCTTGACACAAAGTCAAAATAAAATATACTTTACAACCAAAAGGATTTTTAGAATGGTAATTAGGCACACAAAACCATACATATTAATAAAAATATAGCAATGACAAAACAGGTAGTAATTTTCCTAATCTGAGAGTCAAATACTTTGGTAAAAAATGTGCATTTTTCAAATGTATTGGATAATATCAAATTACACAGCAAGTTGTGCTGGCTATATTGCTATTATCATGGTTTAGAAATGTTTGTTTCTCCACACCCCACCAAAGGTTGGTGTTAGCAAATATTTTCATTTTGTCATTCTATTATGTGTAAAATAGTATCTTTTTGTTTTATGTTGCATTTTCCCAAATATCATAAATAAAAAGGTTGAGTATAAATTTATATGACTCTTGCTCACTAAGATCTTCTGTTGCATATTTTGCTCATTATTCTATTCTGTTGATTCTTCCCTAATAATTTAGAAATATTAGTTACTAGTTCTTTGTCAAGTATTTGTTGTGATTATTTTCTGCCAGTCTGTGTTTTTTTAATTAATTTTTGTTATATCTTTTATAAAAAGATGCACTAACATAGACAACTTTTACAGCTTATGACATTGAGTCTTATTTAAGAACTACTTCACTACTACAAGGTAATATATTTTCTTCTAAAAATTTAAAGCTTAGTTTTTATCATTTAGTCCTTTTGCCCATCAGGAATTTTTTCTGTTTGCAATGATGTAGGATTTTAACTTCTTTTTTCCACATAGAAAACCAGTATTCTCTGCACCATTGAGGAATCTATCCTTTCTGCTGATCTGCAACACTTCCCAGTTCATTAAATTAAAGTTCCATTTGTCTGTGGATCTCTCAGGTTTCATTAATTAAATTTTCCTAGCAAAGATTTCCCCAGTACCAGTCCCATTGAATGAATATAGCTTTAGAGTATACCTTGATGTCTGGAAGTCAAATCGCTCCCCAAATGCTGGATATATTTCATTTGCCCATCACTACAACTCTCCATCCTTCCCCATCCTCTTCTATGGTTTCATGCAAGGGAGTATCATTTTGTTTTGTTTTGCTTTGCTTTGTTTTTTCACTTAATAGACTTATTGATTAAAATAGTTTTAAGCTTACAAAAAAATTTAGGAGGTTGTACACAGAGAGTTCCCATATATTCTCCTTCCCTGTTCACAATTTCACCTATTATTAATGTTTTGCATTGGTTTGGTATCTTTTTTTATAATTAATGAATCCAATCTTAATACATTATTATTAACTAAATTCCATAGTTTGCCTTAAGGTTCACTGTTTGTGTTGTAAAGTTCTATGGGTTTTGACATGCATAATTTCATATATCCACCCTTACAGGATAATACAGAATAGTTTCATTGTTCTAAAAATTCCTTGAGATTCACCTGTTCATCCCTCTCCAGACCCTTGAGGCCCTGGCAAGCATTGATTTTCACTGTCCCTACAGTTTTCCCTTTTTCATAGATGGAATCATGTAATAGCTATTACAGACTGGCTTCTATTATTTAGTAATATGCAATTAAGATTCACCTATTTTTTTGTGGCTTTCTAGCTCAATTTTTTTTTGTTATTGAATGATACTGCATTGTACAGATGTAAGATAATATGTTTATTTTGTCACCTATTGAAGGATATTTTGGTTTAGCGCAATTATAAATAAAACTACTCTAAAGATTGTCTTGATGAAGTCCCAAAAGTTCATTTTCATTCTTTTCCCTTGCCTTTGGAGACATGTCTTGAAAAGAGTTGCTGTGGTAGAGGTCGAAGAAGTTATTGCCTATGTTCTTCTCTAGGATTGTGATGGATTCCTGTCTTACATTGAGTTCTTTCATCCATTTAGAGTGTATGGTGTAAGAGAATAGTCCAGTTTCATTCTTCTGTACATACCTGCCCAATTTTCCCAGCACCATTTATAGATTAAAAAGCTTCCACACAGCAAAGGAAACAGTCAACAAAACAAAGAGGCAACCCACAGAATGGGAGAAGATATCTGCAAATGACACTACAGACAAAGGGCTGTTATCCACAATCTATAAAGAACTTCTCAAACTCAACACCCAAAAAACAGATAGTGAAAAAATGAGCAGAAGACATGAGTAGACACTTTTCTAAAGAAGACATACAAATGGCTAACAGACACATGAAAAAGTGTTCATCATCATTAGCCATCAGGGAAATTCAAATCAAAATCAGATTGAGATACCTTACACCAGTTAGAATGGCAAAAATTGATAAGGCAAGAAACAAAAAATGTTGGAGAAGTTGTGGAAAAAGGGGAACCCTTTTGGTGGGAATGCAAATCAGTGCAGCCACTTTGGAAAATAGTGTGGAGGTTCCTCAAAAAATTATAATATAACTACCTTATGACCCAGCAATTGCACTACTCAGTATTTACCCCCAAAGATGCAGATGTAGTGAAAAGAAGGCCCATCTGTATCCCAATGTTCATAGCAGCAATGGCCACAGTCGCCAAACTGTGGAAAGAGCCAAGATGCCCTTCAACAGACAAAAGGATAAAGAAGACATGGTTCATATATACAATAGAATATTATGCCTCCATCAGAAAGGATGAATACCCAACTTTTGTATCAACATGGATGGGACTGGAGGAGATTGCACTGATGAAATAAGTAAAGCAGAGAGAGCCAGTTATCATATGATTTCATTTACTTGTGGAGCATAAGAAATAGCATGGAAGACATTAGGAGAAGGGAAAAATGAAGGGGGAGAATGAACCATGAGAGACTGTGGACTCCAGAAAATGAACCATCAGAGGGGAGAGATGAACCATAAAAGACTATGGACTCCAGGAAACAAATGGAGAGTTTTAAAAGGGAGGAGGGTGGGGAATGGGTGAGCCTGGTGATGGGTATTAGGGAGGGCACATATTGCATGGAGCACTGGGTGTGGTGCATAAACAATGAATCTTGGAACACTGAAAAAAATAAAATTGAATTAAATTTTAAAAACATGCATGTATTTCATGGAGCACTGGGTGATTTATGCAAACAATGAATCATGGAACACTACATCAAAAACTAATGATGTACTAACATAACACAATAAAAAATATAAAAAATTAAAAACTTAATTAAAAAATTAAAAAATTACAAGACTGATTTTTAAAAAAGCTTGACTGATAAGATATTCATGTGAGAAAACTCCTATTTTTCCTTTATTAAAGAACCTTGGAAACCAAATTAAATAAGTATTTTCCTTTAAAAAAAAAAGATTGTCGTGCAGGTTTTTGTGTAGACATAGTTATCGACTCAATTGAGTAAATACCTAGCAGAGAAATTACTGGATCATACAGTAATATTATGCTTAGCTTTGTAAGAAATTGCCACAAAAGGACAAAGGAGGAAGAGGAGGAGATGGGGAAGAGGAGGAGAGGAGAGTGAAACTGCTAAAGTGTTTTCTAAAGCAAACTGTACCATTTTACATTTCTAATGCAATGCAATGTCTGTATTCCTTCAAATATTGAGTATTTTCAGGTTTTATGGGGAGTTTGCTTGTTTGCTGAATTGTTGCCATTCTACTGAATATGTAATATTATGGTATCTTGTTGGTTTTAACATACAATTCTTTAATGACATATAATTTTTTTTTTTAAAGATTTTATTTATTTACTTGACAGACAGAGATCACAAGTAGGCAGAGAGAGAGAGAGGAGGAAGCAGGCAGAGCAGAGAGCAGAGAGCCCGATGCGGGGCTCGATCCCACGACCCTGGGATCATGACCCGAGCCGAAGGCAGCGGCTTTAACCCACTGAGCCACCCAGGTGCCCCTAATGACATATAATTTTGAGCATCTTTTCATATGTTTATAAATCATCTGTATATCTTTGAAGAGGTATCTTTTCAGATTCTTGACCATTTTTAATTGTTTTCTGATGGTAGAGTCCAAGAAGTTCTGTGTACATTTTGGATACCAATTCTCTAATGGCTCTGTGTTTTGCAAATATTTTCTCCCAGTCTGTAGCCTGTTTCTTATTCTCCTATTAGTGTCTTCCAAAGAGCAAAAATTTTAGCTTTTTTTACTTACCAATGTCTTTTTGTGTGGCTAGTGGTTCTAGTGTTGTATTGAAGAAATCATCACCACACCCAAGGCCACCTAGATTTTTTTCTGTTACTTCCCATAAGGTTTACGGTTCTGCATTTTACACTGGGTCTATGATCTATTTTGAGTAATATTTTTGTTAAGGGTATAAGATCTTTGTCTACCTCCTTTTTTTTTTATTATACATTCCCACCTTTTCAATTCTTCTTATAAACAATTTGCATAGAGAGGACATTATTAGTTCTTTGAAGTTTTAGTAAATTTCTCCTTTAAAATGGTCTGTTTTATCTTGATTAATAATTATAATTTTTAGTGCTTAGAAGATTTTAAAGATCTCTTTTTTTTCTTAACAATTTTTGATTATTGGGCAACTGGGTGGCTCACTCAGTTAAGCATCTGCTTTCAGCTCAGGTCATGATCCTGGAGTCCTGGAATCAAGTCCCACATCCAGCTCCCTGCTCAGCAGGGGTCTGCTTCTTCCTCTCTTTCTGTGTGCTCTCTCTCTAAGTAAATAAATAAAATATTAAAAAAAAGAATTTTGATTATTGGTGTTATTTTAGTAAATAATCCATTGCATAAAAATTTTCAAATTTATTGACATAAGCTTTTTCATTATGTACATATTATGATACATATTTAATCTCTATTATATCTCCAGTTATTTCTGCTTCTTGTTCCATATTTGAATGAAGTCTTTTGTTATTGTTTTATTTTCCTGATAAATGTCACTAAAGATTTTTTATTTTATTATCCTTTCTAAAAACCAGCTTTGGTTTTGGTGATCCTCACATGTATATTGTAGGTTTCACTATTTTTATTTTTATTTTATTAATTTCTGGTCTTTATTGTGTTAATTCTCCTTTTCTTTTGGCTACATTTCTGCCTTGTAAGTTTCCTGTGTTAGATTCTGAGCTAATAGAATTCCAATTTTTCTCAATTAAAAGTACAATATTCCAAAATCTTGTCATATCTTTTAAAATCAATGCATTCAGTTCTTTTTTGTAACATCCATTGATTCTTTTTCCTCTCAAAGACATGGATTTTCTTTTCAGGGCATTTGAAACTTTTGCAACCTATAGTAATTTTTTTACTATATTAGTTATTATTGTATGTCTCACTTAACTGCATTATATCAAACAATGAGGTCTCTATAATATTTATTGTTTCAAATTTCTATAGACATAATTGTGAATGGCTCATTTTTTGGTAAGTATATTTGCACATAAGAATAAATGTATTTTTTCCATATTAGGCTTCAGAGATGACCATTTTTCTATTAGATAAGCCCATCTTAAATCTTCATTTTTATTTCTTAATCTCCTTTATGCCTTTATGTTCTTTAGAACTGTATCAAAATCTCTCCATTGAGTCACTATTTAAGAATTTCTCTATTAATTTTTCAGATTTGCTTTATAAATGTTAAAGCCATGTTATTAGATGTATGCAAGTTCAATTATTCTATATCTTTGTGGATTCTCACTTGATTACTAAATTGTATTCCTATGTCTCATCTTTTTTATCTGGCATTATTATTGTAACATCAAATTGGGGGGCACTAAATTTTTTCTTTTCATCCTCCTCCCCACACTCTGGGTTCATTTTCTTCATGCTCAATAATGTTCTGTAACAGTTCTTTCTGTAAAAGCCTATGAGTTGAAACTTTGTTTAATGTTTTATGACTCACAAATATCTATTGTTTCCACTCACAGATAATAGTTTGGCTACCATAAAATGCTAGACTAAGTTTCTCAGAACTTAGACAATATCCTGGGAGAGTATTCTGGTATTTATTATTGTTAATGAGAAGGAACATTTTAATCTAGTTATCATAATTTTGTAGGTATGTTATTTTCCTCTCACATTTTTTAACATTTTCATTTCACCTTTAGTATTTTACAATTCATTTTGATTCTCTGAGTATGGTTTCATATTATGTTAGTTGGCTTAGTACACAGAGTAGACACTTGATTTGGGGATTCATAAATTCCTTCAATTCTGGAGGATTCTAAATTGTTGTCCATTCATATATTTCTTTTTCTCCCTTTCCTCCATTTTTTCTTCTGCAATTCTTTATGCTTAGTGCAGTAGTGCTCAGAATATTCACAATATTTTTGTGGAAGGGTTATATGTCTCTACTACACTACAATTGGGCTAATCCATGTGACTTGACCATTGAAATTCAAGTGGGTGTGGTATGTGCCACCTACTAAGCAGACGCATTAAGATAGTAATGACATAGTTGCATCATATCCCTCCCATTGCCCATAACATGCTTTCTAAATAAGAACTACACATTTGTTATTTTTATTACTAATACATTTCAGTCCTTTTTACTTAGCTTTGTATTAGCAGAATATGACATAAAAACCTATGAAACAAACATTAAAAATTCTCAGTCTATCCTCTTTTAAATCTTCTTCTATTTATATTTTTCTCTTTTTCTCTGGGAATGTTTCTCAATAATTACTGATCTAATGTATCAGTGAAAATTTCTATAGGAAAGTGATGGTTTATTCCAAAGGATTTAACTGAAGAGTATTTAATGGATCAGCTATTTCAGAAGTGAAGGTATGCCTAAGAAACTAATAATGAATGGTGAAGAATGCAGTGAGAAGTAATCGTGGACACTGTTACTACCCAAGCCCTGAAGAAAACTAGCAGGACTAGTACCTGCTGAGGCAGTGTCAGAAGGTAAGGTCTCCTGGAACTAAAAGCAAACTCACAAAGGAATGCAGTTATTGTCAGACTGTATTGGGGCTTAGCAAGAGTACAGAAAAATTTCCCCACTGTGTCTATCCTGTAACTTCCAATCTACCGCAGGAGGCTCCCTGTGTCTAGTCCCAACTAGATATCAAAATGGAGGAACTCCAGATGATGCAGCCTATGGAATACAGTCTCTAAAAGCATAGAGTAAGGTGCAAAATGGCAGAGAATAGATTTAGGTTTGGGAGAAGAGGAAAACAAAGAATAGTCAGAACACTTCTAAGACTTATTTGAGAGAGAGATGGAGAGCACACAAGGCAAAGAGGCAGAGGGAGAGAAAATATTAAGCAGACTCTGTGCTGAATGTGGAGCTAGATCCAACCACCCTGAAATCATGATCTTGACATCACGACCTAAACTGAAACCAGTGTGACCATTCCACCTAGTCACGCCAGTTAGGACACTTAAACCACTGATTTCTCTGTTTGACCAAGTGTAGTAAAGAAGCTGTGGATGAAACAGGGATAAACATGTATTCAACCCTCAGGTTACTATGTCACAGGTTAAGAATGGAATCGAAACCAAAACAAAACATCTTCTATTCTTGAATTGTGATTAACTTTTGGTACAAGCATTGAAAAAACAAAGAGACAGACAATTCATGGATTTGAATTTTTAATTAGGTTTAGTGCAGGGGTGAAGAATTACTCAATAAATACAAAAACATTTCAAAATAGTTGTCACATCTATTGACACTTCCATTTTTTTTTAATTAGGTAATTTTAGATTATAGGAAAAGAAGCTGGTCTACGGCCATACCACCTTGAACGTGCCCGATCTCGTCTGATCTCGGAAGCTAAGCAGGGTCGTTAGTACCTGGTTAGTACTTGGATGGGAGGAAAAGAAGCTGGATATGCATAATTCAACTGCTATTAAGAGAAAAGTGAATAGGGGTGTCTGGATGGCTCAGTTTGTTAGGCGACCAGCTCTTGATTTCAGCTCAGGTCATGATCGCAGGGTCCTGGGATTGAGCCCCCATCAGGCTTGCACTCAGTGGAGATTCTCTCTCTCCTTCTCCCTCTGCCCTTCCCCCTGCTCTCTCTCCCTCCCTCTCTCTTTCTCTCTAAAATAAATAAATAAATGTTAAAAAAAAAAAAAAAAAAGAAGAAGAAGGGTGAGTAGACTTCCAATTTGGCTATTAGAGAAGAGTTTGTATAAAAATAACCTGTCTGGGACACCTGGGTGGCTCAGTTGGTTAAGAGGCTGCTTTTGGCTCAGGTCCTGATCCCAGGGTCGAGTCAAGCTGCGCATTGGGCTCCTTGCTCAGTGGTGAGCCTGCTTCTCCCTCTGCCTGCTGCTTCCCCTGCTTGTGCACTTGCTCTCTCTCTCTCTGATAAATCAATCATAAATCAATCAATCAATTTTTAAAATAAATAAATAAATATAACCTGTCTGCCAAAACAACTATCAAAGTAATGCAAGGGGCCCCTGGGTGGCTCAGTTGGTTAAGCCCCTACTTTCAACTCAGGTCATGATACCAGGGTCCTGGAATTGAGTCCCTTATCTTGCTCTCTGCTCAGCGGGAAGTCTGCTTCTCCCTCTGCCTCCGCCACTCCCCCTGCTCATGCACTCTCTCTCTCAAATAAATAAATACAAAGTTTTTTTAAAAAGTAATGTAAAATACATGAAACACCTACTTGAATGTTTTGTATATCAGCAATAGTCAGAAAGATCAGCCACACAGTCAGAACTTGAGGCCTGTGATCCTTGAGAGAAGGAAAATGCATGGACATGATTTCCATCATCACCTTTGCTTCTAATTTTGCCAATTGTCAGTGAAGGACAATAGAATATAAACAGAAAACTCCACTCACACAGAGCTGGAGAAGTGGTGATATGAAATCTAGGATCTCTAAGGGACTGGAAATGGAGGGGAAGGAAATGCTGAAAAGTGAATCCAAAATTTGCATGAAATTTCTTTTTGACAGTTTGGATGTCAAAACTGCTCAAAGGAAGGGCATGTCTCAAAATACACAAACAAACACATACAGACACATCAGAAAGCAGAGCTGGGATGCTAAAGACCTGAACAGAAGTTTTTAACAGATTTATAGTCCTGGGAGGACAGAACTCAGAGTTCAAGAGACCTGATAAAGACAAGTTATCAGGCTTTCAGCTGAGATTCCTGAAGGTTTATGTATGGGAGTAGGGAAAGTTGAAGTACATCAGCCTTCACATAGCCGAAAACATATTCTTGACAATAATGAAGTCATCTTCATCTAATAATTTGTGTAGTCTTCAAATATTTTCACACAGACAGCTTGTTGTTTGCCAGAAATAAAAGCAGTAATTCTAAAGTGGAAAAATCAGACCCGGGTGAAATGAGCAAAATAAATATCACCAATGAGGAACAAGTGGAAAATATGTGCCCCTGAGATGTGATATTCTGAGAAAAACACAGCTTAATATATGTAATTTTTCATCCAAGAATACATTACCTGAATCAAATCAGAAAAAAAAAATTAAAAACCTTTCTCTTAATAAAAGGTGAGGGAGCTGTATTCTTAAATATCACAAAAGGCAAAATAAGACTGCAAAAATGTTCCATATTTTAAAAGTCTGAAGTGGTAGGATGACTAAATGCAGTTTCTGAACTAGACTAGTACAGTACTGGAGGGGAACAAAGGCTTTAATGACATTATGGGTGAATGGAAAAAATTGGGAGTAGGAATGGTAGCTTAAATGAAAGTACTTCAAATGATGTTATATTTACCATATTTGGTAACTGTACTTTGATTAGGTCATATCTATATTTTTTAAAGAATGTATTTATTTATTAGAGAGAGAGTATGGAAGAGCACAAGCAGGTGCAGAGTCAGGTAAAGGCAGAGGGAGAAGCAGACTCCCCAATGAGCAGGGAGCCGGAAGCAGTGCAGGGCTCAATCCCTGAACCCGGGGATCATGACTTGAGCCAGACAGATGCTTAACCAACTGAGCCATGCAGGCACCCCAGTAATATCTCTACTCTTAAGAAACAGACAGTGAAGCATTCAGGGGCAAAGGACTATGATGTACCCAATCTATTTTAAACGGTTCAATAAAAAACTTTGTATATATATGAAGAGAGTACGCATGCATCAAATAATTTAAAATGAAATAAAATAAAATATTAACAAGAAGTTATACTAAATAAAGGGCATATAGGTGTTCCTTTAATTCTTATAACTTTTCTATAAATTTGAAATCACTTCTAAGAAGTTTCCAAAAATCAAATACAGTAATCTCACCAAAACACTGAGCAGAAAAATTATACGTTCTTCTGTTAGGTACAGAAAAGGCATTAGATAAAAGGACACCCATTCGGGATAAAATTGTCAATACAATAGCAATAGAAAGGAACCTGCTTGATCTGATTAATAGTATTTACAAAATCCCTACATCTTAAATCATACTCGAAGGGGGACGCCTGGGTGGCTCAGTGGGTTAAAGCATCTGCCTTTGGCTCAGGTCATGATCTCAGGGTCCTGGGATCGAGCCCCACATCGGGCTCTCTGCTCAGCCAGGGAGCCTGCTTCCTCTGCACTCTCTCTCTCTGCCTGCCTCTCTGCCTACTTGTGATTTCTATCTGTTAAATAAATAAATATTAAAAAAAAAATCATACTCAAAGGTAAAAATGTACTTCTCCCTTATGTCAGAACCAGGCAAAGATATTCATCATTATTTCAATCTAGATTTGTACCAAAAGTCCTACTCAATAAAATGAGGAGAGAAAAAGTATGCACAAGGATTGAAAAATTTTTTTTCCAGATCTTGCTTTGAAAAAACTACTCTCCATTTAAAAGACCAAGGTTCTGTGAAGAAATGACTGATTCTAGATCTCCAGAATGCAAAAGTAAGCTTGGAATATCTTTTTCACCAAGAAGAAAATATTCAAAGACTAATGATGTCAGGATACATGAAAAGTCGAAACTGGCTGGAAGGGACCTACCTTATAAAATGTGGGGCCTAATTTAGTATCAAAATGAATAATTAATTTAATGGCTCATAGATAACACATTGAATTAAAACAAACACACGTAAATCCACAGTAATATTAAAAAGAAAAGGAGGAAGGGGAAAATGTTGGGTTAAGAGGAATGTACTAAAAAATAACAGAATCAGAAAATTATGATTTTTTCTATCTGCTAATGTAGTTTTAGTGATTCTAACAAGAATAATCAATAGGACCTAAAACAATTTGTGACATGTTGGATAAAAGTATACTTACAAGATCTCAGAGTATCACTCCACAGATGATTTATTAACTACAAAGGAGAAATGTGTTTTTACAATGGAAAGATTTGTGTGTTACTCCTGGCATTGCCAATAGCAGAAAAACCCAACATCATATACCTCCAGCTATAATTTAATAAGAGGTGCCCAACATCACCCAAAACCATGGTCTTGTCAAAAATATTGGACCTAGGGACGCCTGGGTGGCTCAGTTGGTTAAGCGGCTGCCATCGGCTCAGGTCATGATCCCAGCGTCCTGGGATCAAGTCCCACATCGGGCTCCTTGCTCAGCAGTGAGCCTGCCTGCTTCTCCCTCTGCCTGCCACTCTGCCTGTGCTCGCTCCTGCTCTCTCTCTCTCTATCTGACAAATAAAAAAAAAAAAATCTTAAAAAAAAAAAAATATTGGACCTAAGTCAAGTCATAAGCATACTTATTAATACAAAATGTGGGTTGTTCTCCAAGACAAAAGGGCTGGACTCTTCAAAGAATCAAATATGGAGAATGGCAGAAAATTCTTGGACTTGTACAGATTGTGAGAAATTGAAGGGACATTACCAGTGATAATTCATCAATATTGACTGAATCCTCAATGGGACAAAGCAAATTCATAACAGACATTTTTGCTACAACTACAATTTTACTTGTTGCATCATGACTTTGAATTCATACTAATTTCTAAAATGTAATATATTGTGGCTGGATAGGAAAATGTCCTTTGTAGATGATTCATGCTGAAGTAGTTAGGAGCAAAATGTCTTGATGTTTGCTGCATTCATTTAGAGAGAGAAGGGAAAATGGAGCAGGTAGATAGCATATTAGTAATTGGTCAATGTTAGAGATGGGTACACAGGTGTTCACTTTACTGTTCACTCAACTTTCCTGAGCATTTGAAATTTCTCAAAATAAAAGACAAATTTTTAAAAAGTTAAAAGTAGACCTCTAAATTGAAGCATGTTTTTGTCTTTGAAAGCTGATTTCTCATTTAAATGAATTTGACACAGGTCCAAACTAATTATCAAAGCATGAGCCTTTTGAAGGATACCGTTAATTGAAATTCAGAGCTCTGATACTAACTATTCAGAGTGAAGTGGCTATATTATAAACAACTTGCTTTTTTCACAGGGTCTGATCCATATTATTTCAAGTGTTTTTCTTTTTTGATTGAAAACATCAAGGTTTTATTTAATTGTATAAATTATGCCCTTGGCTTTAAAAACTCAACAAAATAGATGCAAAAAATTAATTACAACATTGTCAGAATCAACCATTAAACAGCAGGATACAAGCATCATAAAATTAGCATTTTCATCTAATCATGCTAGTGTCATCTGCTAATTTCAAATAGACCTCATACACAGACATTATTTTTCAAAGCATCCTTACACAAAACCTTAATTCATTTTGAGCCTTGTAACAACATTTGGAATCAGTCAATGTTCTGAAGGAGATGATCCCTTACTTCTCAAAAAGAAATTAGGAAAATTATGATTTATTAACTTTGAATTCAAAGAAGGTGAATGCTGTGCAATTGTGATGGGGTTTTTTTGTCTTAGTTCTTATGACTGGCAATGCTTCCAAAGAGTAGGTTATTTCAATTGCTCAAAATAACACTGATTTAGCGAAATCTTGTCAGAAAATGTTTTTGTTTCTTCTTATTCTATTCTCACAGGCATTAAATGTTTTTGTTATACTAAGAAATGTGTGCAGTTATCTAAGTGTATTGTGAGGGTAAAGGCTGAATTTTCCTGACAATCTCTCAAATATTCCTTTCCCTAATATGCAGCCTACAAATAAGGTTCATCACTTTTGGGCATTTATAACTTCAATCACTTTATTAGATGCTTAATAAACATCTGCTATTAAAAATAAATTCTATACATGAAATAATTTTCTCAATAGACTGCACTTCCTTCTCTTAACCTCATTATGGGCAAAATTGTTCTTGATTGGATTATGATTCTTCAGTGTCTCCTTCAATAAAGATATATTGAAAGCCTACTACAGTTCAGATTCTATGTTAGCTTCTGGATTTACAAAAATCATTAAGGCACGTTCTCTGCCCTTTAGGGGATCTTAAATCTAGGGAGGACAAACATTTGAAAACCAATCATAAAAACAAAATCTTATGATAACAATAAAGTAATTATCTGCAAAGAGCCAGAAGACCAATAATTGCTGATGATATGTTGATACTTATCCCAAATAGTTGATTTCTCCACTTTTAAACAAGAGAAATGATAATTATCAACGCAAGAGCAGATACACCCCTTAAAATTTATAGCTCTTAATTATTAGAGATAAATCAATGTTTGTTGTTAAAGATAAATAGTTGGTACTGAGGACAGTTGATGAGAAAATAAGGATCTAGAAAAAAATTATAGCAATCCATTAATTAATCATTTATACTTATCTCAATTAATCTTAGTTCCTGTTTTTGTCAAACAGACTATTAAAAGGAATTTATGTTGAAAATTGTGTTTGACACTTCTGAGTTCCTTCAATTCTTAAATTTGTTAAAAATTCAATTCTTTTTCTATTTTATTTAATCCTACCAGTATTACTATACTAGTAAAGTCAGGTGAAGAAGAGATTTATGATCAGAAAAGCTGCTTAGGACCTGTGAAAATGTCAAGTATTCTCCCCATCATACAGACCTACTTCTGATAGAATGAAAACTGTGACTGTAAACTCTGATATGGACTAGATACTTGGAGGAGTATATTTAAAGTCTTAGGTTAAAAGAAAATTTGGGGGGTTCAAATCCTGAGCTGTAGGAGAGAGTTCTGTTGTCATTACAAAATTTTATGCATTTGAGGAAAGGATATCAGTCATGGTTATGAATGATTTTATGGGACTGCAGGTGCTCAATTTCTGCTATTGCTTCTAGTATTTTTTTTCCTTGTATTAGAGAGTGAGTTGTCCATATTCGTCTGAGGACAATCTTCAGCTTTGGAATTTCATCGCCACCCATCACCTCAGAGACCTTAATTCTAGCAGGTTAAAATTGCCAGCCAAATACTGATGATAGCCAAATCTCTAGCCCAGAACCTTTTTCAAGAACTAAGACTCATGAGTCCATCCTTCCTATCTGACATCTCTAATTCTATATCCTATAGTCATCCAAATTATTAATTCCAAGCTACAGAAGCTGACTCTAGATCATTTAAATGTCCAATATAATTTTTTGAAAGGACCAGAAAACTTGAATTGATACTAAAGAGCTAAGAATAATTACCAAAACTGTGGTTGCTCAATGCTTCCTCTGCTCCCAATTGAGCACTAGACATCCAGCAACACTTTTGCACTGAGCAATTGATCTTGCAGTTTCTATCCTCCTATAATGACTACTATTATTACTATCAATACTACTGCTGCAAACAATGTTATCAGCAATAGTAGTACTACTGCTCAAGAGGGGGAAGAGAAACAGGGAGAGACATCAACCCCAGCACAGATTGCTTATGCCACCAGCTTGTCACCACCAAAATTAAAGCCCACTGAAAGAAATCACTGAAGCAAAGATCATATGCCTGCCTGTGTCTGCTCCATTTGAAACTGGGAAAGTTTCTGGTCCAATGTCTACAGTTTAGTTCATTCCCTCTTTCTTTTCACCCTTTTTTAAAATTTTGCTAAATGATATCACCAACCAGTCAACTTCCTTAAACTACAAACTTAAATTCCATCATTGACTCCCCACCTCCCTATTTTCAATCATTCCTGGTCCTACATATCAATTTTCTTAGTATCTATTAGATCTAGCTTCTTTTTACTGTCTTAATTCAGGTCCTCATAATTTCTCATTTGCATCATTGCAACCACATATTAGCTTCTCTGCCTGTCTCCAGTCAATGTTCTGCGATCCATTTCCCAAATGATCAAAATGCTCTTTTTTTTTTTAAAGATTTTATTTATTTATTTGTCAGAGAGAGAGGGAGAGAGAGCGAACGAGCACAGGCAGACAGAGTGGCAGGCAGAGGCAGAGGGAGAAGCAGGCTCCCTGCCGAGCAAGGAGCCTGATGTGGGACTGGATCCCAGGACGCTGGGATCATGACCTGAGCGGAAGGCAGCCGCTTAACCAACTGAACCACCCAGGCGTCCCCAGAATGCTCTTTCTAAATGAAAATCTTCCAAGTGTCTCAATGCTCTAATCCTTCAGTTTCTCTACTAGCCTTCAAGACAGATTAAAGTAGGTGTCTATATTCAAAGCCATTACTATCTGGTTCTCCCATGTTACTAACTTAGTTCATGCAAATCACTACCAACTTCAACTTCATTACCATTATCATCATTACCATTACAACCAAGTATTAGTTCAAAGGCTATGGAAGTGTATATAGCTCTATTACCATTATGGATGTAACTACAGCAAAACAGTGTGAAGCTAGATTTAGATTTTCTTTAATGGTAAAATTAAATATAATAACAAAAATGGATGCATAATTATTTGTTTTTGCTTCCACATTTTACATTTTATTTATTTTTTCAAATTGAGATATAATTAACATTTAACATTATATTAGTTTCAGGTATACAACATCACCATTCAATACTTGTATGTATTGTGAAATGATCACCATATTAACTCTAGTTTCTCAAAGTTAGGTAGTGACTGGAGAAGCCTCAAGCAATGAATTGTAAAATCCAGAAAAAAAGAATTCCGATTTGCTTTAATGGGGAGGGATTGCTATATGCTTTCCATTTTATTTGTTTCACTCTTAGTAAGAAATTACCAATAAAAAGCCAAATGATCTTGCACCTGACCTTAAGGAATACAAACTTGAAACTTAAACCTTTGTTATGAAATATAAGGACTCAGGATTGTGAATGGTTTTGTTGTATAGAGAACAAATAAAAAAATCTGGTGTCAAAGATCTAAAATTTGGAGTTCCAGATTTACCACTTATCAGGAATCTTAGAACATTACCTTTCTCAGAGCCTCAACTATCAAAAAGTTACATAGCAATGACTGTCTCAAAGAATAAGGGAAGATCATGAAAGCATGAAGCATAGTGGTAGACTAAGAGTTAGTTTCCTTGTTTTCTCTATATGTACAGACACTAAAATTTAATGTAAATATAATTAAAATAATGACAATAATAGTAATCAATATTATTCAGCATTTCCTACGTGTCATTAATCTAAAAGTTTTTTAAAAAATATTTTATTAATCCATTTGAGAAAGAGAGTGAGCGAAAGAAAACACAAATGGGGTGAAGGGCAGAAGAAGGGTACTTCCCGCTGAGCAGTGAGCTGGATGTGGGATTGATACCAGGACTCTGGGATCATGACCTGAGCCAAAGGCAGATGCTTAATTGACTGAGTCACCTAAACTCCCTAATCTAACAGTTTTATTATGCATATAATCTAATTTAATCCCCTCAACAACATTTTGAAGGCTGATTCAAGGAAAGATCTAACTGTAAAGGATATTTAAAAGTATAAGTTTACATTATTTTCTTATATGTAACTATGAAATGATACACTAATTTTAGAAAACTAATTATGTTCAGTAAAATTAATCTCCAGTTCATACATAAATACACTTCCAATTGTAGTATGATGGAAATACTCATACATTTTTAAGGTGCTGGTCTTGTAAAGTGAGCTGATGTTGATGGCAAATGGTTTTCTTCTACCCAGAATCTAGGCCAAAAGGGAAAAATCTCTTTGTAGTCTTATTCTACAGACAGGTTTTTTTCTTATAGTCCCTTTCACTGGATGATATTTTAAAGATTTTAGCTTTATGTAGTGGTCTCGGTTTCCCAAATCCACTCTTTGTTCAGAATTAAGAATCAAGACTCTTTGGTTACTGAAAGAGACCAACAACATAATTGACATAATTAACAGGCTAGGCTTATGATTCTGCTTTCCAAGTTTTTTCCTTTCCTTTTCTCTATTGCCATGTTTTTTTTTTTCTTTTACCCCTTCCTCCTTTCTTCCCTCCCTCCCTCTCCCTCATCTTTCTTTCTTTGTCAATTGAGTTTAATTTGCTGTGAGAACAGCAATACAATGAAATGATATGTATTTGGTTTTTATCTACTATTTATAGTCAGGATATCACATCTGGACTATTGCTGAAAACAGAATAATTAGTTTTTTATAATACATTTTACTGAGACCAGAACAGAAAAATAGGGCATTAGCAAAAGATAAAACCGGAAGTAGTATCATTTATTTATTTGTAGTGTACTTGTTTTTTCTAATTTCTTTACTTGTTTATAGATTGTCAATATTTTTACAACTATTCCACTGAAAGCAAGTAGACACACAGACATACAGAAGAGCATATGTATCAAAAGTTTAAAGTTATTAATAATAAAATAAACTCATCCACAAAAATGGTACCCAAGAAGTAAAAATTACCAACATCTTGAACATAAAACATTTAGAAACTCTATTTACTTCCCATTCCATGTATATGCATATATATATGCATTTATACACACATATATATAATTCCATATATGTGTGTATATATGGAATTAAATTATTACTATTGTTTTATACTATCCCTGTGCACTTAGATTCACTAGACATTTATGCCATCTGCTGCTCTTCATTAAGTCCTATGTCTGACTTCCCATCTGTAATATTTTCCTCCTCCTTAAAAAGCACCCTTTCATATTACCTTTTGTAAAATTATGATCTGTTGAATTCTCAGTTTTAGTTTGTCTGAAAATATGTCTCACATTTCTTTTTAAAGGATCTTTTTCTGGGTTTGAAATGCTAAGCTTGCAAGTTATAATCTTTCAATGCTTGTAAAATGTCATTGGGTTGTCTTCCAGTTTCTGGGAGAAGTTAGTTTTTTGTCCTGTGGTTGCTCTTGTGACTGTAATTGGTCCTTTTCTTCTGGCTGTTTTTAAAAACATTCATACTTGATTTTTAGTAGGTGTACTATAATGTATATAGGTGAAGTTTTCTTTATGTATGTCCTGCTTGGGTTTCATAAGTTTTAGGATATCTCAGCTTCATCAGACATTGCTTCTGCTCCCAATATGTCCTTCTTTTTGTGCCTGGATTTCAATGACAGATATGTTAGATTTTTCATTTATCTTCGTTACTTCTATCCTCTCTTCAATATTTTCCATTATTATGTCTGTCTGCGTCCTTTTGAATATGTTTCCTGTCCTATATTCTAATCCACTAACTCATCTTATTCAGCTCTAATCTGGCCAACTAGTCTATTTTCTTTTTTTTGAGGAATTAGACTTTACATTGATTTTCTTTTCTTATTGCTTCTAATTCACTGTCCAAATTTTCACTCTTGTCTTTTACTTCCTTGAATTTATTCATCACAATTGTTCTGCTGTCCATGTGTAATAGCTCCATGGTCTGTATCCCCTATGGTACTGTTTCTATTTTGTATTATTTCTCCCTTTTTAAGAGTACTGTCTTACCTCCTCACATTACTCCTAGTTTTTGAGTGCTGAACACTGTATATACATTCTGTAAAAATATTATTTTCTGTATGGTGCCATCCTTCTTTTTCATGAGCCCTGAATTCTAATTTTGGAATTTTGGTCCTTATGGCCTTGTGAGATTTTTGAAAGATTTTTAGTTTCTCAGCTATCTGGGAGTAGTGTCCTCAAATGTCCATGCTATTTTTTTTGTTTGTTTCACTCTTCTCTTAAAATTTTCACTTACATTTCTTCATCTTCAAACATTTTATTTTATTTTATTTATTATTTTATTTTTCAGTTTTTCTAAACAGCTTCTCTAGGGATGGTTCAATAATTACTTCTTTTGCCATTATCAGAATTTAATTACTTCTAAGATAAATGATATAAGTGTATTTACTGAGAAGTCAGTATAGAAATGTTCAGGTCAGAGGTCAGATCATCTGCCCTGGTGAATATCGTGCTATGATCTCAATGCCTGTGCTCCCCCAAAATGCATATGTTGAAATCCTAACCCCCAACATGATAGTGTTCGGAGGTGAAATCTTAAGGGGTGATTAGGTCATGAGGGTGGAGTCTTCATAAATGAGACTAGTGCCTTTCTAAAACAGACCTCAGTGAGATCCCTTGCCCCTTTGCCATATCAGATGAATGAGTTGAAAGGAATTATCTGTGGACCACAAAGTGGGCTTTCATTAGACCTTGAATCTACTGGCAACTTGATCTTGGATTTCCCAGCCTCCAGGACTGTGAAGATTTCTATTGTTTATATATTGTTTGTATGTCTATGACATTTTATTATAGCAGCTTCAATGGACTAAGACAGATAGCAAGGAAGCTTTGAAAAGAAAAAAATGGCTTTGGGCAGTTGTGTGGCATCTTCTGTAGATAATAAAAAAAGAAAGAAAGAAAGAAAAAGAGAAAACTAGTTAGAAATTGTCTGAAAAACTGTGTGGACTCATAAACTGTGTTTTTTTAGAGAGGATCAGAATTTCATATATCAGATATCTCCCTAATAATTTTCTTGCCTTGAAATACATGTGATATGCTAAATTTAATCAACCTTATTCATTGCTGTCCTATACAAATTACCATCAAAGAAAACGAATAAGGTTTAGCCATACCCTTGCAGAAGTTCACAATACAGTGTGTATTTTTGTGTATGTGCACATCTGCTACACACTTAAGTATGGGGTAGGAAAAACATACAAAGACTGTATTTAATTTTAATACAAGGCATATTGGGATAAGTCTTAAAAGAGAACTACAAAGCACAAGTTCAAAGGAAAAAAAAAGGAGAATTCAACTGGCACTGAAGGGATATTGTGGAGATTCTTGGGAGTACTACTTTAATGGTCTGAGTAGGATAGACAACTATGACAAATATTGGGAGCACATTGCAGACACATGCGAAGAGCCTTAGCAAAAGTCTTCAAGGAATAATACATGACAGCTATGCGACACTGGACTAAAGTGTATCACTAATAAGGTCAGATTAAGAAGGTTTACCAGAGAGCTCTAGCTATTTGAGGATTAAGCCATAATGACACTGAATATTTCATTCATCATAAGTTCCTATAGACAATTTTCACAACATAATCATAAAAATACAATGACTACATTACACAGAGAGGTTCTAGCTATTTTTCTCCATGGGGAAAAATGGAAGATCAGAAGTCATCACCAGGTCCTTGGCTGGTTTTAGACTAACCAAGTGCATCTGACAATTGAGAGGACATATTTTAAAAACAGATAGGATCCTAATGTCAAAAAGCTCACAATAAAAGTATAGACCTATGCCCTACTTTCCCCTATTGATGAATTACTCTAAATACTTTCAGTAGTTTTTCCATTTATCCCCTCTGTATTTCTATATTTCTGAATATATAATTAACAATTTTAGATATTATCTTTTGACTCCTTCTCCTGTGGATGAAATTAACTTCATATAGAGATACCTTGCTCTTCATCAATGAGTATAGTTTTAGGGGCGCCTGGGTGGCTCAGTCGGCTAACTATCTGCCTTTGGCTCAGATCATGATTTTGGAGTCCTGGAATCGAGCCCCAGATCAGGCTCCCTGCTCAGCTGGGAGCCTGCTTCTCCCTCTCCCTCTGCTGCTCCCCCTGCTTGTGCTTTTTCTCTCTGTCAAATAAATAAATAAAATCTTTAAAAAATGAATATAGTTTTATCCAAATTTTAGTAAGTGCAAATTTAGTAATTTAGCACTTACTAAATTGATAAGAGAATATCAATTTTATATTATAGCACTTACTAAATTGATAAGAGAATATCAACTTTATATTATAGCACTTACTAAATTAATAAGAGAATTATCAATTTTTCATTACAGATTAAAGTAGAGTTCTGTGGTTTCCTTTCTTGTACAACTTAATTTTCTGAAGTTAATAGCTCCCTCATTTTCCACTTGCCTGATTTTCTATAGGCTATCCCTAAATTCAACTACCTGGTAAGGTTGAGCACACACCAAGCAAACTTGTTTCCTCTGAATATTCACACTCATCAAATAACTATTATTTTTTCTTTCTTCCTGTTTCAAACTGGATAGATTGCTCTCAAGATATGTTGCATATCTATAATCCTGAGCTTTTTGATTGTTCTTTTATGTTGAACTGTTTGCTATTTCTTACTATTTTTCTCTTTCTTTACTTCTTCCTTTATATTAGTACCTTCATAACTATTTGCCTAAATGGAGGAAAGGTACATATCTGAGTTCTTGAATGTCTGCACCTTTATTCTAACTTAGAGTTCAGTAATCATTTGGCTGGGTCTATTATTCTAGGTTGATATTTAGAATTTTAAAGACTTTATTCCATTCTTTCTTATGTCATGTAAGTTTTAGTTTTATATGTCATTCTTTTTCTTATTTTTATATAAATTGTTTTCCTTTCTTTAAGTTTTTACCATGTCCACAATAATCTCTAGTGTTACATTCATGTTTTCTGCATTAGTAAAATATTTGTCTAATCCAGTTTACTGGTTACTTGGAGAGCCTTTTAAAATGAAAGTCTCAGCAGTGCCTGGATGATGCAGTTGGTAAAGCAACCAGCACTTGGTTTTGGCTCAGGTCTTGATCTCATCCGTTGTGGGATCAAGCTCCACATCTACATTCGGCATGCAGTGTCCTTAAGACTCTCTCTCTGTCTCCCTTTGAGCCTCCCCCTGCACACAGTGCACACCCTCTCTCTCTAAAATAAATCAATCTTTTTAAAAAGTGAAATGAAATGAACGTCTCATGTTTCATATTCTTCATGTAAGGATTTTTTCCCTTATTTTATTTTTTTGGAGAACTTTTTCCTGTAATTTTTTTTTCTATTATCTTTTTTGGGAAATTTTAAAAATCAGAAAATATATTTTTCTTCTGTGTGTGTGTGTGTGCGTGTGTGTGTGTGTCTGTTAACATGTGTATTTGTTTGTGTATCCCTGTTCTTTAATCTTTTCTAATTTCCAGAAGATTTCTTTGACATTATCTTTTCAGTCTTCTACTGAATATTTTCTTTATGCTATCACAATTTATTTCTGAGGCCCTTTTTGGTCTTTTTCTCTGATTGTTTCTTGCCAATATTACCCTGATAGCAAAAAGTATATTAAAATAATGTTCAACACCATATTCATCAAGGAAATGCAAATTAAAACAACAATGAAATACCACTACACATCTACTAGAATGGCTAGATTCCAGACCACTGATACCACCAAATGCTGGTGAGGATGTGGAGGAACAGAACTCTCAATTACTGGCAGAAATGCAAAATGGAGGGGGCCTAGATGGCTCATTAGGTTAAGCATCTGCCTTCAGCTCAGGTCATGACCCCAGAGTCTGGGATCAAGCCCCACATCGGGCTCCCTGCTCAGCTGGGAGCCTGCTTCTCCCTCTCCCTCTGCCCCTCCCACTGGTTGTGATCTCTCTCTCTCTCTCTGTCAAATAAATAAGTAAAATCTTAAAAAAAAAAAAAAAAAGAAATGTAAAATGCTACAGCAGCTCTGGAAGACAAATGAGCAGTTTCTTAAAAAAACTAAACATACTCTGACCACAAAATATAACAATTGCACTATTTGGTATTTATTGAAAGCAACTGCAAACTTAGATCCACAAAAAAACTGGCACACAAATGTTTATAGCAGCTTTCTTCATAATTGCCAAAAGTTGGAAGAAGCCCAAAAGCCCTTCAGTAGATGAATGGACAAATAAATGGTGACACACACAGACAATGGAATATAATTCACTAAAAAAAAAAAAAAAAAGAGCTACCATACCAAGAAAAGAGATGAAAGAAACTTAAATGCATATTACTAAGTGAAAGAAGCCAGTATGAAATGACTACATATAGTATGACTGCAACTATATGGCACTCTGGAAAAGATGAGAAACTATAGAGACAATAAAAAGATTAGATTAGTTTGCCATAAGTAAGGTGGGTAGGGGAGGGATGAATAAGCAGAGTACAAAGGATTTTTAGGACAATGAATATACTCGGTATAATGTTGTAATGATGGATATACATCATTATGTATTTATCCAAATTCATAGAATGCCCAACACCATGAGTGTTGGACTAGAGATTTGGGTGATTTTGGTGTTCCAATGTAGATTCACCCTTGGTAACAAATATACCACTCTAGTGGAGGATGTTAATGACGGAGAAAGTTATGCATGTGTGAGGACAGGGGGTATATGGGAAATCTGTAAACCAAACTTTCAATTTTGTTGTCAACCTAAAACTACTCATAAAAAAGTAAAGTTTACAACAAAAAAGGAGGGAGGGACTAAAAAAATTGATTGGAGGAATTCATTAAGAAAGATGTGTCCCCTCAGATTTAATTTAGAATTAGCAAATAGAGATATCATTTTCATGAGGTGAATAAGGGGTAAAGGAATCCAACATTTCTTTTTTTTTTTAAAGACTTCATTTATTTATTTGTCAGAGAGAGAGCGGGAGCAAGCACAGGCAGACAGAATGGCAGGCAGAGGCAGAGGGAGAAGCAGGCTACCTGCTGAGTAAGGAGCCCATGTGGGACTGGATCCCAGGACGCTGGGATCATGACCTGAGCCGAAGGCAGCCACTTAACCAACTGAGCCACCCAGGCGTCCCAGGAATTGATCATTTCTTTGCCAACTTTTATCATATCTGAGTGCTTGTTGTATACGAGTCCATGAGTATTTACCATTCAATTTTTCCATTGAAAGAAGTTCATCTTTCTATGAATTGGGGCAGTAGGTAGGGTGGAGAAGAGAAAGGAAAAGAGTAAGAGAATACTTTCTGCATAAGACAAAGATCTCCTGGCTCATATCAGATAATCATTCATCAATTGTACCATATTCTTCCCTTTAGAGTTCTAAGTCCCTGAAAGCCCTCTGCTATCCCTTAAGTAATATACATTTTTTAAAATCCCCTTCCTGCTTATACCATATGCTTCTTCTCAAAACAATTTCAGAAAAAAAATATTTTTAACTCTTCTCTCAAACATTTTCTTTTTTTACTCCACTCATGTCTCTTAGCTTTTCAATTGTCATCACATCTTCTTTCCTAAATCTGGTGACAAACAGATTTCATGACAAAAGTCACCTGTACTGGACTATAATGGCTGTCTAAAAGACTGGAGGGAGAGGGGATTTAAGACCAATTCCAGCTTAATAGAAATGAGTTCTGGAGCTGATTAGTGATGTTTGCAGGAGCTAAAGGAATGAGGAGTCTGGTGCAAATGCTGTGTTTGCTGATACTGATCTAAACCTTTCACACAGACCACAAACTCTTTTCAGTGTAACCTTTTACTGTTTCTATTACCCATATGCGATGCTGACTCATTTACATAATTAACAACAACTTAACACAAAGTGTGAAGACATGATACTGACTTTATCTACAAGACAATTTCATCATGCATGAAACATGGGACAAGACCTCACTTACCAAGTCCATAGAATATTTGTGAAAATCAATGAGAGAATAGGCATAAAAACACCATGAAAATTTCCATCTTGATAAATTATTAATTTTTTAAGGCAAAAGACATATTATTAATCTTCCTTTTCACTAGGCAGTACCTAAAACAAAGCTTTGCACAAGATAGATGTAAAATCAATGTTTTTTTTTGAATTGAGTTGTATTAGTCACTTGCTCTATGAAATGCTTCCCTGATTATTTTGACCTGGAGAAAGACAGAGAGAGTTTATGTGTATGAAGGAGCAATGGAGTGCTATAACTATAGCAGGCCAAAATCAATAAATTATCATTTTGAAAAGTCACACATAATTGATAATGGAGTTCAGCATATCTCTTTTGCAATATAACATCCTAAGGGGAAAGGAATTGTGTTTCATCCTATCTAGCAAATTATGTAGTAAAATGTCCAGCACTATAGACATGAGATAAATAATAATGAATGCTGGTCAATCAGCCTGATGAGATGTTCCCTAAATAGCATCCTATAAGACTATAAAATATGACTTGTTCTAAAGTTAAAAGTAAAGGCTGCTAGTTCATTAATCCCCCCCACATTTCTTTTTCATCATGGCATAAATGGTTTTCAGGACCATTAACCTATTTGGCAGAATTCCACTTTGTTATTTGCCAGCTTCTACATTTGGATTTTTGTAGAACTATACTCATTCTATCAAGTTTATAGCATTTCTACCGGAATGCTTACCTTAGGACTTCTAATCTTAAGAATGATAAAAACAACTTTCTAACTCACTGTTTCATTGAAGAGCATAAAACTCACGCACACTTAAATGAAATATGACTATATTGCCTAATTTTTCCTTGCTCAAATCTGCTCCATTTTCTGACTCTTCAAATTGCTCAGAATGAATCACAATTTATTTATTCATTCAAACAAGGCAGGTTCTAATCATCCTCATATTTTGCTTCTCCTTGACTACTATATTCAGTCATGTACTGAGAGTACTCGATTTGACCTTCTGAATGCCTCTGACTCTATTCTCAGTTCCACCCTCATCGACTTTGTTCAGGTCATTATGATTTTAGGAGACCGTAACCATAACATCTTCACAGCTTTCTCTCCCTTTCCTCTCTTCAAATTACTGGCGGTGCTGCACCAAACTTTGTTTTCAAAAATTAGTATCCCATTCTTATTTAAGAACCTCTGACAAATGATCACTGCTCGCCATATAAAGAGCACATATCTGCATCAGTCTGGGTCTCACCTTTTTAACGAACAATACCAAACCTCATTTTTCTCCTTTCACAAAAGCCATTGCCCCTGCCCTACGGAACAGTTCAGCATCTATCTCTTTTACCCTGCTATTCATTGGCCCAGAGCTCTCTCCTTTCCTGCACTGTCTTTCCTTTCCCTTGTTCACTGTGGAACATCTTCATTAATCCCTCAGAAGTTTAAAACCAGCAGCTGTTAAACAGACACAGTCTACAGATGGTATTCATCTGGATGGAACAAGTTCAAAAACAAAACTAAATTGAAATGCCTTTTGATATGCTTTTACCCTCATTCCCCACCATTCCTGAGTATCTTCCTCTATCCTGATCCAACATTATCTGACAAGATTCTATATGCCTCTGTTTCTGTATAATAAATAATAGCCTTTATAACATAGGATGGCTATGTTAAATTACCATACAACAATGTTCTGCACACAATAATGGGGAGGGTTATTAGACATAATAGAGTAATTAGAAATAATAATATGGTTATTGTTATTATTGTTATTATTAAACGTTTGTCCATAAATATAGCTTACTAAAAATTTTCCCAATTTAGGCTGACCAACACTCCTGGTTTTCCTGTACTGTTCTGATTCTAGCAGTGAAAGTCCTGCATCCAGGGAAATCTCTCAGGACCAGGCAAACCAGAACAGTTTTTAACCTACCAATATCCCCAAACAGAATCAATCATTTCCACCTCTGGGGTCCTTTTGTACAGTATGCACGCTTACTCTTATAGAACTTTATACATTTTTTGCATTGCATAACATTTGTCTGTTTGTTCCCCCAATTTCAGATTGCTTATGGATTTTTTGTGCCTGTAATTCCCAAAGCAGCACCCTAATTTTAGGGAATATATAACTAAATGAACTCCACAGAATAATTCAAATGCCAAATTATGAGCAATTATCCTGGAAAAATACATATTTGTTGAATCAATATTTACTTTTTATGGGAGGACTTCAGCAAATAATTTGTAGATAGAATGGAGGAAGTGGAAAATTACTTGGGTATGTGTTCCTGTTGTGATATGCATGAATAATCCTGAATGGACTTAAAACCAGTATAGTTGTTGCCCAAAATTTAGACTCCAGGCCCTAATGCATTAAACTGATCTTCGCCATAGGAGCCATATGTAAATTCTTCTTTGTTTCCTCTGTATTATATCTTAACTTCATTTTTGTTTTTCCTGTGAAAAAACTATCTTAACTCTTTATAGGATCTATACAAATTGTCTGATGCTTTTCCATTACTGATGACATAAGTTCATTAGGTCTGTGGTCAAAGAGATTACTTGGAGAAAAAATTATATATTTATAACTCATACATGTCAGGAGTATTTTTTAGAAAATATTGTAAAAGATGAATCTATAAAATACAGACTGCCAAAATTTGTAATATCAATATATACAGCTATACTGAAGCTGGGAGACACAGCCATCTTTTTCTACCAAACTTAGTCTGAGGGTAAAGCAATTTCCATACTTTGTTCTAAGAGCAAGTACAGGAGTCAGCACAGTGGGTTCTGGACATGACCCTCCCATGTCCAGACTTTGAAGAATTTGAAGACTAACAAGCTATGTAACCTTTGGAAATGTATCTATCATCTCTATGGTTCAGTTCACTCAGCTGTGAAAAAGGAAAAACATTTAACTATCTGAATTTCTGTGAATTAAATATCACTGATTAAGCAGTTAGCACCATAAATAACATGATAAATTCCAGTAGTTACTGTTACCATGTTATTTGAATTTGTATTTCTAATAGTTGAATAGATGTTTATAACTAAAAAGTCACAAAATGTGCACTGTTTGTTTTCCCGTATGTTCCAAATATTTATTTTTTTAGAAGATTTTTTTAAATTTATTTGACAGAGAGAGAGTGAGACAGTGAGAGAGGGAACACAAGCAGAGGAAGTGGAGAGGGAGAAACAGTCTTCCTATCGAGCAAGGAGCCTGATGTGGGGCCTGATCCCAGCACACTGGGATCATGACCTGAACTGAAGCAGATGCTTAATGACTGAGCCACCCAGGTGCCCCTGTTCCAAATATCTAAATCATTAATGGCATTATTTAAATATTGTCAGATCTCAAACAGCCAGTTCAAATTCTAATGAAACTGTTAGTTGTTTCAAATGTTATTCATTAGAATGAATTAAATACTTGGGAATGATGAGGACCGAGAATGCTAGAAAATGAAATGATGTCTAAGGGGATTTTAAATTTAGTTTTGATCTTGGTTTTGAACTTATACCATCCAAAAACAAGTTAGGTGTTTCAAGTTTTTAATTCATTAGAATGGATAAAAACAACAGTGATGACTGTCATAACATGTATCATGTTACAAACTAAAGGATACATGGTTGAAATAGATGAAAACCAAGATATAACTTCCTTGATAAAGATTTAATTGGTGAACACAGCTTCTGTGTAGAGCCCTAGCATTCTTCCTTATACTTCATTCCAGAATTCATTTACTCTACCGAACCGCAAGCCTCGTTCTCATAGGGACAAAGCCCATACCAATTTGGTTATCCTATGACAGGAAAAGCAGATCACATTGACTTCTCAGTACCCACAGGGGATGGAGTTAATAACTCACTGTTATTCCCTTGGCAGGAGGGAGTGAGAAAGTATAGAAAAGATGAAGGTGTCCCATCTGAGCTTTTCCCTCTTGGAAGTGGAATGGAAATTTTCTCCAATTATGCAGATATAATTAATTAGTGGGGGAATAAGTGTTTGTCTCTAATAATGCCTATGATTTTTTTTATGATAGTTGACTCAAAAAGGATGTTATATGATTAAAAGCAGTCACTAAACCAACAAAATAGCAATATGATCCCTTACTTACACTGTCATATAATCCTAGTTATACCACAAATAGGAAAAGAGGAAATTGACATACATGATTTGAAGCTCCTATAATACAAAAAAATCTGTGCTTACTACCACCTTAAGAAAGTCCACATATCTTTAAGTTTGTCCAAAAAATAATAGCAGTTTAGACAGCCTATAGTCCTGTTTTGCTCCCAGGCCAAAATACATCAATCCAAAGCATGCTGTTTAGGGAATTCGAAGAAACAGTCTGAAAAATTCTATCATCTTGTCAAAGAAGAGATAGGAGATGGTGGGGGCGGGGATGGACAAGAGGAGAGATAGTTTGCTCTTAAAGAAGGATAAAAAAAAAAACACCTGCCTTGTGTGCTCTATGGGTTTCTTCTAAGTGCTGACATAGGCAAACACTCCAGGGATCAGGGGAAATTGGCGATCTAGTAAAATATGGTCTTTAGCTAAAGGTCAAATGAAATTGTACTGGAAACCTTGGGGATACTTTAAAGTGGGAGCTGAAGACAGGGGGCTGCTCATTAGAGCTTGTGCTTAAGTACCAGTTTCACTTTATCAGGGAAATTGTTCATTTGTGTGAAAATTTGACCTCTGTCAGTTTGCCAGGCGGGCTGGGCTCAGTGGGTAAGCTCAAGCTCACGTGTGCTTGCAGAAGTTAAAGCTACCTGGGGACTACTTTCAAATGACACTGCCAAGGTTAGCAGACCCAACATTTGACCTTCCTCTTCTTTCTTTCCATTTATATCTGTTTGTGAAGTTCAAATACTTCTCCCCCCCCCCCCGACCAAAAAAGAAAGCGCTTCAAATGCAATAAAGTGATAAAGGATTCCAAAGGGATGTAGCTATAAAAAGAGAAGGTGAAAGAAAAATGTTTCGCTTAGGAAGGCTGGTTATTTAGGGAAATATAATGCAGATAGCTAATAACAATCACCCTATTTCTTAACCTAGATTAGATTTAGCTTTAAAACTTTATGGTGCTACTGCCTTTTAACCAGAGCCAAGTATTATTGCTATCACATCATGAAGGAAAAGAGGACAGAGGCTTTTTCACAGGATGTTTGTTATCCAGAGAAGCTAATAATTCAGAATTCTTTAAATGCTCCAATATCTGGACCTTCCTCGCATATCCATATAAATTAAGCTACCCAGGAAAGGGAATGATGGGCCATGATTTAATGGTACGGATATATAATGATGAGAGTATCACTGAATTTTAAAAATCGGTGTTAAACAGACCTGTACCTCTGGGGCTAATAATACATCATATGTTAATAAAAAAATTTAAAAATTAAAAACAAAAAAACAAACCAAAAAAAATGGTGTTAAGTACCTAATACATGCTAAGATTTTTATTTTTTTCTTTCATATCTCTATATGCAACTATTTTGCTTTTGAATATATCTACTTGCTTATTATCAGGCTCCTTGACCTACGGTCAGTGCTTCCAGAAGGAATGGATTTTGTTTTATTAACTGCTGTATTCCCAACATCTAGAACAGCACCTGGCATATTTGTTTGTACTGTTTCTACATAGTACTTCTTTGAACTATTTTATTCTTTCTTCAATGCATAAATACACATGACAGACATGCCCATGTATATTTTCTTCTATAATCATTTTAACAACCCTGTGAAGTTGTTATTTAAAAAAATAGTAATGTTGCTGTTTACTTTCATGGCTAATGAGTGGTAATGTGGTAACTATGACTTGTAATTGCATGGACTTCTCCCTTGTCACAATAGATTTTATTTTTATTTGTAATATAGAAAGTATTTTGATTTATATTGTTGGCATAGAGCTCTGCACAATTTTCCTAGCATAATTAAAATTACTATAGCCAAGCACTTTACCAGGAGCTTTGCACACATTACTTCATATATGCGTGGGAAGGCAAGGCTATTATTAACTTGAACCATAAGAAATGTTTGATACCCCATTATTTTCAACTTTCATAAATAGCAGTTTCATGGGGTTTAGTCTGATATTAATTCCACTTACAGGGGGTACCTGTTATCCCCTGTAACAGGTTTAGAGAAATTAATTAAATTGTACAAAGCCTAATATTGGTAAACAATAAATTTAAGAGCTGAATTTGTATTTAATTACAAATGCCACCTTCCTTTTCTTGCTTTTAAAAGGGGGCTTTAGAGTGGAACCTTAGCAGGATAAACATGACACAGTATTTCAGATATTCTCTTTTAAATATTTTATTTATTTATTTCACAGACAGAGATCACAAGTCACACAGAGATCACAAGTAGGCAGAGAGGCAGGCAGAGAGAGAGGGGGAAGAAGGCTCCCCGCTGAGCAGAGAGCCCGATGTGGGGCTCCATCCCAGGACCCTGTGATCATGACCTGAGCTGAAGGCAGAGGCTTTAACCCACTGAGCCACCCAGGCGCCCCTCAGATATTCTCTTTTAAAACAAACATGGAATTATATGGAATAAAATGCAAAATTACACAGAAGCCTTAAGAAAACAAGAGGCTCTGGAAACATTTCACACAATGTGGGATCAGTTCGCTGTTAGCAGTACTCTACTGGAAAATGGACGCAGAACATACTCAATCCCAGAGCCCCTTTCCTAATCACTATCTTAGAGTAAATGCCTATGCTGAGATTAGCTATTGATCAATACAACTGTATAATCTGTTGAGGATGAGAAAAAGGTTATTTTCTTTGAAGGGAAAAAAATCAATCTCTTATAAATGCCATAAATATGCAATGATTTGCTTCAGAGATTCAGTGTTAAAGTAAATCTTAATATATTTGCTAATAGTTCAAAATGAATATGGATGGATGTGGGATATACGAGATAAAATGTACTTTTTTTTGGAAAATTAAGAAAAATATTTTGTCCCTTTTTAAATTATGTTCTATACGCCATTACTTTTTTTTAAGTTTTTATTCAAATTCCAGTTAATTAACATGCAGTGTAATTTTAGTTTCAGGTGTGTAACATAGTGATTCGACACTTCTACAGAATTCATCACAAGTGCACTCCTTAATGACAACCAGCAATATAATCCATCCCCCACCCACCTCCCCTCTGGTAACCATTAGTTTGTTCTCTATAGTTGTGAGTCTGTTGTCTCATTCTTGGTTTCTTGGTTCGCTTCATTCTCTTTTTTACCCTTTGCTCCTTTGTTTTGTTTCTTAAATTCCACATATGAGGGAAATCATATAATATTTGTCTTTCTCTGACTTATTTCATTTAGCATAATATATTCTAGCTCCATCCATGTTGCTGCAAATGGCAAGATTTCATTCTCTTTTTTAAAGATCTATTTATTTGAGAGAGAGAGAAAGAGAGAGAAGGGAAGGGCAAAGGGAGAGGGAGGGAGATCCCACGTGGGACTTGATCTCATAACTCTGAGATCACAAATGTCCAGAACCAAGAGTAAGATGCTCAACCCACTGTACCACACAGGTCCCCAAGATTTCATTCTTTTATATGCCACTACATTCTTCTCTTTCCTTCTCAATATTAAAAATTATAGTTGCTACATTTTTTTAAAAAGATTTTATTTGTTTATTTGTTAGAGAGAGAGAGCACAGGCAGACAGAGTGGCAGGCAGAGGCAGAGGGAGAAGCAGGCTCCCTGCCAAGCAAGGAGCCCGATGTGGGACTTGATCCCAGGACGCTGGGATCATGACCTGAACCGAAGGCAGCTGCTTACCCAACTGAGCCACCCAGGCGTCCCTAGTTGCTACATTTTTATTATGTTATGAATCATTAAAATGAAAGACAGTATTTCTGAAAACTTTTATTATCTTGAAGGCAATATTTAATTTCTGGTTGTAATTTAGAAATTTGTGAAATCTCCAAATACTTTTTAATTTCTATGTAGGCAGAAAAAGAAAAAGATTCAAAGATACAAAGTATTCAAAGATTCAAAAAAGAGACTACTACAGCTAAATAGTGACCCAGGTGTTATTTAGATAAGTAATTATCTCAATTGACTTTCAATGAAATACTTTCCTTTTCAATTAGAATTCTAAGTGGGATCACATAAATTATTAAGGAACTGATTATTTCAGTTATAGTCATAACATACAGCTTTCTGAGCAGCCTTGCTTTCCTAAAATAACATGTATTCTCTACAAATGTAAAAACATAAAAGCAACTTTGACTTTTTTTTTTTTTTGCCTTGCATTCTCATTCAGTGAGCAAAAAGACTGTGTTGAAGAAAATGAAATGGGGATATAATTTTATGTTTAGTTCCATTTTCTTCTCTACTCAAACTCCTAGTTACCTATTAATAAAGCAACTGGAAAAAAAAAATTACCATGTAGAACTCTCATTTCATACCAGCACTTAGTTAGCTTTCCAGGGTATTTTATCAAGAAGTAATAAGAAGGGCAGGAATGGTGTTTGTTTTTAAATACTATATAATGAGATTAGGGTAACTTCTATAATCTTCAAAAGGGAAAGACAGGAGAGTTAATTTTTTCCTTAAGGAGATGGAGAAGTTAAAGTCAGAACAAGGAGACTTGAAAGAGGTAAGCAGCACTAACAAAAATGCAGGGTCTCTATCACAGCCAGCTGAAGCTAATTTTATTAGTTATGGTAATAGTGCCCTCCAGAGGAATTCTGCAGGAATTTGAAAGGCATAGGGAAAATTAAAGGCTGTGAAAATGATGAATTTAAATACACACTTATAAAGTGAATTACTGTATTAGTCTTACCTAGATAATTAATACTTTAGTTTAAATTTAGTACTGAGAGTCAATACTATATCCGTCACTACAAATATCAACAAGCATAACTTCTTATTATTTTAAGTCATTTGTGAATTCTTACTTACATATTATATTCTTAGTATATTCTAAAATATGTCATGTTGTTTTAAAGTAAATTTAGTTCAAGGAAACAGTAAAGGATTGAAATTAAGGCATTCAAGTTTGTGACTTCATTATTACTTTTCCTTCATTGTATTTCTTCCTGTAAGTTTCTAGAAATTAGAGCAAATAGTCTCGTATTAATATCACTGAAATGAGGTAAAATTATAAACAATCCCCATCAATTATTAGACGTAAATAATATGGGAGAGTCCAAAATACCAGTCTATAAATAACAAGTTCCAATTAAACAGCTAAAATAGGTAATAAATACATGAAATGAAAAATAAGAAGCCTCTTTATACTTGTCATTTAAATATTTGTACTTTCTTAATTTTAGAGAATGCATAGTGATTATTTCACACGATGATTTATCATCATTATCATCAACATTGCTTTTGTTATTGCATTACGCTAAGCACCGAGGCAAATGTCACCATTGCCAGCCACCATTGCCAGCCACCATCATAATGATTTTCTGCATTTGAAGTCTTGGAGAGAAAAACAAAATACCAGAAAGCAAGTTCCTCTCAGTAATTTACTCACATAATTGTAAAGAGAGTAACATTTTTCTTTTACAATTTAATACCAGAAACCAAAAAAGGAACATAACAATAAGACCAAAGAACGAAGACAACAAACACAAAAACAGCAACAAATAGAGTAGACATTAATCCAATTATGTCAATAATCACATTGAATATCAGTGGTCTAAATTCACCAATTAAAAGACAAAAATCATTAAAGCAAGTCAAAAAACAAGGTCCAACTATATATCGTCTAAAGAAACCCACTTTAAAGACTGATTGAGAGAGAAAGTGCACTGGAGTGGTGGGGAAGGGCAGAGGGTGAGAGAGGAAAGATGCAGACTCTCTGGGGAGCAGGAAGCCTGGTGCCAGGCTCAGTATGAGATTATGACGTGAGCTGAAACCAAGAGTCCATCATTCAACTGACTGAGATATCCAGGTACCCCAAGAAAACCACTTGAAATAGAAAGACACTGGGAGATGAGGGGGTGCCTGGGTGGCTCAGTTGGTTAAGTGTCCACCTTTGACCTTAGGTCATGGTCTTAGGGTCCTGGGATCCAGTCCCACATTGGGCTCCTTGCTCACCGGGGAGCCTGCTTCTCCCTCTCCCTCTACCTGCCACTCCCCCTGCTTGTGCTTGCTCTCTCTCTAAAATCTTAAAAAAAAAAAAAAGACACAGAAAGATTAAAAGTAAATGGGTATGTAATGACACTACATTATATATGCATATGTGTGTGTGTGTGTCATTGGCTTCTTTGTCAAGCCCTGCTTAAACACTGTGTAAGTCACTATAAATTTCAATAATTCTAGAGACCCGGAGGGTTAAGTTTTACTTAAATTCTTCTTACTCTCAAATTATCTTAGCCAGTCTGGTTCTTTGCCTTTCCAAATGAATTGTAGAGAAGCTTACCAAGTTTCATGAAAGAACATGCTGAGATTTTAAGTAAGAATTACATTCACTTAGTAGTTTAATTGAATAACATTTCTATCTTTGAGATATTGAGTGTTTATATCCATGACAGTGATAACTCTCTCTAGTTACTTATGCTTTGTTTTATATTCTTGAATAGTAATTGCTTTCTCTATAAAGATTCCATCTTTTGTTAATATTTGTTCAGAGGCATACTATTGTTTCCATGTTATCATACACTGTATCTGTCATTAAGTTCCATTTTTAATTGTGAATTACAAATATTGGAACACTGGATTTTTTTTTTTTTACTATTTATTCCAAAGCCAGAAAGTTTTCTGAATTCTCTCATTTATTCTAATAGTTTGTGAAATCTGTTGGGTTTTCTATACAGACTATCACATCATCAAAATGTAATAAGAACTGTTCTTTCTAATAATCATTATTTTTTAAATCCCATTGGACCTCTAATGCAATGTTGAATACAAGTGGTGTTGGTAGTTCTTATTTTATTCCTTATGAAAACAGAATTATTTTAAAACTTCATATTTCAATGCAAATGATGTTTTATATTTCTGTTGGACACTCTTAATTAAGATGAGGTTATTCCCATCTATTTCATGCTTACTAAGACTTTTATCTTGAATTAGTATAAAACTTTAATTTAAAAAATGTTCTACCTATAGGGTGCCTGGGTGGCTCAGTCATTAAGCATCTGCCTTCAGCTCAGGTCATGGAACCAGGTTCCTGGGATTGAGTCCCACATCCAGCACCCTGCTCAGTGGGAGGCCTGCTTCTCCCTCTCCAACTCCCCTGTTCATGTTCCTTCTCTTGCTGTCTCTCTCTGTCAAATAAACAAACAAATTTTTTTAATTCTACTATAATGAGATAATCATATGCTTTTCCTCTACTTTAAATGTAAAGAAATCTTAATAGATTTCCAATGATAAGATAGTAGTAGATTAAAATCAATTTAGTTATGAGGCATTATTTCATTTTGATAACTGTTTGCTTTTTTTTTTAAGATTTTAGTTATTTATTTGAGAGAAAGAGAGACAGACAAGGTAAGCGTGCATGCAAGTGGTGGGAAGGGTCAGAGAGAAAGGGAATCTCAAGCAGACTGAACATGGCGCCTGATGTAGGGCTCGATCTCAAACTCTGAGATCATGACCTGAGCCAAAATCAAGAGTTGGTCACCTAACCCAGTGAGCCACCCAGGTGCCCCTCATAAATGTCTGTTTGCTTTTTAAATTACTGTTTTAGAATTACTGTTCTTGTGTTCAAAAATAAACTTCAGTTATAATTTTTCCTTTCCTAATCTGTTTTCCTACTTTGATGGGATTTGGGGTTTTGGGGTATCTAGGTTATATTAAACTCATAAAAGAGTAAGTTTTCCATTCTTTCAAAAAGTTTATGAACAATGAATTATCTGTTTCTTCAAGGTTTTGCATATCTTGTACTAATGCATTAAGATAAACAAAGTAAAAAATAACTTATACTTTATGTTGGGGGCATGTCCATTTGATCAAACTTGTTTTCATGACTATTGTTCTAACATTGTATATCCTTCTACTGCTTGTCTGCTTTAGTAATTTTTCAAGAGTTGGATTAAAACCTCAAGATACTATTGTAGCTTTTTAAATATTTCAATTGTTTTAATTTTTGCTTTTAAATCTTGAAGTTATATTGTTAAGTATTTTCAGGTTCAAGATTTTTATGTTTTTATTGAATTTCTGTATCTCATATATAGACTATCTTTACTCACTAATAACTGCTTGGCCTTTAGTTTATTTTTCTTAAACTAATACAGATATCATGGTTTTCTTTTCCTAAGTGTTTGCCTGACATATCTTTTTATATTGTTTACCTTACATCCTCTTCTTCGTTTTCTTAATGTTTCCATATTTCACATTTTTTTACTTTTTATATAATGTACTTATTTATTATTTATTTTCCCTCTCCCATTAGAAATTTAATTTCACGAGGGCAGGAATATTATATGTTTGATTCAATGATGTGCTGAAACATCTAGAACAATGCTTGGCACATAATAAGATCTCAAAAGATATTAAAACAAAGGTATTAGTTGATATGAAAAACAAAGATAATAGTTCAATGAGTATCATGATGTCTTTCATAAATTACACTTAACTGGATACCTTTATATTTTAGTCTAAACCAGAGTCTCTGTCTTTTAACTTGAAAGTTCTTTCTTTTTATTGTAATTATGAACATATTTGGATTTATTTCTACTTGTACTTCTTGTCTTTCATGCTTCAAAGCTATTTACCATGCTTTTTAATACAGTCTTGTTTTTCTTAACCCACTTTTTAATTTTATCTGAATTTTCTTTATTCCCATTTACTGGTTTCATAATATACATATTATTTTTGTATTAAGGATTACAAGAAAAAGGTGTTTCCATGTGTAGGCCACTTAACAATGCATCTTAGACATTGCTAATCTCTTGGATGAGGGACTTCTGCAGTGCACTGTGTGTTGTATCCACCTCCATATTGCCTGAGGTATAGATCTCAGATCTTGATTTCTCACAAGGAGACATTTTTCTTTACCTAACAGGAAAACTTCTGGTTTTCTTTTCTTCCAAAACTGGTTGTCAGAGAACGTGTAATACCTCTTTCACTTATTGGGAAGTTCCTCGCAAGTTCAAAATTTATTATAAGCGTCTTTTAAAACTCATCCCCCCCCAAAGTAATCACAGGGTTAGCTTATGTTCTTAAACCTAGTTTCTGTCCCCTGTCCATATGTGCCTCTGGAGGTTTCTTGTTTTTTGTAGGAACTCAGATGAGCAATTCATATAATTCAGCACTTCAAATTGTTTGTAGAGATAAGGGAGGATTTTTGCATTAGTTTAAATGGCAAGTTTATGGAAATAGCTTTGTTGCTGTAAATTACTACATTAATAATACTTGGTGTGAGTTGCTGTTTGTTGTTGTTTGAGAGAGAGAGAGAGAGAGAGAGAGAGAGAACCCACATCCATAAGAAGGTGGTACAGATCAGAGGGAGAGAGAGAATCCCAAGTAGGCTCCATGCTCAGAGTCTGAGATGAGGTTCAGTCCAAGGACCCTGAGATCATCACCTGAGCCAAAATTAAGAGTTGGACACTCAACCCACACAGTCACTCAGGCGCCCCAGTGTAGTGAGTTTTAATGGAAAGTGAGGAAGCTGTTCAAACATATTTAGCACCATAACAGCAGGAATTCTGAAGTAGAAGTGTACAGAACATCACCAATATTTACAGAAATGCTCTAGAGTTTTGTATATTCACAAGATGTATATTGGGAATTCAAGCTAATTTCACTTATCAAGACTACTTATAGATCTATAAAGTGATATATAGGCCTCCAACCAGTGCTGCTGAATCAGTGAGTGTTTCATAATAATCTACAAAGGGAGAAATTATTATTATTAACTAGATCTATAAGAGGGAAGGGCCCAGGTGCATTGTTAACAAAGACAGAGTTTTAGGAATTTTTTTGATAATTATTCGTACTTAGCAACAGAATTCAATTAATTTGAAAATGCTGTTACTACTTTTTTAAAGCAAGATTTCAGTGTATTTTCAGAATAGATTTTTCTAATTGAATTTTAATTAAATAAAAAAGGAAAAATAGCAGTCTACCCTAATGTAATCCCATTTCTAATTACCAATATTAAAATAATGTAAAGTTACCATGTAGATATAACAAACTCACAGTGTACCAACTTTCAAGTGATTTTTAGGAATTACCAGTAATATCTACTATTATGTTTTAACAAAAATGGATAAGCTTCACTAATTAAGTATATGATATTTTATCACATTTTGTCCCTGTGTGGAATCTGGGATAAATGATTTAGTTAGTTCTAACGAGGCTCAGATTTTATAAATACACACACACATTTTTTAATAACATAGCAATATATTAGTATTGTGAAGGATGTAAATAACCATTAACCCTTTAATTTTTATAGACTTAATTGATGAAGAAACTAAGATTAGAAGTCTAAGAAATTTGCCACAAATTACAAAATAATTACAACAAAGCTGAGCTACCCATTAGGTCTCCTAATTCTAGGTGGAAGCTTTTTTCACTAAGACCAATGGTTCTCAAAATATCATCTATAAGCAAGCATGCCCTAGACACTTTTGAGGAGGACTGTGAGGTCAAATAATTTCATAAAAATATAAAGCTTATTCTCCTTTTTCACTTTGTTGACATTTGCACTGATGGTGCAAAAGCAATTGTGGGTGAAACTGATCACAAAACAAAAACAAAAAAAAAAGGAACTAAATTGTTCCAGTTGTTATTGTGTTCTTCACTGGCCCACAGGGACAGGAAAAAAAAAAGTAAGATTCATTAAGAATGAATGGAGCAAAAAAACACTTTTTATAAAATCTGATGAAGCCATATAATCATCCTTTGTATGACATCTCAAACTTTAAATACTACTAAAATACTAAAAACACTACTAAAATACCAAAAATACTTTAAATATTACTACTACTAAAAACTTCTAAAAAGAAGTTATTTTAACATTTTGTGTAAGAATTCACATAAAACATGCTTGTTACATGTTAAAATATAAGATTATCATGAGGAAAGGCAAATGTGCAATTGCTTGAATTGAAAAATGAACTACACATTTCTAAAGAACACCATTTTTCCTTATAGAAATGAATGACAGAAATTATGGCTATTCAACTTGGGTATTGAATATTTGGATTTTTTTAAAGATTTATTTATTTATTTGAGAGACAGAAAGCGGGAGGGTGGGAGAGGAAGAGAGAGCATCCTCAAGCCAACTCTCCATTGAGTTTGGAGCCCTACATGGGGCTCTGTTCCAGGACTCTGAGATCATGACCTGAGTTGAAATCAAGTCTGATGCTAAACTGACTGGGCCACCCAGGTGCCCCCTTGAATATCTGGTGTCCTTAAAAATAAAGTGTATTTGTCATTTCAAAAACCAAAAACCCCAAACCAAAAACCCCAAAACAAAAGCAAAACCAAAAACCAAAACAAAGCCAAAAACCCCAAAACAAAAAAAGCAATGTTTGAAGAAAAAATCTGAATTCTGGAAAAACTGTACCCACCACTCTGAACTTATGTTGCCAATACTTAAACAGTTTGTGGTGATATAAACAAATATGACTTGGTTATGGATATTCTATAATGAAACGTGCCAATATCTGGAACAGATGCATAACTCAGTAAATCAGTATTTTCCAAATAAACAATGCTTGGTGTTTTAAAACCATGCATGAGTAAAAGATCCATTCCATTACAAGATAAAACCATGTATTTTAATGTAGCAGTGTATGAAAGGTTTGTTAACAGGATTTCAGATTCCATACTGTACTAACACTTAATGAGTGTTACTATTTAATGAGTTATGGTGTAGTATCAAAGAAAAATATCCACACTGATTTGAAAAGAGTAGTGAAATATTTCTCCCTTTTCCAACTTCATATCTGGATGAGGGCAGATTCAAAATAATACCATAACACACTGAATGCAGCAAAGTTTATCAGAAACTATCTGTTTTTATTAAACCAGACACGAACAGGTTTTGCAAAAATGTCTTAAAAAATGCCACTTCTCCCTCTCCTTTTTGGATACTATAGTTATTTTTCCATTAAAATGTGCTATTTATTTATCATACAATAGCTTATTATTTACAAATGATACCATGCCAATAAAAGGATTATGAGACTACTATGAATATGATTTGCTAGCAAATTGAACCATCTAAAAGAAACTAATAAATTCCTAGAAACATAAGACTAGTAATGTTCCTAGAAACATTACTGAGACTGATTCAGGAAAAAATAGAAATCTGAATAACCCAATTACCACTAAAGAGATTGGATCAGTAAGCAAAAAGCAGAAAGGATGAATACCCAACTTTTCTATCAACATGGACAGGACTGGAGGAGATTATACTGAGTGAAATAAGTCAAGCAGAGAGAATCAATTATCATATGGTTTCACTTACTTGTGGAGCATAAGGAATAACATGGAGGACATTGGGAGAAGGAGAGGAGAAGTGAGTTGGGGGAAATTGGAGGGGGAGACAAACCATGAGAGACTGTGGATTCTGAGAAACAAACTGAGGGTTTTGGGGGAGGGGATGGGGGTTGAGTGAGCCTGATAGTGGGTATTAAGGAGGGCACGTATTGCATGGAGCACTAGGTGTGGTGCATAAACAATGGATCTTAGAACACTAAAAAAAAAAAAATTAAATGTAAAAAAATAACAATAAAATGACAAGCCCCCCCCAAAAAAAAAGAAAAGAAAGAAAAAGATTCCCACTCTTACCACTTTCATTCAACATATTCCAAGAAGTCCTACCCAGAGTACTTAAGCAAGAAAAAGAAACAAAAGACATTCAAATTGGAAAGAAAGGTGTAAAGTTGTCTATATTTGCAGGTGACATGATATTATATATACAGAAAAACTTAAAGATACAACATAAAAAAATCAGAACTAAAAACAAATATGGTAAATTTTCAGGAAGCAAAAATCAAGATACAAAAATCAGTTGTGTTTCTATACAATAACAACAAACTACCAGAAGAAAAATGAATAGAAATCCATTTACAATAACAAAAATATATATAAAATAAAATACTTAGAATAAATATAACCAAAGATGTGAACAATCTGTACAAGGGAAATTATAAGAAGAATTAATATTGTTAGAGTCCATACTACCCAATGTGATCTACAGATTAAATAGAATCTCTATAAAACTCCAAAGGCATTTTTTCACAGAAATAGAGCACACAATCCTAAAATTTGTATGGAATCACTAAAGACCCTGAATACCTAACACAATTTTAAGAAGAACAAAGCCTGAGGCATCACTCTTGCTGTATTCAAATGATATTACAAAGCTATAGTAATGAAAACAGTATGGTATTAGCATAAAAACAGACACAGAGATCAATGAAACAGAATGGAGAGCCAGAAAGAAATCCACACATATATGGTCAACTCATTTATAATAAATGTCAAGAATATACAATGGAGAAAGGATAGTCCCTTCAATGAATGATGCTGAGAACACTCAAAAGCCACACACAAATAAATGAAACTGGACCACTGTCTTACACCATTCACAAAATCAACTCAAAATGGACAAAATACCTGAAACCATAAAACTCCTAGAAGAAAACATAGGAGAAAATCTCCTAGACATTAGTCTTGCCAACATTGTTTGGATTTGAATCCAAAAGCAAAGGCAACAAAAGCAAAAATAAACGAGTGGAATTGCATCAAATTAAAAACTTTCTTCCCATTTAGAACAACAACCAACAGCAACAGAGGAGGAAAAAGTATTTGCAAATCATATATCTGATAATGGGTTAATATCTAAAATGAACGAAGAATTCATACAACACAGTAGTAAAAAAAATCTGAATTAAAAACGGGCAATGAAGTTGAATAAACACCCTTCCAAAGACATACAAAGAGCCAACAGACATGCAAAGATGGACATGAAAAGGTACTCAACATCACTAATCGTTGGGGAAATGCAAATCAAAACTACAATGAAATGTCACCTCATACTTGTTAGAAATGGGATCTTGAAGAGGTATCTACACTCTCATTTGGGGGCCAAGAAATGGAAACAACCTAAGTGCCCATCAGTGAATGAATGAATAAAGAAAATATGGTATTTATATACAGTGGAATATTATCTAGCCATGGGAAAGGACACCCTGCCATTTACAACAAGAAAGATGGAACTTGAGGGCATTATGCTAAGTTAAGTAAGTCAGACAGAGAAAGACAAATACTGTATGGTCTCACTTATAAGTGGAATTTTAAAAAGCTAAGTTAATAGAAACATAGAGTAAAATGGGATCCTAGGGGCTGGGGACTAGGGAACGAGGGAGATAATAGTCAAAATTACAAACTTCCAGTTATGGGCCACTTTGGTGGCTCAGTTGGTTAAACATCTGCCTTTGGGGTAAGTCATGATCTCAGGGTCCTGGGATAGAGCCCCACTTTGGCCTCCCTGCTCAGCAGGGAGTCTGCCTCTCCCTCTACCACTGCCTCTACCCTCCACTTGTGTTCTCCCTCTCTCAAACAAATAAATAAAATCTTAAAAAAATTCTGTATTACATATTTGAAAGTTGCTAACAAAGTAGATCCTTAAATATGTTCAACATAAAAAATATACAGTAATTAGGAGGCATGATGTAGGTTTAACTAATGCTATGGAGGCTATCATTCCACAATATATAGGTGTGTTAAACCAATATGATGTATATCTTAAGCAAGCACAATGTTAGATGTTAACTATATATCAATAAAGCTGGAAAAAATACACAGAAAAAATTTATATATATATATATATATTTTTTCAAATGTTTCTCAATTTTAATTCCCAGTATGTTAAATCCAAAAAGATATGTTACATGAACAGAAGCTCTTCAGCAGTTTTGGTCATTTAAAAGAGAAAAGATTCTTGGGGTACCTGGGTGGCTCAGTCATTTGGCATCTGCCTTCAGCTCAGGTCATGATCCCAGGGTCCTGGGATGGAGCACTGCATCAGGCTCCCAGCTCAGCAGGAAGCATGCTTCTTCCTCTCCCACTCCCCCTGCTTGTGTTCTTTCTCTCTGTCTCTCTCTGTCAAATAAATAAATTAAAAATCTTAAAAAAAAATAGAGAAAGAGAAAAGATTCTCTCTCTTTTTTTTATTGTGTTATGTTGGTCACCATACAGTACATCATTAGTTTTTGATGTAGTGTTCCATGACTAACATAACACAATATAAATAAATAAATAAATAAATAAATAAATAATTTTGAGTCCAAAAATTTTTTAGAATTGCTTCATTAGACTTAACTCTATTGCTAATGAGAACAACCAATCTAGTAATCTTTTTATAGAGAAGTATATAAGAACTACAACATACACCTTTAATCCCAACTCCACTAAACCATCAATGAAAAATTTAAGATTTCATATGGGTGACAAAAAAGAGAGTTACAATTTCAAATCATAATCAAGTTTCTAAGAGAAGTTTACAAAAGACTTTGTATAGCCTTGACTTCCCTGTCTAGGTCTTAGTAGCTAATGAAAGAGGGAGGACTCAACAACTAAATTATTATTAGTAACTGTTCAGTTGTATAAATTAAATGCATCAATAGAAAGTGTTAATGGAAGAGATTGGGGAAAATGATTTTGATAGTTGTCATGTCAGTCACTCAAGGTGCTCAAACAAAGCATGGGAACATGTAATTTTAGTTGAAGCAGCTGATAAGATAAAATCAAGGGTGAACAAAAATCCCTTCACAGTGTTGAAGTGAATCATTAAACATGTAATAAGCTTTTAAGCTCACCCCATTTGCATTTCTAATGGAGACAGAAATAAAATTTAAAATAGATTTAAAATAGAGAAGAAAATATATGGTGAGTCATATGAACATACAGTGTGTTGCAAAACACTTAATCACAGAAATGCCTGAATAATTATAAAAATTATAAGTTCATAAATAGAGTTTAAATGCCCATAAGTAAAATTTTCTTCAGTGTGCATTAAAAAAAAAATCTGGGATAGTTTATCTGGATAACAATTGTTGAGAGAGTAGGGTAAAGCAAAAATACTTTGTATAATCAATTAATTGTTGAAGATCTTGGTTTGAAACTCTTCTTTAGAGATGGGACTGTAAAACCCAGAAAGGTTAAATGATATGGTCAAGGTCAGTATTTGACTTCCACCTGGTCCAAAAAACAAATGCAGAATCAAAATCAAAAGAGGGTAAAAAAGAAATTTTAGAAACACAGAGAGATAATTGCACATTTTAGCCACAGGGGGAGTGTGCAGCCACAGAAAACAATTAGTGAGAAAGAACCCTAAACCCTCAAAAACCAGTGTCAAGATAATAAAGTCTTTATAACGGAGCCATCATGTTGGATTCTTTCATTTTCTACTTTATGAAACTAGCTTTCATTTTTAATGCATATGCTCATTTCATATGGTTCAGCACTTTGAAATAGAATTTCAAATTCAGAAATTCTAAATGTAACAGTGGAGTTCATATTGAATCTACCATTTTAACCATATTTAAAGGACACTCAAATTCATAAATGTATTAAACATTCTGAGTATAAGGTTCTAGATATTCCTATAAATAACAGATATATTTAAAAGATTATGATTGAACCCCCGCATTCAAGAGTTAACGTTAAAAAAAAGTTACTGTTCAGTGGGAGAGAAAAAAGTGACAATTATAGCTCAAGATACTGTGTGGTAATAACTATGAGACACAGAGGCTCTATTACAAGAGTTTAGTATAAAGATAATGATGGAAGAATATTAGCTGTCAAAGTGGTCTTTGTAAACTAAAGATATAGAATCAAGCAAAATAAATTTATCTGCCAAAGAAAATGTGTAGGAAAAATACTTTTTTCCCTCAATTTTATAATATATCACAAAGTAGAAAACCAGTCAATAGAGATAACAAGATACTCAAAAGTTAAAAACAAAGCCTAAAAAAATAAAATACAATAAAACCAAAGAGAATTTTGGTATAACTGGCTCTGGTCACTTAGTAGATAGACATTTTAGATTATAATATGTTATAATCTAAACAGTATAACAAAGTGGAATTTTGGAAGATTTTAGTGGATTGATAAAAGAGCATAATAAAAAAGTAAATTTTGTAGGCACAAACTTTGCATTGTTTTTAGCAGAATTCTGGGCTTATCTGATACCTGATTTCTGGGTCTCTGAGAAGCACCTTTCTCCAAGTGGTATTTCTAAGTCTAGGTACTTATTTTCTCCAATATCTTACATTATCTTTCTACAAGTGATTTTAAAGTAAATTAAAGTGTTAACCAAATCAGGAAAGTATTAGGATTCCCACTCACTGTTTGATGAGATACATCTTTAGTGCTGCTATAATGCTATCATTTGCTCGGAGCTGTAGAGAATAACCAAAGAGAAGGCACAGTCCTGTTCTCAGGGCAATTACAGTACATTTGCAACAATAAACATTAATTTTAAAAGCAATTCAGGAGTAATGCATGACAATAAAGAGTTTTTTAAAAGTATGCATCATAGATAATGCATAATATTAATGGCATCTGGGAAGGAAAAAAAAGCACAATCTCCTTTTCTAATTTAGCAAGCTAGATTATTATAAAAGATTCCTTTTGAAGTCAAAGATTTGGATGAGATTCTCTGATTTTTCTGTGTGTGGTAAGGCAAGTCCTGTATTTCTTCTGGCCCTCAACTTTTCAACTATAAATGGGATGTATTTTCATTTGCCCAGCCTTTTTATTTTTTAAAGATTTATTTATTTATTTATTTATTTATTTATTTATTTATTTTAGAGAGAGAGCAAGTGAGTGCAAGTGCAGGGGGAAGAGGGGGAGGGAGAGGCTCTCAAGCAAACTTTGTGCTGAACGTGGAGCCCAATGTGGGACTTGATCTCATTAGCCTGAGATCAGAGCCTGAGTGGAAACCAAGAGTCAGACACTTCATGTGCCGCACCACCCAGGCACTCCTGCCCAGCCTTTTTAACAGAATTTTTGCGAGGTCCCAATGATAAAGCATGTGAACTGAATAGTACAATTAGAGATTAAGTGGGCATCTGTATTTTAAGATATTTCATTTGGAGGCATGTGATCCAAAATTAGGGAAACACTTCAGGAAAGAAAAAAAAAAGACATATTCTATAATATCCAGTTCAATGGGAGTATTTCTTACTCAACAACCATGCTGCTTTATTCTTTATGTTTTATTACGTCTTCTTTTCAATGAATTCCCATTGTAACTCAAAGTTAACACCCGCATTTTACATTTTTGATGTTTGTGTAATATAATTAAGTACTGAAAAGAAGCCTACTTCATAGGGAAGGATGTACTTTACTTTCAATATTATATGAAAATTGTTAAGGTAGGTCTGAATACTTCTGCAGCATTCTCTTACATCATTGCTATATAAAGCAGAGTCCAATTCAGTCATTTACCATAAATTATACGACTGTCATGCAGATTGGAATTCTCTGATGGTCAAAACTAGAACATCCTCTCCCCACAGGCTGACTTATATAGAAGCTCAAATTATAATCAATTGTTTGCTTTTCAGAGTCCAAAGTAGAAAAACAGGAATGTCATAACTTGAACATTTAGTGGCAATAGACTAAGATGATGAGACTCATTTATTATTATGTTGGAGATCATCTATCCCAGAATTTCCCAAATCATATTATAATGGGTTGATGAAGAAAAATGATACACTGTGTAAAACAATGTGTACTCAACAAATTCTGGAAATTTGCTTTCTCGTTGCAAGACTTCTTACAGCTTTTCATACCACAGTGTTCATTCTTGATGTCTCAGAGGGAAATCTAATAAGCTTTATGTCCAAATAGGTTTTTTTTTTAATTTAGCAGAGGATGGAAACTGAATATGTGATTTCTCCCAGAACTAGAGATCCAAGAAACTCAGGCTTAGTCTATGTAATTATAACACTCAAAAAGCTCCAGTTTCTCCTCCTAATATGTGTGGACCTCTTTTTTGTGGCGTGCCAAACTGTATGGGGAAGAGGAGGGAGCCAAGCCCATCAGAATCAATGAGATTCAAATTAGTGAGAAGTGGTGGGAAACAGAAAGTAATACCTCTAAATATATGTCCCTCAGAATTTAATGAATCAAGGAGATAGAGCTTTTAAATAATACAACCAACATAAATATATATTTATGTTTTTATAGTTATCTGGAGAGAGAAGGACATAGTGTAGATGCAAAACTTTGTACAGTATAATGAAATATGCTTTGCTTAAAAACAAAAGAGAGGAGGGGAAGGGAGAGCAAGGGCAGGGAGGGAAGGGCAAGGGCAGGGAGGGGAGGAGAGATGAGATTAACTTCCTGGATTGTAAACTCCGGAAGTGGTACCTGAGAGTTGCTAAGGGCACCTGAGAATGGTGTAGACACAGAACCAGAAATGACATAGGAAGAAAGACCAAATCCAGATGATAGTATTGAATTCTTAGATCAAGCAGTGTCTGAGGTCAACTATATCTCTTAATCTTTAAATTATGTAAACTTGTAAATTCTCTCTCTTTCCCCCCTTCCTCTCCTAAACCCACTAGCAGCAAAAAATAGGTTTTACTGATTCACTTGGGTGAAATCTGGATAGGTTTACTCAACTTTGATTTCATAGCTGCCTTTTGTATGGCTCTATTGCTGACCAATCATCCTTAAAATCGTCATATTCTTTATATATGTCAAGGTCACATATTATACATAAAGACAATACTTTGGGGCATGTCTTGTTCCTATCCTCCATCTCGTTGAGGTGACTTAACTCTGTTCTGAACAATTTTTTTTTATTTTAAATTTTAAATTTATTTCTCCAGAGAACTGTTTTACTCATAAATTCTCATTTGTTTTCCATCTGTACTACTTGCAGGCATAATTGTGAACTCAGTGAAAAGGCTCCAACCACCTTCTTTCATGTAAATCTCTCAGATCTAATGGGGTGCTTTTTGTTATAGGACTCTAGCATATATTCTCTGTATCCTAAGCGCACAAAACAGTATCCAACACATCGTAGGCTTGAAGGATTTCTGGATTTCTTCCTAGACGGAGTAATTAATCTGCAATTTTCTCTTCCTGGGACTTTCATCATGCTTGAACGGTACATGTGCTGAAAAATTTGGTCTGCTTCTGTCTCTCTCAATCCTTGCCAATAAAAGATGTTGTTAAGGTGACTGAGATTTTTAGGAAATAAATATGATACAACTGTTAATGATTATATAGTATTGTGTTTTTTAACCTATTGATGGTAGTTTCCTATTGAATACGAAGACTTACTTTCAAAACATGAATATCTAATGGTGAAATTTAATTGAAGAGAGTTTGAGACTATCAACACTTTTTGCCAACTTAAATCATATCAGTTTCCATCTTTCCCTTAAAATTGCTATTATTTTTGTTCATCTTTTTCTCCTACTTCTACTCAAAGTATTTTCATCTTCGTTATAGGTCATCTAGGCCTTCAATAATGAATAACTTGATCTCTAAATAAACTTTATTCTGTTGAGACTGTTTGGAGAAAAGTATTATATATACTGTTTCCTGGATTAGAAAGAAATGGAAGCCAAGATCAGTTAGTGACATCTGCCATGGGAAGGAGAAGTTGTGCATGTACAATAAATTTGTTCCTCCAAATTTAGCCAAATGTTTGTATGAAACCATTACTATTATTTGACCAGACTGTGTATCTACAATCTTCAGGTGAGCAGAATTAGAAATTAAAACAGGGATTAAAAATTTATTTGGTCTCCAGGGATGCCTGGGTGGCTCAGTAGGTTAAACCTCTGACTGTTGGTTTCAGCTCAGGTCATGATCTCAGGGTCCTGGGATAACCTCCACAACACCCTGCACAGGGCCCCCTGCTCAGTGGGGGGTCTGCTTGTCTCCCTCTCTCTCTGCTCCTGCCCCTACTCATCTCTCTCTCTCTCTCACTGAAATGAACAGATAAGTCTTTAAAAAAAAATTTTCAATCTTTACCTGATTTTTTTATTAAAAAAGTAAAACCTTAGAAATACCATTACTTCCTTTAAAAACCTTTTAATTGAAGGCATTGTATAATATATATTATATTTTTATCACAAGGTCATTGGTTCAAACCTTAATGCTCAGGCATATAAGCTGTGTGATCTTAGATATGTAGATAAACAAATCTGAATGTTAGTTTTCTGATTAGCAAAGTGATATAATTATAATTACTGTACAGAATTATTTAAATTGTGGATAATATCATACATAAGGCATGCAGTATACCAAGTACACTCAATAAATGTTTGCTTTCTTAAAAAAAAAAAACCTTTTAATTGAACTGAAAATACTATTTCTTGGAGATGACGAATGTGGGACGCCCTGGACTTAAATCTGAACTGTAGCTAATGACAAGTTTAACTAACTTAACGTAGTCAGAATTAGTCAGAAAACAAAGGCAGATTATCTCATGTTTCATGGCAAACAAAATGTATATGCATTAATTATCCTTAGAATATAGTATTGACTAGCACTTCTAAGGCTTAGCACATCCTTAACTGTGTTAATGATAATGTTCCATATTTCTATGTAGTATTACTAGATATAGGGAAGCAGAACAACTTTGTTATTTAGTTTTATCAAGGGAAAAAAGTAAAATTGACAAATCTATTGCTAATATAGCAATCAAAAAATCTTTCACTTATTCTGCATTTTACACATATTGGTGTCTTCTTTAACTTTAATCCACCATTGGGGGAGGTTGGAAATGTCACATTTGCTTGAAAGAAGCATGGATTTCTCATGAGAAATGATATTTCTCACTACTAGGTCCGACTTCTGGCACAATCACAATGAACTGCTTCTTGATTTTTAGAGAAGCATCTAATTTTCCAGAAGGTGGCGCTCTAGAATACTTGGGAACCCAGGTTTGCTTCCATCTGAAACACAGCAGAGATGCTTTCATTAACGTTCAAGTTAACCAAAATTCTGGAAACAAGAGTGTGTACTCAAACCAAATAAATGCCCTGCTGTCTTTTATTTGACAGCTTTTATAACTCCAAGTATTTTTCTATGTCTCTGACCTGACTTTTTGTCTGGGAAAACTAGCAACACATCAGTGTAGATATTGCAGCATTAAAGTAAGAGACAAAAATATAATTGAATATGTTAGAAAAGTAGGCCAGTTTTATAGAAGAGTATACCAGAATCTGTTCTGGCTTTCAGTAAAGTTCACTTATAAATGTGTTTGAGGGGCACCTGACTGGCTCAGTGGGTTAAGCCTCTGCCTTCGGCTCAGGTCATGATCTTAGGGTCCTGGGATCGAGCCCCACATCCGGCTCTCTGCTCAGCAGGGAGCCTGCTTCCTCCTCTCTGTCTGCTTCTCTGCCTACGTGTGATCTTTGTCTGTCAAATAAATAAAATATTTTTTAAAAAAGTATTTGAATAACATTTGATGCCACAGAATTATTATATGTAAAACATATGCAAAATCAGATAATTATGGAAATTTATAATTTGGCAGCTATTATTAAAGATATAGTTGAAATTATAAAAACCCTGGTTTGTAATAAGCATATAGGAAAGCTGAAAAAGAAGTAGAGAGTAGGAAGAGATATAAAAAGAATTTCTTTGGAGAAGAAAGAATTCCATTAATTCTTGAATTTTCTAAGCAAAGTTCTTAGAAATCTTTGCCTAGTGAAAAGGTATGTGGCATTATGGAAGAAATATAGTTTGGCTATAGTAATCTGATCCATTTGCTATGAGGGACAAATTGGGAACTTTTGTCATCCTGCTGAGATTGAAAATACTTCCAGCACATTTATTTATTTCTATTGGCAGTAAGAATTTATTCAGTGGTCAAAGTCAAACGATATTTAGAATGTCAAAGTCCATTTACACTGTCAACTAATAATTTTCTGAAATAATGGGAGTTTTAGTCATAATCATTTATATCCTGAGAGCTATTTGTCTGAGCATGATTTTTTACCAGTTGTTACATTACACAAACCACAAAGGCATCTCTTATATAACTGTAAGTATGTGACAATAGTACAGGTTGCCTAAAGCATGTTTCAGACACATCATGTAAAATGTATTTAGTGCAGCACTTCTATCATAAATGTATTAATGAGTGTCACTCTTACTTTTGCGGAACTTTATGTTGCTTTGTAGTTTAAAATACTTGTTGAGGTCAAGAACAAATACCAGATTTACATACTTGGATACTTACACTGTTATATTAAATCTGTTTTTCTTGAAATTTGCAACAAAAATGTTTTATCCAAAACATTTAATCCAAAATCAATTTAACCCAAAAGTGGATTATTCAAAAGTAATCATCCTTTTGTCTTGGTTAAGTTATAACTTTTCTGCAGCCTCAATTCACAGTCGATTATAGAAATAGACATACCACACCCATTCACAGGGATTTGTGAGGATGTTTGCAAATTAAACCAGTAATTTATCTTAAGGGAAAAAGACCGAGTATACCAAGATTATATGTGACACTTTGGCAATATTAGTGTCTCTACTAAAATCCACCCCTGAATGTAATAAACTCTTCAATTATTTTAAAAATATGTAAATTAAATTTATTTTTCCTTAAATTTGTCGTAAAACAGAGCTTAGAATTGTTCCCAGCTAAAAGCTATGAAAAAACTCTTTCAAATATTAACATTTGGAATTAAGTAGGCTCAAATCAATGTTTCCAGTTCTCAGGCAAATATTAACCAAGACAGGATGTCAAAAAAAAAAAAAAAGTAAAAGTTAACGTGTCTATGGGGCTTTCATCTCTGGCTGAAATGAATAATGTTTATCAGATTTATAATTCTGCTGCAAATAACTACAAAACTGGACAAAACTGGAAAACAGAGAACTCAGGGTTGTGATCAATGAGAGAAAGAAAACACAGAAAATGAGCTCTAAGTTCATCCTGGCTTTCAGCTATCACTTTCCAATATAAGAAGTGGAGCTCAGACACAGAACAGCAATCTCCCAGAGGAGAAGAAATAAAGATTGGAGTTCTGCACCACGAAAGTACCTGTTATTTGCAGGGAAGGGTTCCAGAAAGAAGGCAGCTGGTCAGAGAGCTCCACAAATCTAGGTAAGAGTCATCTTGGATCTTTGTGCAAATTGTAAGCTGTGCATGCATAGAGTCTTCACAGGCATGGCATGCTGTTCTGTAGATCTGTAAACCCAACTGAGGATCTGGGATTGGCAGTACTAGAATATATCATAGACCTCACCAGCCAGAAGGGAAATACTGTGTAGAACATCCTGGCAATGAAGAATTGCCAGGGCTTCATGCAGCGCTGATCTATATTGTAATCAAGCTCAAAATGATCAAGTTGAAACTCTAGTAGTAAGGTCCCTTGCCCGCCAGAGCAAAATTAAGGACTCTTCACAGTCTTCTGAATCCAGAAGTTCCATAAAGGTGTGAGAAATCGAGGGTGATAGAATTTAGGACAGTAATTGCATCTGGGAAGAGAGATGGGATTGTTATGCAAGGGGTCTGATGCAACTTTCCCTGGGATGATGGAAATGTCCTATATTTTGACAGAGCTCTGAGTTAGGTCTGTGGATTATTCTAAACATCAAACTGTGCACCTAAGATCTATACATTTTATTGTATGTAAATTACGTCTCCAAAAAAAGAGAGATTATATTCAAACAAGATAACAGAAAAAAGGAGGTTGCATTTTTAAAAGTTGTGTTAAAATTTTTTATGGAATGGGAGAGGAATTTCCTTCATTACTGTATTAATTTTGGCTCCAAAGGGCAACAAAATAAAGTAATAATAAAAAATAAATAAAAAATAAAGTAATAAATGTCAATCTTTTAAAAACTTTTTTTAAACAAATGTATGTGGTTAGTAGAAATAATACAGTAAGGGTATGGAAATACTAAAAGACACATAAGCAAGATCAAGATCTACTGACAATAAATTCTTTTTTTTTTTTTTAGATTTATTTATTTATTTATTTGACAGACAACGATCACAAGTAGGCAGAGAGGCGGGCAGAGAGAGGAGGGGAAGCAGGCTCTTCACTGAGCAGAGAGCCCCAGGACCCCGGGATCATGACCTGAGCCGAAGGCAGAGGCTTTAACCCCCTGAGCCACCCAGGCGCCCCGACAATAATTCTTAAAATAAATATATTAGGTGCCTGGGTTAAAGCCTCTGCTTTCAGCTCAGGTCATGATCCCAGGGTCTTGGGATCGAGCCCTGCATCGGGCTCTCTGCTCAACAGGGAGCCTGCTTCCCTCTCTCTCGGTGTACTTGTGATCTCTGTCTGTCAAATAAATAAATAAAATCCTTAGAAATAATTTGGATATATCAGATTAAATAAAATATATTTAAAAAATTTTAAAAAATGTATTGGTACTTATTATGTACAAAAGGAAAGAAAATATGAAGAAAATGCAAGACAGTAAAAATGTATATATACATATTATAAGGCAGAAAATAATAAATGCCTCAAAAGTTGTTGAGATAAAGAACAATACAATTCTAGAAGAACAAGAGATGTTAAGAAGGGTTTTATCTGGAAATTAAATCCAAAAGGGAAAAAACAGATTCAAAAGGAACCTAGCCATTCTTTTGCCAGGGACATTTTACTTTGTAGCTGTAGCACAAGGACATCCTCAAAGCCCTAAAAGTATTCATGTATTTCCCAAATGCCCAAAATATAATCCCAGTATAATTATCACTATCCCTTATGTTCAAATTCTAATAATCTAAGGTGAGGTAAAATACAACCATTAGTAAATGATGTCAGCCCAAACCAATCTGGTGACTTCAACTCTTCCTTTCACTTTCAAGAGAACAATTAGCCCAATATTTTCTTCTGATCTCCACACCTTGGGCTTCATATTTCAGCTTTGCTCTCACCCTGGCAACTCTGTGAGCCATAAGACACTGAGAATTTTCTCAGGTTCCAAAGATACCAACTTCAGCAAGAGAAAAAAAAAATGCATATGGCCCCTTGGTCTTGGATTTGAGAAACACAAGCTTTGAGATAAAGGAAGAATACATATTGAGTTTTGTTTTTATTTTCTTAAAAATGAAAAATTTACTCATGATGTGTTATAAAAAAAAAGTCTGAATTCCTTTTCAATAATCAATACTGTTTCTTTTTGTGCACTATGTACTCTGAATATTAATTTTATACACACTTAATGACCTAAGAGAGGTCTCAGTTGTTATTAAGCTTTAATTTATTTTTTTCAGGATGGAAATTAGAATTAATTAGATATTACAATTAATTTAATGATTAATGGCATAATATTCAATTGAAAAATTTTTATTATAAATATTCTCTGAAAATAATTATTGGAGAACAATTAAATTTTTATTCTAAATTTGTGGACTACAGATATTTGTATTATTCTTTTTTTAAAGATTTTTTATTTATTTATTTGACAGAGATCACCAGTAGGCAGAGAGGCAGGCAGAGAGAGAGGAAGGCAAGCAGGCTCCCCAGTGAGCAGGGAGCCTGATGCAGGACTCGATCCCAGGACCCTGAGATCATGACCTGAGCTGAAGGCAAAGGCTTTAACCCACCCAGGTGCCCCAAATATTTGTATTATTCTTATTTTGAATATGCACCCAACCAGGAATAGTCAGTTTGAATCTTTGACTTAATTTTTGTGAGTAACGCAAGTAAAATTTTAAGAAAAATAATCATTTGCATTTGTGTGTACTACAGTAGTTACTGTGGTTTTAATTTAAACTCTGCAACAAAGATACCCAAAATACAGCAGCGTAAACAGGATAGCATCTTCTCTTTTGTGTTTTTTCTGTCTTCTTTATATCTGAAGTATGGATAAGAACAAGCAATTCAGGGGCACCTGGGTGGCTCAGTCAGTTAAGCATCCAACTCTTGTTTTGATATCAGGGTCAAATGAGGTAATGATCCGAGGGTCATTTGATTGAGACCTACGTAGAGCTCCATGCTTAGTGGGGAGTCTGCCTAAGATTCTCTCTCTACCTCCCTCTCCCTCTGCCCCTTTCCTGGCCCCCCAATAAAATAAATAAAATCTTTTAAAAAAATAGCAATTCAGCTTACCATCCTCAGCACAAGGTATCCCTACCCAAGGTGGCTACTCTATTCACCACCATCCCCCAGGTGTATATTTGTGTGGGTGGGGAGAAGGGGATGGGGAAGAGCAGATAGGAGGTTGCATACACAATCCTTTTAAGGGCACAACTGGAAGAATCACACATCACTTCTTTTCACACTTCACCGAGGAGAACTAGTAACGCGCCCACATCTCTTTGAAAGGGGAGCTGGGAAATGTCGCCTTTCAGGGGGTGGCCATTACTCGAAGGAGGGAAAGGATATGACTTGCAGCCTGTCACCAGATTTCCACATATTTGCTCCCTCTACACACATGTACACACCCGATATTATAAAGTCCATTCCAAAAACAGAAGAGTAGAGTGTTGGAGGTACAGTGGTAAGCACCACTTTCATTTTTCAAAACAATTGTCAAATCCTATTGGATAGGAATTTCAAACATTCCCTTGTTGGGCAGTAAAATTATTAGAATAAATCCTGATTATATTTTCTGGGAGGAATTTTTTCACCCCTTGTCATTTATGGTTCCTGTTTTTTTTGCTATGGGGTATTTTTTTTACTGAGGGATATTTATCCACTATTTCTCTTGCCATTGGGACTGGTTTTCTTGTGACCAAACTGATTTACATGCATCGTCCTGGTGTAATATTGAATGAATGAATTCGTTGTCCTACACGTGTCCCTTTCACTCTCAAAAGTATTTGATGACCCTATAATTACCTCCTCACAGGAGAACTAGATGCTATTCCATCAGAGACTGCATCCGTTCTTTGGGCTCTATTCTGCAAAGCCGCCTAGGGAGGCTTCTGAAGTTGCTTTAAAGGTCAAACACACACCATCTTTTACAAATCAATACAATCCCTAAAAACCTTAGTATGCTTTTGGTCTAGTTACTGACCGTCAGATCCACAGGCAAATAACCATCACCAAAGATCTAATCTAGACAAGGATTTTGTGCTTGCAGACTACCTTCCTATGTTTCTTTGCTCAGCACGTTTCTACTTCCTTTCAATTTAACAGTGTCTACTTTGAAACTATCTGAAAATATTAGTTTAGATAGGAAAGCATCACCCTTAATTCAACCTTTGAAACTAGAATGGATCCCAATTAACCGAGAAGTTTTAATGGGGGCACTGGAGGCCTATTTACTGATAAAGCCACTTCTTTAAAATCACCTCTTATAACCAGCCCAAGTACAGTTTGTCTTAGAACTTTGCTCCAGAAACCACGAACATGTCTAAACAGACTGTGTTTTTTCAATGTTCTGAGTTCGTCCAAACAGTTGACAGAGGTTACATGTTCTTTCAGCAAGTAGTCTACCTTTTTTAAGGATGACGAGTGACAGTTTTACCCAATGTTGTATAATGGTGTCACTGGGATCACTTGCATTCCAGCCTGCAATATCTGTGCTCTTGCCTCCCACTACCTGTTAGACACAGGCTTCTTTTTTTTTTTTTTTTTTAATATGGTAACTTCTACTAACCCACTTCTACTAACCAAGTTATATTTTACTTAAGATTAAGATGCCACTAAAAAGAGACTAAAATCTAGCATTCTTAAGATTTTATTTACTTATTTGAGAGATAGAGAGTGAGAGAGAGAGCACAACAAGGGGGAAAGGGAGAAGCAGGCTCCTTGCAGAGCAGAAAGCCCCACATGGGGCTTGATCCCAGGACCCTGTGATCATGACCTGAGCCCAAGGCAGATGTTTAACCGACTGAGCCACCCAGGCACCCCCCAAGCATTCTAAATAAGATAGATGTAGGTCTCATAAAATAATGCAGAGCAATCTACCATTCTCAACGTCTAACTTCTATCTCTGGTCAGGGAAGTGGTTCAACTTTCACATTCACACAAAGATCAGTAAGAGGGGAAGGGTACCAGAATATTGCATGCTGTATCATTTTATGGACAAAACTCAGAAGTAGCAAATCTAACATCTGTTTAAATTCCATTATCTAGAACTCAGACACATAGTCATACCTTTCAATAAGGGAGAAAGGCAGTCTTTAATGGGATAGATATATGACTGGTCGAAACTACATTATGGAAAGGGATAAAGAACAGATATGGGGCAACAACTTACAGTCTTACATGCTCCTGTGTTATTTAAAAACAACATAAAGCAGGAAAGAAAAACATAATTCAGAGAATACAGTACTTTCATAAAATGATGAAAGGAAGAGCCAAAGCTGTGGGCTCTACACTGGAAAAGAATACTCTAGAGCAGACACATCCAGGAACTGAAGCCACCACGGGAACTACTGAGTGCAAACATTCTACCTTAAAGGCAAGCCCATAAACAGAAATCTGGGAATTAGCTGTCACCGTTACTGTTGCCACATCTGCCTCCCAATGCCCAGGAAGAGAGGAATGGACGGTGGAGTATTGCTTTGGAAACCATGATCTTGCTTGGCAGTAGAAAAGAAAATTCAAAGCAACACAAACATTCCTTGCTTCCACCTTTTAAAATGTGTTCCAATACATCCTACTGGTAGAGCCCAATTCTCATCCTGACTCTTGGGAAGTGTCACTTTAAGCTTTTCAGAATCTGCAGGCAGACATGTACAGAAGGAAAAAGGTTGGAATGGTGTTCAGTGAACCAATCTATAGCATTCACCAGTGCTACTAATAAACAATGGGCTCCCCAGGAGAGCAGGTATCATTAAGATACTTTTTTAATTTCAACTGAATACCCTTTAATGAACCTTTCATTTGTGTTTACTCTTTAGTAATTGAATAATCCTTTAGAAAAAAATGATTGGATTAACTTCACCAAGAATGTCAAAAATAGGTTTGTATAAGTTTTGAAAATATCAATATCAATTTCTTGCTCCTTTATTCTAGACTTTAAACAAATAATTTCTTCTTTTAAACATTTTATTTACTTATTTGACACAGAGATCACAAATAGGCAGAAAAGTAGGCAGAGAGAGAGGGGGAAGCAGGCTTCCCGCTGAGCGGAGAGCCTGATGTGGGGCTCAATCCCAGGACCCTGAGATCATGAACTGGACCGAAGGCAGAGGCTTAACCCACTGAGCCACCCAGGTACCCCTTAAACAAATACTATTTTTGAAGGTCTGAAAGTTCTACCTTTATAAAGACTTCATACTCTATTGAAACACTGTTTCCTTACCCGCCAGGTTAAAGTGAATGAAAGAACAAATAATTTACTTTTCATAAAGCAGCAATGCCAACTAACATTAATTTCAACATGACTTGATCGGGACATTCTTTGTTGGTTTCCTAGTATTTGAAGTAGGGATATACAAATAATTTTATCACATCTGCAGTTGCCTTCATTTGTTTTTCAGTGAGGTACTAACCGTGTTCAAATCACCCTACAAGGTAGGGCTGCGAGAAGGAAATGTAAGCTCCATGATAGCGAGGACCTTGCCACTTTATCAGACTACACCCAGAACCAAGCAGTGCTACGCACATATTAGATACCCTATCAGAATTCTTGACTTAATAAGTAAGGTCCTATTTTCAAAAGAATTTAAGCAAATAATATTAAGAGGAATGAGGGGCAGGGAAATTGCTAAGCATATATGATACATGCATGTTGCCAGTCTCGAGGTTGTGAATTATAATGCTCTGTACGAAAATTTCAGGATTACTTTTAAATTCGTCTTATTGTTAAAGCCTAGGTTGAAGAATCTTTCCCAGGTTTGAGGCAAGATTACAGGCTGACTAGCAAGAGACACTTATAGAACCTATCTTGGAATGTGTTTTCTAACAATTAAGGCATTTAAAAAAATAAATAATTAAAAAATTATTTCTAACAAATACATTAGATTTACTTTAAAGTGGAAGGAAATAGACATATGTAGAAAAAGAAGTTTATATGTACTTGGATATTAATTTCTTAATGCCATGAGCAGGAAAGTTTTAGGAGTCTATCCACCAAGACACTTAAAACTCTTATTTCCAACACTTTTAACCCTGCATTTTGTAATAAAAAGCATAGATAAGATAACCTAAAGTACTATTAACACAATACACAGGAAATGGAAGAAACTGATACTGTAAAGATTGCCTTTTTCCCAAAAGACTTGGGATTTCAACATTACGTCTTAAATGCTTTGTCATTTTGTCTTAAATGCTTTGCCTGAAAAATGAGTACACTTCTCCGTAAGAGACAAAGTTTTGCCTGTTTAAGTAGTAGGAATATAACAAAACTATGAGAAATTAACTTATAGAAATAGCATAATTGTCCATCTGATTTTATTTTTAATTAAAAGTTCTACTGAAATAGGTAAGCATAGATATTAAGTAAGGAAATAAATGGTTTTTTTTTTTAAAGATTTTATTTATTTATTTATTTGACAGACGGAAATCACAAGTAGGCAGAGAGGCAGGCAGAGAGAGAGGAGGAAGCAGGCTCCCTGCTAAACGGAGAGCCCGATTTTGGGGGGCGGGGGGCTCGATCCCAGGACCCTGAGATCAGGACCTGAGCCCAAGGCAGAGGCTTTAACCCACTGAGCCACCCAGGCACCCCAGGAAATAAATGGTATTGAAGGGCATATTTTTAAAGAAAACAGAGTACAAGGTACATTTCAGTACCTGTTCTTGTTAAATAATAGCTATCAAACCGTGTTAACCTTAATCTTTCAGTTCCTCCAAGATTAGATTTTACCTTTTCAAAACAGTTTAGCTCCTCAGCTTCTCAAATGTACACAAGTGGACTATATATAGGACAAGAGATTTGTAGGTCCAAAAATGCCCAATTTTCTAAGAGTATTTTCTTAAAAATTAGTGGCCCATTTTAGGAATTAATGTAAAGAGATAATGAATGTTTAGCATAAATGTATTAAGGAAAGATCATTACATGTAAAGCTATTTTTAAACCCTTCTACCTCTCCAGAGTCTCAAAGTTAAGAATCAAAATCTAGGTTATGATTAAAATATAAAGGTGCAACCATTTTCACTTTCCATTTCCAGGCGAAGCTTCCACTTTTTCTTAATCTCTCACACCTGTGTTGCTCTGTAAGGCAAGGAGTAGGAGGGAAGGATGTACATTTTGAAACTTTGATATTATAAATACCTTTTCATAAGCAGCACTGAGAGTGAATTAAATTCACAATTTTCTGCTCTCCATCCTTCCATCCAAGAAATCCAGTCTTTAAAAAACAAAACAAAACAGGGACGCCTGGGTGGCTCAGTGGGTTAGGCCTCTGCCTTTGGCTCAGATCATGATCTCAGGGTGGTCTTGGGATCAGACTCTGCTCAGCAGGAAGCCTGCTTCCCCCTCTCTCTCTCTGCCTGACTCTCTGCCTACTTGTGATCTCTGTCTGTCAAATAAATAAATAAAATCTTTTTAAAAAACTAATATAAAATTGAAAGAAAGGAAAAAAAAAAACACAAGAAAAAGTGAGGATCCTATGATTATATTTTGGTAACAAAAAAATTGACCCAAGATATTTTTGGTTGCTAAACCTTTCTCCAATAAAAGGAAGCATGCTTCTGGCTGAACATAGTTCTTGGATCGAATTAGACAATTTTATGAGCTGCCACAAAATTTCCACTCATTGCTCATTTCAACAGCAATATACCAAGATGAGAGCAACAAAATACCCACACCTATTTTCTTGTTAGCCTTCTAAATATTCCTTTTTATTTCTGTTTTCTTGAAATATGATTAGATAATAAGAAATATTTTAAAAATCAAAATTTACTATGGTCCTGAGGTTGAGAAAACAAAATTGACATTTTGCTAAACCTGAAAAAAAAGGAACATATTAGATAAAAAAAATAACTTGATAGTCAAACGCACAGAATGGCTAGAGTAGCATTTTCAAGGGTTCCCTTCTGCTTCTGCGAATTGAAACCACTTGTTCCTGTCCCCATCTACTCCCGCATTCAAATGCATAGTAATATGAGCAAAAACACGGCATAGAAATATGCTCACCTTACCTACTTTTTTCAAAAACATATTTTTGTCTGCTTGTTGCTGTTTGGCACAAATTCTGTTTAGCACGGAGAAGTTAATTCATTGTTAAGTTCTGTGCTTAAATCCTGTATTCATTATGTAAAGTCCTTTCTTCCATATAGCCTTCCAGGGTTTGATGAAAAATAGATTCCTAAACAAGCCAAACCTGCCAAACAGGAAGAAAAGCTTTCAGTGGAATCATAATGTTCCCTTGAAATAGAAGTGTTTTAGCTTGTACGAGCGTATTTCACTCTTGAAAAGAAATGAGATCATGTTTCATTTCAGGAAGATTTATGCTTCAGGTAAGACACTGAAACAAGTAAACTTCCTGTACTTAACAAATACATAGAAGAAGAGTATTTGAATTCAAATGTACTGTTGAGGCAAAGTAGCTCCTTAATGATCTTGTAAAACTTAAATGGTAGAGGAGTTTAAAATCTGTGTGAGTTTGTAAATATTCTCCTGATGAACTGATTATGCCTTGATTATCCCTTTTCTCCCTCTCTCTCTCTTTCCCTCCCTCTCTTTGGCGGACCCTGTAGATATCATATCCTTTATGTCATCTCCTAACTGCTCACTTTTACGTCTGTCAGAGTCTTGAGCCAATTTCAGTCATGTCTGTTGGTAGATCTTTTCTTTGTGCACATTTTCTTCAGTATCTTGAAGCTGGTACCAGTAGTCTACAGACTGCATGCTGATGGTGACTCCAAACGGATTCTCTTGTAAAGAAAGGGTGGATATTCTTAACATATAGGCTTCAAACTGACTGGAGTCCCTGCTGGAGAAAAGCAGCTGTTTTCTTTCTGTTTTGTCACTCCAGGCTGGGCTCCGAACTGGCAGCTCAGTGAGGGCCAACGGGAACCCATATGTGTCCCAATCACCCCCTTACTTGCTTACTTGGCAAACAAATCTATTTCTGGTATTATTTCTGGTATTTCTGGTATTAAAGATAGAAATGACATGCCTTACTTTAAAAAAGCAATTATAGTACGTAACTCGTGTATATAGTGTCAAACTTTTAAAATACTTTATCTAATGTCTTACTGTATATCAGATAACAGCAGAGAGGTTAAAGAACACATGTCACTTACGTTATGAGTAACGTCACCTAGGTCATTTTAATGGAGGTTTTCTTGTTCCAACTCAAGGGCCTATTCCGTGACATGCTACTCTATACATGTCTACTTGCCATCTGGGCCACGCAGAAAGTTTGTGGGTTGAGTACAAGAAATAGTACCAGGACTGAGCTGGCAAACAAGATGGCTACAGCCAGCTTCTATGCAAAAGGATCACATTAAGCAGATGTGTTTACTGATTCATTCAGTGAACAAGCTCATTTGTTGCTAGTGTCAGCCTCCGGGCCATGATTTCACTTTTTTTTCCTCTCTGAGCTGGGATCATTTTCGACGTGAGGAAGCCCTCTTCAAGTAAGCAAACTGCACAGTACAATTCTCTAGGAGCTTAGAAAAAAAAAGTATTAACAGTAGTCATTTCCTGTCTAGAAATATAATGGGTTGGATGTCTAATTAAATTATGAGTTTCTTTTCCAAATTTATGATCCAATGAAATGATATAGAGACAACCATAGCAAAAAAATGAATCATTGTAATTAGGCATAAGTCTATTTCTTATCAGCTCTTAGCAATAGTCCTTTAATGATACAATTTGTACATTTTTAAGTTATTAGTTACTTTTCTGTTGGATGGAATATTTTCAAGAATTGTTTTCTGCTACAAGAATAAGGATGATGTGTATCTTTGAATGTCTAACTTAACACAAACATGTTTCTTTTCTTGACAACTTTATTTTATATTTCTAAATATTTTCCTTTTTATTGTGATTTTTTGTTCTTAAGTTATTTAGAAATGTTTTAAAGTTGAGTATTTGTGAGTTGTTTTGTAAATTATCTTCTTTTTATTGATATTTAACTATATACTGGGGCCAGAAAGAATAGTCTGTGTAATGCTGACTTTGAATTATGTTAAAAGTAAAAGGTCTATGGTCAATTTCCATAAGCAACGCTTGTCCTTGAAAAGAATGTGTAATTTGCACTAATTGAATGCAATATTCTACATATGTCCATTACATCAAGCTTGTCATTTTTTTCAACTCTTCTGCATACCTAATGATATTTTATCTAATTGATCTATAAATCTTGTGAGATTTCTATTTAATCCTTTCATTATGGAAGTGGATTTGTCAGTTTCTCTTGTAGCACTATTACGTGTAATGGCAGGAATTCTGAAGGAATTGCTTTCAGTACATACATATCTCAGATACCTAGAAGGTAAATTCAGTCTTTTAGTTCTAAAGTGCTTCTTTTCTCCTCTAGACATATTTTTTTCGCAGATAGATCTGTTTGGGCTGTTTTTAACATAACGACACCAGTTTTCTGTTGTTACTGTTTGCCTGAGATATGTTTCCCTGTCCTTTTCATTTTAAGCAATCCTTATCCTTGCATATCTAGTATGTCTCCATACACCTCAGGTGGGCTTTTTTCTTTTTTAATACAATGTCACAATCTAGAGATTTTACAAAATACATTCAGACTATTTATATTTATATGCTTCTGATACACACCTTTTCATTGTTACCGCTTTAGAAGAGGCTTATATTTGTACAATTTTCTCTATTTTCCTGACATCATTGGACCTTCTTCCAAATTGATCAAGGATTGTTGTTGTTGTTGCTGCTTTCATTTCTTCCTTTCTTTCTGCTGTAGAAAGATACACCCTCTGTTATCTTAGTGGTTACATCTAAAAATTAAACATGCATTCCTGACACATCTACAGTTATCTGTATCTGTACTTCTTCCTGGACAATACAAAGAATTTTTAAAATTTGAATCACTCAACCCTGACTTACATAGTCTTGTGGTCTAGTATTTAATTATATCTAATTTATTTGATCTCCAAATTACCAATTATTATTGTTTGTACAACCAATGTTAGTTTAGAATTATCCACATATTTACTACAATTTTACTCACCATTCTTTATGAAAACGTGTTTTCATCTTGTTCTATTTCTTGAAAGACAGTTTTGCTGAATACTGATTGACTTACGTTCCTCATCTGATTTTTTCAACCTCATTGTTGGCTTCCTCTTTTGTTGTGATATTTTTGCTTAGGCTGCATTCTGGTTACTTTCTTATAGTTGTGCATCTTTGAATAGAAGTGATTTTTTTTCTGAGACAGCTCCTTCTTGAAAGACTATGTATGAAGGAAGCCAGAAAAATTAGCTATGTGAGCACACAGCCTAGATTCAGTCTATTGTTCAGAACATTTTCTCATCAACACTCTACTTTTTGGGTAAACATTCTCCAAGAAAGAAAGACATCTATCTGGCTCACACTGAAGGCTGGGATGTATGGTCAGATGGGCCATGACAAGGTATTTGTCCAGCTAATTTAAACCGGTGTCACCACTTTTGTTTTCCTCTACCTTTTGAGACTAATAGCCTGGTCTCTAAAAGCATGCATGGGAAAAGCATGCATGGGATGTCTGCATGCTTGATTACTCAGCAACCCTGTTCTTCAATTATTTGGAGAATGCTCTTTCTTAGAGTCTTCATGATGATGTTCCTCACAGTACTGAAATAATTCTATAAGATCAGATTTGATATTTATTCATTGTGTGTATGTATGCACATGTGTGCATGCCCATACACTTGCATATACACACATGGCTAAGTATTCAAACTTTAAGAAGAAAATGTTTATCCAGAGAAATCAGCAATACGTGTATTTTCTGTTATCTGTACTCCAATCAATTATGCTCTGATTGAATCCCCTCAGATGTGCCCTATTTTCTGTTCCCAATGAGCTTTTAATTTATCCAAATCTAAGGAACTAAAAATAATTCCACACACCCATAACTAGTATTCAGATAATTCAGATTATCTGAATACATTATTACACACACATACGGGCAGGCACACATGCACACACACACACACACACACACACTCAAACACATACACACTCAGAAAAAAACACACTGTCAGGAGGTTTTTAATCTTTTTTTCAAAACTTACAGTGATTTTATCCAAGAACACTGCATGCTCTTTGATGTAATTCACCATTATTAGCCACCCCCTACTACTACTACTTTATAGCTCATTATTTTCACTTGGTTGGAGTTTCAGAATTGAAGAAGGAAAAAAAAACCTTCTTTTTGTAACATGCATATAACATTCAAAATTACTTTCTTAGATCATTCTCAGGATTTTCAGCACTGTAAAAGGAAGATCATGGTCTTATCTCTATTCAAGGTCATATCTCCAGTGTCTACCACAGTGACTGGAATAGAATAGGTGTTCAATATACTTTCATTTTATGAATAAGAAGACATAAACACTGATTGCTTCAAAGGGAAGAACTCATACAATACAGGCATAATTTTTTTCCGATCTTTGAAACAGAACAGGATAGAGGCCTTCCCTATGCCTTTCCAACAACTTACTTTAATTTTCCTTTTTACTAAGGGTTCACATATCTGGCCTTTTTGGTGGTAAAGCAATCCACTGTAGTAAATTGTCATTTCATTTTTTGTGTTAATTTTTGTAAACGCATGTCAATTTCCAGTTACTTTGCCAACCGCATAGCTTTGCTCTTTCAAATTATTTTTAAACCTTTAGAGTTATCAAATAGTTTCCTACTGCTAAATATAACAGATGAAGTATACATATACTATTCCTTAAAATCACAAAACCGTAAGTAGTGTACAAAATTTTTAAAAAGACTAAAAATCTTCCTGATATGTATTTTAAAAGTACAGTACTTGGTTTGCTAATCTTTATACAGTACCATGTAATTATTTTTGTTACCTCATGCTTTAAGTTTATGTTACTACCAATCAACAATTTCTTATAATACTGGTTGTCCAAAAGATGATATCAAAATCACTGACCTCAAGAGTGGGTTGTTGAGTTGACCTCTTAAAATATAATAATCCCTTTTTCTAATTGTTAAGGGTTGATTCTAACTCTTCCATTTCCCAGCTATATAAGCTTTTAAAAATGCTTACATGCTCTGTGCTTCAATTTCTTCTAAAATGAAGATATTGATAATGCCTACCCATCATGAAGCTTAAGTTTTGTATTAGGATTAAATGAGTTAAAAATAGGAAGTACATAGAGTAATGCTTTGCACATCCTAAGTAATCACTCGACAGATGTTTGCAATGGTTGTAATTATTAAATTTATTTTTTCCTCCTAAGCAGCAGTTTCCAGAATATATTCTGACAGACAATCTTTAAGAAAATATTAATGAGTGTGGCTAGAAGGGGTATGGCCATGTCTAGGTATACATTCTCCTGTTAACAGAACATAGAGTTAGGCTTATGGTCTAGTCTGGGCTAATCCTTCTACTTCCCTCTCTGCCTACCACTGAACCCTGTGTTTAACCCAAAAAATGTGCATATGATCTAAGCCAGTTCAATCAGATTCCTGCTCTAAATTTTCAAACTGATGTCATTTACTATGCAGGAAAAACACATTTCCCAAAAGTCTCTATCCATATTTCCCATCCTGAAGAAAAGATCCATTTTGCTGTAGAAAATACAGAAACCAATGTATTTAGAGAAAAAGAACTTCAAGAGAGAGAAAGAGAGGCTTAGTTGTGACAGTGTTTATGTTCTTAGTTCACATCATATTCCCTATTGCATTTTCTGCCACTGGTGACCAAAAGGCCTGACCAAAACAAAAGTGCTCTCAAAAAAGTATCATGAGTAAAGTAGTTTTAAAATGCTACAAACTATGGCCCTTTCTGGACATTTTACAAGCACAGTAAAATTTCTATGTATTTCTACATTAAAACAAGCAAAAATATGCTTACCTTAGTGTAAGTAAGCATTTCTCAAACATATTTGGGCATTTTTCCTGACAACGTCTCATAACAAATGACAAACTCGTGTTTCACAGCACAATCTAATGTTTCACAGTGGTTTGAGAACCACTGATATGGGATTCTCATGATTCCACGTTTTAGTCCTTTATTCCCTATAAAACTTACAATTGTAATCCATATTTAATGGTGTCAACATTTTTTTATCCAGGTGATTAACTGTGTCTGCCCAGTTACGTCTATTAAGCAAACCAGTATTTCTTTCCTAACTTAAACTAAAACTGAAACATGCTAAGGTGATTCATGCATTTTTTTTTAGTTTTTTTGATGCATACATACGTCTATAACTGTTTAGTTAGTACACTGTTTTAATTATTGTGTCTTTAAAATGTGTATTACTTTTCATACACAAGTCCCTACTAACATTTTTTCCATCCTTTTCTTTACCAAAAGTGCCTTATGATCAGCTTATCAGTTTCCCAAATAATGGTATTGAATTAAATGTATAAATTCTTCCAAAGTTTATATTTTTTTAATTTCACATCTTCTCATCTTGAAATATTATGCCTCCACATTTTTAAGGATTTAACACATGCTCCATACATTAGCATATCATTACAAATAATAATAATCTCCTCCTTTCTAATGGTTATACCTTCATTTATCTTATTACATTGGCTATATTTCTAAAATAATTGACAGAAGAAATAATTTTCTTACTCTTGATTTGAAGGAGAAATTTCATAGTGTTTCTTCATTAAATAAAATTTGGTTGTTAATGTGTGCAAATTATTTTTTTATCTGTTTAATTATTTTTTTCATTTGTAGTTCACCATTTAAAAATCATAAACATGAGAATATTAAATCTAAAAATTATTTTTCTGCTACAATTTATTGATGAACTATTTGTTAAGAGATTCAACCTTGGGCAGATTAAAAAAGAAAAATTATAAAATGTAAACATAAAATTTTCATTAATAAATTGTGTTGGTTACAACAGAATTAACAGAAGCGTCTGTTAATTCACTTTTTAAAAAGTGAACACACACACACACACACACACACACACACACAGACGCTTATTTGGTACACAAATGCCCCTATCTATTATAACTTCTTTAGAAATTGCAATAAAATGCTCTTGATGCTTTTTGTTCTCTATTGTTTTCTAATATTAGACACCAATATTTACTATCTTCTTTAATTTTGTGTGTTTGTGTGTGTATGTCTGTGTGCATTATGGTATGTGTATGGTTGAGTAACGTATCTGGCAACACTTTTAACTTTGCTTTGATGCTTTTTACATTTCTGTTGCAAAAATTACACAATTGAGAACATATATATATATTTTTTTTTTAAGAATTATTTATTTGGCAGAGAGAATTCACAAGTAGCAGAGAGGCAGGCAGAGAGAGAAGGAGAAGCAGGTTCCCTGTTGAGCAGAGAGCCTGATGTGGGGCTCGATCCCAGGACCCTGAGAGCATGACCTGAGCCAAAGGCAGAGGTTTAACCAATTGAGCCACCCAAGTGCCCCGAGAATATATTTTGAATGATTTTTAATCCAATTAGCTACTTATATTTACTGTCATTAGAGATGTAATTAATCTTATCTGAGTCATTCTTTTTTCTGTTCTTAACACATATTTTTAATTTCCTATTTCCCCAGTGATTATAATGTAAATGTCATCAAATTTTGATTCTCCTAGCATTCTAGAAATTATACATGCCATTTGTCTTCAACTAATAAGATTCTATAATACATAACAATTTTGTATATAGATTAAAAATATATATGAACTTATTTTTCCCCCGATTTTATTTATTTATTTATTTATTTATTTATTTATTTAGCGTGTGAGTTGGGGGGCAGGGGCAGTGAGAGAATGAGAGAATCTCAAGCAGACTCCACAGTGAGCACAAAATACAGCATGGGACTTGATCTCATGACCCTAATACCATGACCTAAGCAAAAACCAAGTCAGTTGCTCAACCAACTGAGTCACCCTGGCACCCCTGAACTTATTTTTTCTTAATCATCAATAAGAAGAAAACAGCATAATTTAATCCCCTTTCTTCTTATAAAACAGAAAACTTAGCATACTTTTCAGTTTTAGCTGAAAGGCTATGATTTTTCATCTAGTTTATTAATATCAAATAATTTTTGAAATTATATTTAAAATTATGTTTGCAATAATTATTAAGTCTAAAGTCAATATTTACCAATTTTTAAAACTTACTCATAGTTTTCTATTCTTGAATTCTTATTTTGATTAAAATTTTGTCAACTGATCCACCTTTTCCATTAGAAGGGTACAAAGATTTCTGAGCACATACTTACATGCAAGTATGTTTTAGCTGGCCTCACAAAATGGAAAACTGAACATTCAAAACTATGTAACTATATAGAGCTCCCTTGTCTTAAAGGTGAAGTCTATGTATAAGCTAAGTTGTTCTTTCTTTTTTCCTCCCTCTTCCCATGTCACCTCCTCCTCCCTCTTCTTTTTGAAGGTAAATGCTTTATTTTTTAAATTTAATAAGCTTACATATTTTTTAATTTTTTCTGGTTGGGTTTGTATGTGTCAAGTCATATGCGGGTTTGATATGCATATTCAGAGCTTTACTCAGCCCACTTTGATTTACTTTTACAATCTTTAATGTTACCTTTCTATTCTTTCATTTTATTTTTAGAATTTCAGTATGATGTTAGATGTGGTTCTCTGTTGCAATTGCAGTAACACCTCCCAATCATTTCTACCATTAGCTCCTTTTCCTTTGTATTCAAATTTCATTTTCTGCTGTGCCAATTCTGCTTTTATTTATTTATTTTTAAACATTTAATTAATTTGTTTACTTGACAGAGAGAGAAAAAAGGAGAGAGCATGAGCTGGTGGGAGAGGCAGAGGGAAAGGGAGACACAGATGCAGGGCACTATCCCAGGACCCTGAGATCATGACCTGAGCTGAAGGCAGATGCTTAACTGACTGAGCCACCCAGGCACCCCCCCAAATTCTGCTTTTAATGACTATTTTTAAATGTGTGACTAAATTTTTAGTTTCTTTACATTTCAACAGCTCATTAAGCTCCGTTTTTATTAACATCTCCCTTTTATCCAATTTCTTCTATATTTTTATCCTGTATTTTATTGCTATATTATCTTGTACTTTATTTTTATATCATATTTAATCAAACACATGGTTCCTTAATTTTATAAAAAACATATAGTTTGGGGTACCTGGGTGGCTCAGTCAGTTAAACTTCTGACATTGGCTCAGGTCATGATCTCAGGGTTCTGAGATGAGCCCCGAATTGGGATCCCTGCTCAGTGGAAAGTCGGCTTATCCCCCTCTCTCCCTTTCTGCTCCTTCCCCTGCTTGTGCTCTCTCTCTCACATAAATTAAAAAAAAAAAACTTTAAAATATATATATAGCTTAAGTTTTTATACAATTTATTTAGGTATAATCACATATATTTTTCAAAAGTAATTTTTCCTTTGTGTCTTGATTGTTAAAGTCATCTTACTTCTTACAAAATATTTTCACATCTCCTGTGTTGATTTTTTTTTCTCAATTACTCATCTTTCAGGAATGAAGGTTTTCTCCACTAATGACTCATGATGTCTGTAGCTTCTCCTTGTTCATTTCATCTTTACCTGGTTGCTGTTAGAACATGTTTCTTAGTTTTTCAGCTAGAGGAACAGTAAATGTGAGCAGACTTAGTTTAATTACTGAAGACTAACAGTCAGTTTATTTAGATTCTGAACTTCATCTCTCTTGATTTTGTTATCTGGTTGACCACTGAGAAGGTAAACATATTTCTAGGTAATTCTAATCGATATATAGTCCTTTTGCCAAAAATAGTCTACTTTTGCAGTTTCTCGTGACACTTTCTCAACTCCCATTCTCAGATGTAGTAAACCAAATGCTTAGCCACTGTAGACTCCGGATATTTGCAATAATGTAAAATTTAATCTTAGAAAGCATGTAAAAAGAGAGTTGATGCAGCAGCTCTGGCTACAGATATCTTTTTTTGGGTTAGGAGGAAAGCTGATCAGACTCTAGATCCAAATTAAGCAGTAGCAGGGAAATGAGTCATCTCCTTACCATTTTTCGGGCTAGCAGATTTATTCTCCTTCAGATAACAAAACAAGTGTTAGCCATTTTTTCCCCTTCCCTTTCAGTTTGATCTACTTTGACTCATGTATAGTGAAAACTGGGGTGATCAAATGAATGGTTGTCAGTTTTTATGGCTGGTAATGTCTAGGTCATACTACAAATACATATTGTTTGGTTTTAAAAATTTTTTTTTAAGATATTATTTATCCATTTGAGAGAGAGTGAGAGAAAGCATGAGAGGGGAGAATGTCAGAGGGAGGAGCAGAATCCCTGTGGAGCTGGAGCCCTATGAGGGACTTGAGCTCGGGACTCCGGGATCATGACCTGAGATGAAGGCAGTTGCTTAACCAACTGAGCCACCCAGGCGCCCAGGTTTTTATTATTTTTTTTAAATATAGGATTAATTTTTTAAATCACATACTACCAACCAGATGCCATTCTAAAGAAAATAATTGAACTGATCTTGAAAACCCCGATTTTTTTAAATTACTATTTTCTAAGATTAGGAAACTGAACTCATTACTAAACTCATGGTCTATGAAGCAATTTTTATTTTGGTAATTTATAAGCTTTCCAGGATGTTTTAAAATTTTCTGATTCTGCCTTACTGTTTATTTTTTTTCATCTAACCTTTACATACTGTCAAATAACATTCAACCAAGTAAATTTTAAAGATCTAATTGGCTTTATTAAACAATTCATTAATCAGTCAGCATCCTATCTAGTAAATAGAGGGCACTCTGAGGAGTTGTACGCAATGGAAGGTTTTTATAAAAGGAGGATGGGGCAAGAAAAACCAAAGAAAAGGATTGTTTCAAGCAAGGCTGCTTGCCTCATGGGAAAGGCTAGGGATCTTATGCAGATTACCTAATCTTCCTTTTGGGGTTGGGGGAAATGGAGAGGGCTCTAAGCAGACTCATTGGTGGTGACTGAAAAAACCCTGACTGACAGTTAAGACTGAATTTCTGGTGGAGATTGAAACTGTAATTATATTAAGTATTAAGTAAGCCCTGCTTTGGAAACTAGATCTAAGTGACATCATTTTGGGCCTATGGTTTTCTTTTAAATAATACTGTTTCACTCAATTCTTATCCTATGTTGATTTTTTAATGCACTCTTATTGTTGTAGATCCTATGTAGTGAATAGTATTATGTATGCTTTTCAGAGTTATATTTTAAGTAGAACACACATATTTTAAAGGAAGGCCTTGTGGTGTATGGGTTGGTACAGTAAACATGTCCGTAGAAGCTTTAAAATTACCACTGTATTTATATTATTATGTTTTTCTCCTACACTTTTTTTTTTGAGGGAGAGAAAAGCACGTGTGCATGGGGGGAGGGGTGGTATGGAGGGGCAAAGGGAGAGGAAGAGAATCTTAAGATCTTTTTTTTTTTAAGATTTTATTTATTTATTTGACAGACAGAGATCACAAGTAGGCAGAGAGGCAGGCAGAGAGAGACGAGGAAGCAGGCTCCCTGCTGAGGGGCTGGATCCCAGGACCCTGGGATCAGGACCTGAGCCGAAGGCAGAGGCTTTAACCCACTGAGCCACCCAGGCGCCCCGAGAATCTTAAGATCTTAAGCAGACTCCACACCCAGCATGGAGTCCCACCTGTGGTTTGATCTCAGGACCCTGAGATCATGACCTGAGTCGAAATCAAGAGTTGGACACTTAACTGACTGAGCTACCCATGTGCCCCCTACACTTGGCTTTTTAAAAATTTCTAGGATCTCTCTCTAAATCATAGTCAAATCAAACTCATCATAGCAATAACTCAAAGATTCAGCTGAGATCTAGATTTCTTAAGAATTCATATTATGTGCCAAAGAGTATGTTAATATTAATATCATTAAGTAGGTACCTCTTTATACCTGTAATATCTTGAAAATTTATTTATTTATTTATTTATTTATAAAGATTTTTATCTATTTGACAGAGAGAGAGAGAGACAAGCAAGAGGAGTGGCAGGCAGATGGAGAGGGAGAAGCGGGCTCCCTGCTCAGCAGGGAGTGAGACTTGATCCCAGGACCGTGGGATCATGACCTGAGCTGAAGGCAGATGCTTAAATGACTGAGCCACTGAGGTGCCCCTATTTTGAATATCTAATTCACCTGTAAATCTGAATGTATTTGGTGAAAAATGTGGACATGTTTCTGGCTACTAGAACAGTATTGGATACCATGTGGCATGTGTGTCTCTGCTCCCACTTCTGCATCCAGGCAGATGGTGGTAATGGGGCATTATTCCTCCCTCATCTTTACTCAGCCACACAATTCTTCTCAAACTGTGTCCTAGAAAGCTACTACCATGTAATGAGATTTCATTTGTGTGATAAAACTATTTATTGCTTTAGTTTCAGATGCATATTAGAGTTCCCCCAAAAGAAAAATTTGGTATTGGCTTGCTTCTGATACTTATTTCAGATATTTACAGAAAGGGTAACCTTTTGCATGTATGGAAAATTTTGCTAAGCTATGTTAGTATATTTAACAATGAAGCTTAAACTAGATGGAAATAAATATGATCAATATTTATTTATAAAAAATATCAATTTTTAAATTTATTTTGAAATGCCTAGATTCATGTTTTAAAAAAGGCAAAATAGATAAAAATTTATATATTGGAGGATATGGTAGAAAAGCAATTTGCTTTAGTTTCATGAAATTATGTTTAGCCCCTGGAATTGTCTTATTATTGTTTCCCAAGAAAATATTTAAGGGTTAAGTTCCTAGGTCAGATAAAACAAAGTAGTCCAAATGATTTTGGATCAGGATACGATGAAATTAAGCTTAGTTATATAACTATTTGTGGTTTTACTCTAATTCTAGGCAGTTTGAAATGACAGAGAACAATCTGTTGCTGGTACTTTATAATGTAAATGCATAATGTTTCATAAATAAATTCCTTTTAAAGAAGAGTCTCATATTCTAAAAATGTGACTTTGATATGCCTGAAATTAGAATTAACTTGTGCTTTTTATTCTGTGCCCCCTCAATGTAAGAAGAGTGACAGAAACTCCAAGTTGCAAAATACAGAGGGAAGCACTTTTTTCCAGATGAGGGTTAATCTATACAAGATGTGTTGTTGAAGTCTTTCGCTTTCCTTTACTTCCTTTTCCTAAAGGGAAATCTGGCTCTCCCCAGGAACTGCTCCTTTGCAGCCCTCCTGTGGAAGCTACTCATTCTCCCATGCCCACTTACCAAGCAATAGGATGCAAGGCCAGTGTTCATCCAGATTGCTTACAGGTCCTTTATTTCTAAAATTTTATTCTTTTCTTTAAAAAAGATTGATTTATTTATTTTTGAGAGAGAGAGAGAGAGAGAATGTGGGGATGGGTGGGTAGGGTTAGGGGCAGAGGGAGAGAAATTGAGGAATGTGTGGCTCCACACTGAGTGCAGAGCCTGAAGGCCCTTCATGGGGCTCCATCTCCTGACCCTGAGATCATGACCTGAGCCAAAACCAATAGTTGGCGGCTCAACAGACTATGCCACCCAGGTGTCCCTCTAACACTTTATTCTTAAAAAACAACAGTTCATATGTAAACTCTACTCTTCAGAATCCCATGACATCTTGTTCTATTGCCTACATCCCTCCTACTTACTAACATCCACTGACCTTGTTTCTCCATATCTATTAGCGACTTCTTCATAGTAGTTTTAAATTCTGTATCAGAAAGCACAATATGCCTGGCTGCCTTTTTTTTTTTTTTTTTTTGCTAGCAGCCACCAACGCTTGATGCCAAGTTTTTATAATTCATGACTTGTTGTAAACTATTGATAACCCAATTTATCATTCTTTCTTCATTTATTAGTTGCAATATTTCTACAAAGAGAAATTTTACCTTAGTTATGCAGGAATCATTTCATATTAAAAAAGACAAAATGAATGTTTTATGATATACTTTATTAAGCCTGTGTTCTAAAAAGGCAATTAATTAGTTGTATGTGTGTATGTGTGCCATTATGAATGTATGCATTTAAACACATATGGTATGTTTTCATCCATTTCAGTTATTACACTTTTTGGCCAATGAGAGCCTTTTCAAGTTGGTTCTCATTTCCTGTTGGTGCACACTTATATCCTCTGATAGCTTCCTTACTAACTACACTAATCGGATCTCTTAAATTCACCTTATACATTATTTTCTCTACATCAGAAATGAACTGGTCCCCCCAGTAGCCCTGCTTTTAATGAGTAGAATTTCAATATCACAGCCTGGATATTAGTGATGCTCACTGCTATTTAGATGGGCATTTTTTCCTAGGCCTTTCCAAGGAAGAATGCTATAGATAGGTAGATAGAGATGAGAAAAAGAGAGAATCTTTTTTTTTAAACTTCATGAGTTCACTCTGATGCTTCCAGTCCTGATCCTATACTAGAGAGAACTCATTCTCAAGGGCACAGGGGATCCTAGAATATTCATTTGTTTTATCCAGCATTACACACTTTTCATTCTCTTATTTTTTCTTAAGATATACTCAAAGGAATTGAGTGAACTACCACTTCAACTACTTTATCATGTTTAAATAAAAATTTAACAACACTTAGAAATCAAAACATGCTTGAAACCAGGTCTCAGTGACTTGCTAGAAATTATCTCCGATGCATTGCACATTCTTTTTTTTTTCACAAGATTTTATTTATTTATTTGAAATGGAATGGGAGCACAGAGGGAGAGTGGGAGAAGCAGACTTCCCACTGAGCAGAGAGCCCAAGGTGGGTCTCAATCCCAGAACCCTGAGATCATGACCCAAGTTGAAGGCAGATGCTTAACCCACCGTGCCACCCAGGCACCCTTGTATCACACATTCTAAACAAAAACATACCCAATATGTAAATCTTAAATACGTTATTCATGAATTTACTTCTGCTTTTTCTAAGGCAAAATAAGCTTAACAGTATTCTACATAAACTGCCCCCAAACAAAATGGAGCCTGTGTCTATTAAAATGATTCTCATATTGTATAGAAGTATAAATTTGTGTCTACGAACTACTTGAAAGAGCTGTGTTTTATCACTTTTGTATTCTAAGTGTTTTGCACAGTGCCTGAGACACAACAATATACTTAATAAACAGGTACTGAATAAATACATGTACAAAAAGTAAATGCAGCTGATCTTTGAACAGCATGGGTTTGAACTGCATGATTATATACAGATCTCTTCAATAAAGAAAATTTTTTCAAGATTTGTGACAATTTGGAAAAATTTACATTTGAACAGCACAGCCTAGAAACAATGAAAAAATGAGAAAAAGTTAGATATATTATGAATAGATAAAATAAATGTAGAATGTAGATACCAGTATTTTTATTACTACCATAAAATACACACAAATCTATTATAAAAAGTTAAAATTTATCAAAATCTACACACATACTTGCAGAGCATACATGGTTCTATTCAGTTGAGAGGAATGTAAACAAATGTAAATATGCAGTATTAAGTCATAATTACTTAAAATGAACTGTAGTACATACTACATTTCTGTGATCATTTCATAGCAACTTTCTGTTGTTATTGTGGTGATCTCAAGTGTTGCAAATATCCACTTAAAATGCCATGTGATGTTAGTCATTTCCACGTGAGCAATTTCTCTCTCTAGTAAACTGCATATTGCAGCAAAAAGTGATTTCTTGAGGTTCTCGAATATTTTTCACCATGTTTAGTATAATATTGTCAGCCCTGAATAACACCATGGGACCCATACAAAGTGTCACTAGCGATGCTGGAAGTTTGCCCAAAAAGCAGAGAAAAGTCCTGACATTACAAAAAAATGTTGAATTGCTTCATATGTACTGTAGATGGAGGTCTGTAGCTGCAGTTGCCCATCATTTAGAAATAAATGAATCCAGCATAAAAACTACTGTTAATAAAGGATAAGGAAATTCCTGAATCGATGATAGCAGCCACACTAGCAGGCCTAAAAACCTTGCACTTGTGAAATATCTTTTTTATCTCATTGAAAATGCAGCTTTTGTGTGGGTGCAGGTTTGCTAAAAGAAAGCCATACTTACATGCCTAATATAGGCAATATATACAACTGAGCCTATGACTCAAGAAAAAGCAAAGTCATTATATAACAACTTAAGGCAAAAGAAAGGTGGAGGATCTAAAGCTAGAGAATTTAATGTCAGCAAAGGATGGTTTGATAATTTTAGAAAGAAGTTTGTCTTTAAAAAATGTCAAGATAACAAGAGAAGCAGCTTCTGTTGATTAAGAGGGAGCAGTCCCCAGATGGCATTAAGAAAATCACTGAGGAGAAAAGATATCTGCCTGGACTGGCTTTTAATGCAGATGAAAGTGTCCTATTCTGGGGAAAAAATACCACAAAAGATATTTATTAGTAGGGAAGAGAAACAAGCCCCAGGATTTAAGGCAGGAAGGGCTGGCAGGCTAACACACTATTTTGTGCAAATGTAGAACTTCCCTTATCTATTAAGCTTCTAACCCTAAGCTTTGAAGAGAAAAGGCAAAAACGGGCACCTGGGTGGCTCAGTTAGTTAAGCGACTGCCTTCCGCTCAGGTCATGATCCTGGAGTCCTGGGATTGAGTCCCGCATCAGGCTCCCAGCTCCACAGGGAGTCTGCTTCTCTCTCTGACCTTTTCCTCGCTCTCTCACTGTCTCTCTCTCAAATAAATAAATTAAAAAAAAAAAAGAAAAGAAAATACAAACACTAGTTACCTATCTTTTGCTGGTATGACAAGAAGGGCTGGACAAAAAGAACGCTTTTTTTCTGGATTAGTACCATTGATGCTTTGATCCTGAAGTCAGAAAGTACCTAAAGTTCTACTGATACTGAACAATGCTTCTGGCCACCCAGAACCCCATGAACTCAACACGAAGGGCATCAAAGTGGTCTACTTGCCCCCAAACAAAAAGTCTCTATAACCAGAGAATAATAAGGATCTTTAAGGCTCATTACACATAGTACATATGTAAAGGATTGTCAACACTATGGAAGAGAACCTTAATAGATAGAACAGCATGAAAATCTGGAAGGATTACACCATTAAAGTTTCCATCGCATAGAAAAAACCATGAAAACCATGATTCCCAAAGTAGTAAATCCCTGCTAGAGAAAACTGTGTCCAGATGTTGTGCAAGAGTTCAGAGGATTTATGACAGAGCCAATCAAGAAAAACATAGCCTTGTGGATATGGTTAAAAAAAAAAAAAAAAGGTATAGGATGAAGGGTTTTGAGATATCAATTTTGGAGAAATTCAAAAGCTAAGCAGAGGAATTAACAGAAGACATCTTGATGGAGATAAGTGCTTCCAAACCAGTGCCATATGATGAGGAAGAAAATATAGAAGCAAAAAACAAATTAACATTAGATAATCTACCTAATGAAGGGTTCCACTTATTCAAGTCTACTTTTGACTTCTTTTATGACATGGGCCCTTCTATAATACATCTGCTGGAAGTAAAGCAAATGATAAAGAAGGATTGGTACTGTATAGAAACATTTTTAGAGACATGAAAAAGCAAAAAAAGTCAGAAATTTCTGTGTATTTTTATAAAACTACACCAAGTGTGCCTGAATCTCCTGCCTCTGCTTCCACCTCCTCCACAGTTCCCTCTGCCACGCCTGAGATGGCAAAACCAACTCTTCTCCTTCCCTTCCTCCCCTTCCTCCTCAGCTTCTCAATGTGGAGATGATGAGGATGAAGAGTTTTATGATGATCTACTTCCACTTAATGGATAATATGTAATCATGATGCCATACAGTTAACAAACTTATCTGTTGTGTGTGTCTTTGTGTGGAAATCTAATAACTATAGGGCAAGACTGTATGAGACATTTTTGTGTCATTAAGTATTCATTGTGTAGAACATTGTATAAGACTTGTATGAAGTGGTTAGCCTGTCCTTACATAGGCATAGTGTGAGTGATATTTAACATAAAATAATCATGTGTTAGTTTTCTTACTGTTTTATAGCTTTGCTTTCAAAAAATCACGTTACCATACAGTAAGTCTCTCTCGTAATAGGAGAAAGTGGGTATCAGCCTATCATCACAGGTAAATGGTTTTTTAAAAATGTAACAGTGGAGGCACCTGGGTGGCTTAGTCAGTTAAGTGTCTCATTTATTTCAGCTCAGGTCATGATCCCGATCCCATAGGTCATGGGACATTGGGCTCTGGGCTCAGCATGGAGTCTGCCAGAGATTTTCTCCCTCTGCTCCTCCCCCAATTCCCATGCCAACATGCACTCTCCCTCCCTTGCTCTCTCTCAAACAAATGAATGACTTTTTTAAAGAAGTAACAACAAAAAAACAATGTTTCCTATGCTGTATTATGACTATGAATGTAATGTTGTAGGCTATAAAAATTTTATAATGACTCATTCATCAGTGTATAAGCTAGGCTACCATGAAGCAATTCTTTGATTACACTAGGCTATCATAAAGTTATCATATTGCTGCATCTTTGTTATCATGGTACCTGTAATAAATATGAATTTGTTTTTCACATTATCTTTCATTTTTGATGTCTAGTCTTAGACATATATATATATGTCTCTCTATATAACACTTATAGTGTTTTATATTACATAAAACAATATTGATGTAAGTTGTGACAGATAGTTCATTTTTTTTTAAAGATTTTATTTATTTATTTGACAGAGACAGAGAGGTCACAAGTAGGCAGAGAGACAGGTGGAAACAGGCTCCCCACTGAGCAGAGAGCCCGATGCGGGGCTCGATCCCAGGACCCCGAAACCATGACCTGAGCCGAAGGCAGAGGCTTAACCCACTGAGCCACCCAGGTGCCCCAGATAGTTCATTTTTTAAACAAATGACCTCAACTTTTTGTATCAATAAATACAGTACAGTATGTGAATGTACTTTTCTCTTCCTTATGATTTTCTTGATAACGATATGTATTAATCGACCATTGTTCAAGTGTCGGCTGGAGATATATGAATAAAGGAGTTCATTTATTTAAGCCAATATCTCCCCAAAATAAGAATAAATAAGAAATTCAGATTTTTCATTTATAAGAAGCTTAGGCAGTCTAATGAGAAGTGAGGCTTCTATTGGATTAAACGCGTATAAAAAAATGTCAATTGTTAATGTAAAAAGGTACACAGTAGAGACTTTTGGAGATTAATATTTCCCCCAAGCACCTCCTGCCTTCACTTAGGTGAAAATAATGCCAGGGCTCATGATAATAATAATAATAATAATAATAATAATAATAGATTTACCTAATTATCACCCAATTCCAAATTAGACATATATAAATTTTATATGTACATATAATATTTGTGATCTTCTCTATGTTCATACAGAAAACTGAGCTGAGAAAGTTCAAATTTATGTCTAGCCAGAATATAAGTGTCTCTGTGCATCTGCATGATATATGTAATTGGTTCGGCAAATGAAGAAAGATGGGAATTTCAAATGATCCTTCCAGCCCAGAGTTTTCTTAGGAACCAGGTTAGCTCCGTAGTCTATAGACCTTCCCTCCACCTTACTGACTATACAAATGGTTTAACTAGATTAGACTTTGACATGTCTTATGTTGGCACGATCTTTATCTTCTTTGACATTTATACATATATTTTAAAAACTGGTAAGTTTTCAATGCCTAAAATTTGCTATCTGATATAAAAATCATTTTTCTTCAGTCTTGTAACATATTTCTCTCACCCTTTTTTCATGTCTCCCCTGCAGACATAATAATTCAATAATATAGCCAGGACTTTTTGAATCCAGGACAGACACCTTCAGACATTTTCTTTGTTCCTTTGTAAAACAAACATTTTTGTTCCCATGCTGAACACTGGAGCTATTTGGATGATATCTACACCTTTGTAGATTTAGAAAATGGAAGCATCTGGCAAGTACTCCCCTTTCTCTGATAGGCGCCTAAAATTCTGTCTGTACTTCTTCCTGGGGCCAGATGAGTAATTGACCCTCAATTAAAAACTGATCTCTAAAAATTGAACTGAATGGAAGGTTATAAGCAACTGCAGTAAAGTAAGTTGTCATTATTAACAAACATCTTTTAAATATCCCATTTGAATTTAGCTGAACATACCAATAAAGAATAAAGGGCCGTTTTAGTTCTGTCTGCTGTACTTTTAGTCTCTGATTTTCTGATCAATTTAGGAAGCAGCTTCCAGTTTGCATATTGTGTTGATTTTATATTGCTACTGTAACAAATAATTACAAATTTAGTGCCTCAAAACAAAACAATTTGTCATACAATTCTGTTGGTCAGAAATACAACATCGGTCTCATTGTGCTAAAATCAAAGTGTTGGAAAGACTGTGTTCCTTTCCAGAGGCTTTTAGGGGAAAATCTGTTTCGTTGTCCTTTCTATCTTCTAAAGGCTGTTTGAATTCCTTGGCTTATGGTCCCTTTTCTTCCATGTTCAAAGCCAGCAAAAGCAGGTTGAGTCTCTCAAATCACATCACTCTGACCACCTCTACTGCCCCCTCTTCATTTTTAAAGATTGTTGTGATTATGCTGAACCCACTCAGGTAATCTCCTGATTTTGAGGTCAGCTGATTAGAAAACCTAATCCCTCTGCAACTTTTAATTCCTCTTTGCCACATAACCTAACATATGCACAGGTTTCATGTAGTAAGACATGGACATATTTGGGAGGGGAGTATTATTCTGCCTATTACACATTTCTTTCTTTGATTCTGAAGAATCTTACTTAAGTCAGGAATCAATAGCCATGTCTTCTCAATCATGTTGTAATCGCTTTTAATCCGTAGGTACAGTTCTGCCTCAAAGTCAAGGCATATGACTTTCAATTATTTTATTCATTACTTCATAATGCAAAGTGTACACACTTGCCAGCTGGTAATAAATAATGTTTCTATTTGTTTATAGACTAAGAAATAATTTAGCTTCTAGATTGTGATGGTAAGGATGGGATTTAAAATTATTAGAAATTCCTTAAAATTGTCAAATTTAATATTGAAAAAGTGAATCTGAAAGAAGTTTTGTTTTTATTACATTTTCAATATAGATAAGTATTTCTCATTCTCCTTTATCTCATGATAATGAGATTTTTCAGGAAAGCCTCTAACCCATTTCAAGTTTTAGTACTCTGAGAAATGCTTGAAAAAGTATAGTTATTAATAAAAACTTAAAAGTTTTCAACTCTTCTCAGTAGAGATTCTTTGAGTTGAGTTAGTACTGTGTTGCAGTGCCTAAATTCAGGCATCCTTGAGATATGATAATAGTATGCTATGATCACCTATATGTCTTTCTTTAATCTTTGCTTGAAACAAATCTGTAAACACAAACTTGGAGACCTTGGGTAAGTTAATTCACCTTTCTGTGTTTCAGTTTTCTCATTTGGTAAGTGGCAATAATAATATCAAATATTGAGATGAGAAATAAATGTGCTAATACATGTAAGCACATACATGTATATAGAGTAGTAGCACGGAGTTGGTCTCAAAAATATTAAGTATCACTATTATTATTAACAACAACAAATGCTACAGCCTAAAGGAATCTTTAACTTCAGGATCAGACTAGTGATACTTTTAAAGATCTCCTTTAATGGCTCTACAAAATTAAAAAATAACTTTAAAAAGCCCAATCAGTTCTTTGAAGCCACAAAATATTATGTCACTTCATCTTTTTTATGTATAAGAAAAAAAAATCACATTTTTTCGTTTTTTATAATTTTATTCTTTTTCATCATAAGGATACTCTTTAATCCCTATCCTCTATTTCTCCCAACTCCCCACTGGAGTCCCCTTCAGTAACTTTCAGTTTGTTCTCTGTAGTTAAGAATCTGTTCTTGGTTTATCTCTCTCTCTATATATATATTTTGTTTTCCTCTGGTCATTTGTTTTGTTTCTTCCATATAAGAGTGAAATCATGTGGTATTTGTCTTTCTCTGACTGACTTATTTTGCTTAGCATTACGTTCCCAAGGTTCATCCATATTGTTACAAATAGTATTCCTACGTGTGTGTGTGTATGTGTGTGTGTATACAGATAGATGATAGATAGATAGATGATAGATAGATAGATAGATAGATAGATAGATAGATAGATAGATATCACCTTGTCTTTATCTATTCCCCTATTGACTGATACTTGGGCTGCTTCCATATCTTGACAATTGTAAATAATGTAATGATGCAATCAACATAGGAGTGTACTTATCCCTTTGAATTAGTGTTATTTGTATTTTGGGGGTAAATACCCAGTAGTTCATTTACTGGACCCTAGGGTGGTTCTATTTTTAACCTTTTGAGGACTCTCCATACTGTTTTCCACAGTGGCTGCACCAGTTTGCATTGCCACCAACACTGCAAGAGGGTTTTTTTCTTCATGTCTTTGCCAATATGTGTTTCTTGTGGTTTTGGTTTTAGCCATTCTGACAGGTGCAAGGTGATAACCTCATTGTAGTTTTGAATTGCATATCCCTGGTGATGAGTGATCTTGAGCCTCTTTTCATGTGTCTGTTATCAATTTGTATGTCTTCTTTGGAGAAATGTCTCTTTGTGTCTTCTGTCCATTTTTTTTATTGAATTATTTGTTTTTTGACTGTTGAGCTGTCATGGTTCTTTATATATTTTGGTACTAACTCTTTATCAGATAGGTCATTTGCAAAGATCTTCTCCTGTTCATCAGGTTACCTTTTAGTTTTATTGACTGTTCCCTTCATTGTGCAGAAACTTTTTGTCATTGTCCTAATAATTTATTTTTGCTTTTGTTCCCCTTGCCTCAGGAGACATATCTAGAAAAATGTTGCTATAGCCGATGTCAGAGAGATTATTGTCTGTGCTCTCTTCAAGAATTTTTATGGTTTTAGGTCTCACATTTAGGTCTTTAATCCACCTTGAGTTTATTTTTGTGTATGGTAAAAGAAAGTGGTCTAATTTTATTATTTTTGCATGTGGCTGTCTGGTTTTCCCAACACCATTTGTTGAAGATACTGTCTTTTTCCCATTGAATAGTCATTCCTCCTTTGTCAAAGATTAATTGACCATATAATTGTGAGTTCATTTCTAGGTTTGCTGTTCTATTCCACTGGTCTATGTGTCCATTTTTATGTCAGTACTGTACTCTTTTAATTACTACTGCTTTGTAACATAACTTAAAATCTAGAATTGTGATACCTCCAGCTTTGTTTTTCTTTTCAAGATTGTTTTGGCTATTCAAGGTCTTTTGTGGTTCCATACAAATTTTAGGATGGTTTCTTCTAGTTCCTTGAAGAATGGTGTTGATATTTTGATAGGAATTAAATTAAATGTGTAAACTGCTTTGGGTAGTATAGACCTTTTTAAAAAAATAATTTATTTATTTGAGAGAGACAAAGATAGTGAGAGAGAGCATGAGTAGGAAGGAAAGGGAGAAACAAGCTCCCCACTGAGCAGGGAGCCCGACGCAAGGCTCAATCCAGGACCCCATATCATGACCTGAGCCAAAGGCAGCTGCCTAACTGGCTAAGCCACCCAGGTGCCCCAGTAGAGACCTTTTAGCAGTATTTGTTTTTCCAATCCATGAGCATTTAATGTCTTTCCATTTCTTTGTGTCATCTGGAATTTCTTTCATCAGTGTCTTACAGTTTTCAGAGCACAGGCCTTTCACCTTTTTAGTTAAGTTTATTCCTAGATATTTTATTGGTTTTGTTGCAATTTTAAGTGGGACTATTTTCTTTATTCACTTTCTGCTGCTTCATTATTAGTGTATAGGAATGCAACAGATTTCTGTACATTGATTTTTGTATCCTGTGACTTTACTGAATTCATGTATCAGTTCCAGTAGTTTTTCTGGTGGAGTCTTTAGGGTTTTCTATATATAGTATCATGTAATCTGCAAATTACGTGATACCTCCAGCTTTGATTTTACCTTTTTTTGTTTTACCTTTTCCTTACCAATTTAGACGCCTTTTTTTTTCCTCTATGTTATAGTCTAATTGCTGTACCTAGAACTTCCAGTGCTATGGCAAATAAAAATGTTGAGAGTGGACATCCTTAAATTGTTCCCCACCTTAGGGGGAAAGCTCTCAGTTTTTCTCTATTGAGTATGCTGTTGGCTGTGGGTTTTTCATAGAAGGCCTTTATCTTGTTGAGGTCTATTCCTTCCAGACCTACTTTGCAGAGGGTTGTTTTTTTTTTTTCAAAGATTTTATTTATTTATTTGACAGACAGAGATCACAAGTAGGCAGAGAGGCAGGCAGAGAGAGAGGAGGAAGCAGGCTGTCCGCAGAGCCAAGAGCCTGATGCGGGGCTCAATCCCACGACCCTGGGATCATGACCCGAGCCGAAGGCAGAGGCGTTAACCCACTGAGCCACCCAGGCGCCCCTACTTGTCAATTTATTAAAATCACCTTAATGTAGCCAAATTTCCACTATATAAGGTAAGACAGAGCAGGCTGGGCTAAGAAAGACTGAACAGGATATTAATTCTGGTTGTCAGAATTAAAGTCACACCTACTGACAAATCCTGAGTTTCATGACAGAGTCCGATGAGGAGTTCTCGTTTTTGTTATAATATTTATTTATTACTATTATTTGTTTTTTACTTTTATTGTTTTATTATTTATTATTTTTATTATCATGTTTAGTATTTATTAATTTTAGAGAGAGAGTGAGAGCATGGCGGGGAGACCCAGAGGGAGAGGGAGAGAGAATCTCAAGCAGGCTTCACGCCCAGGGTGGAGGCCAACTTAAGGCTCAATCCCACAATCCCAAGATCATGACCTGAGCCAAAACCAAGAATTAGATGCTTAACTGACTGTGCCATCCAAGTGCCCTGAGTTTCATTTGTTTTAATGAACCACACATTCATTATTAACATGAAGATTAAAAAATGGCAATTCCTGAAAAAGAGTGTGGCTAGATAATGTGACCTATGAATTAGAATAGTTTGGAATAACATTTTATAGATTGATTTTTGGGTTAACACTTTATTGTACACACTTCTTAGTTACAGCTCTTAAAAGTCTTTCCCAAATCTATTAGTGTAATTCTTGACTGCATTGAACTGAAATTTTTGCCTCATCTATCACTTCAATTTCTTGAGTAAAGTAGTGTAATAAATCTAATTCATTTATTTCATTAGATTATTGACTTTTATAAATCTTAGTGCCAACAGAATAATAATCAACTGCCATTGCAAAATATTGATAATTATATTAGATAGTGAACCACTATCATAATTATCTCCCTTTTTTAGTTTTTAACACACAAACATATATTTGTTAAGGGAATTAATAAATTCATAACAATGATGCAAATACTTTTCAATTTCATTTTCTTATAATTCAATTATAATTTTTTAAGTTATTAAATCATCAGTTCAACAAATACAAATGTACAATTACTATAAGTAAAGCAAAATACTAGGTACTGTGCTGTAAGTGAGAAAGATTAACATGGTCTAATGATATAATGGAAAAGCGAAATCTTACATATGTAGCATCTATAGATGTTATCCTGGGGCAGTAGGAAAACCACTGAAAAGCTATATCCAGAGGAGATACTTGCTTAGTCTCTAAATACATCACTATAATATAAGAAAAAAAAATGGATTACAGAACACAGGAATGGATGCAGAAAATACAGAAGCAGTTTCAGAGACATCACCACATTCCACATAAGGATGCTTTAGTCTAGCATCGTGACAGCAGTAGACAGAAGATTTTCTATAGGAACTGATAGTTTATTTGATATAGGAGAATAAAGATGAGGTAAGATTCAAAGATGAAACTCTGGCTTCTGGTCTGAGCAATTGAGTGGATATCGTTTTCTGTCACAGAAAAATGGAATAAGAGCAGATTCTTGGGTGAACTATGATACAAGTCCAAAACTTGTGGAGACAAGTGGACACTGAGAAGGTAATAATAAGAACAGTCTAGGTTAGAGTCATTAACATATAAATTAAGCCACAAGAAGTAAGAAATAACTTACAAGGACAGAATAATTGAGAAGAAAAGAAGCTCTGACAAGGGTCAGGTGGAAAATGAGTAATAGGCAAAGGAGTTTTTGATAAAGAATAAACAAAGAAGGACTTAGAGAGTACAGTATCACAGAGAGTCAAAGTAAGAAAGCAAAAAACTTAAAATGAGAAGTATGGTGAATGGAATCAAGTATTGTAGAGAGATAAAGTAAAGTAGAAACTGATGAATATTGGGGCGCCTGGATGGCTCAATAGGTTAAGTGTCTGGTTTCCGCTCAGGTCATGATCCCAGGGTCCTGTGATGGAGCCCCAGAAAGGGTTCCCTGCTCAGTGAGGAGCTTGCTTCTCTCTCTCCCTCTGCTTGCATCTCCCTTCTCTTTCTCTCTTCTCTCTCCTGTGTCAAATAAATGAATAAAATCTTTAAATTTAAAAAAAAAGAAATTGATGAGTGTCAACTGAATTTACCGACATGAAGCTCATTGGTGAACCTACTGACAGTCATTTTGGAAAAAGTAATGAAAGAAGTTTACAATTATTTAAAGAGTTTTGGGAAGAGGACGAAAGGGTCTAGCCAACCTACAAGATAATTGGTTATGGAAAGGAGAAAAAAGTTAAGACTATATCTAGGAATGAGTAACTGCTGATCAAGAAAAGACTTTAGCTAATAGAAGACTTTAACCTGCTAGCATACTTACAGATGATTGAATACAGAGGGAGATGACAAGTGGAGAAAAGTGGATCTTCAGTAGGAAAAGGAGTTTCAAAGGGGAATATTGAGTTCTGAATGATTCATGAAATTCCTGTCATAATTCAGGTAGACTTATTTTTCTCTTATAGGAGTTTCACAAATATAAAGTCAATACCCCCCTAAGAAACTTTAATGTTGTGAGCCCTGATGGAGTTTTAGATTATCCTTGAATCTTTTCATTTGCTAAGGAGAAGCTTCAAAACAATTGTTTATATGTATTCATCATATTTGTTTTTTGCAAGTTCTTTTATTTCTAATTAATCGAATAATTTTTTTGTTTCTTTTCATGTTTTCTCTAGGAAAATTCCTCTCCTCTTTTATAATATCATCAGGTAGACATCTGAGCAGAATCAACACTCTCAATTACATAAAATAAACAATGGCATATTATTGGAAAACGGATCTAAATACCAGTGAATCACATCAAGAGCAGCATAAGCACCAAGAATTTCACTCTGTAAATCAGTTCCATTTCCCTAGCCAAGTCGGTCTGGGTTTTGATCAGCTAGTAGATGAGATCAGTAATAAAATTCCACTCTGTCAGACTGAAATGGAAGAAAACACTGTTTTTGTACCCAGTGCACCAAGCGGGAACTCAAGAAAGCATTCATTAGATGAAACACACCAAATACCATTGAATGAATTCACTTCTCAAAGCTCAGAACTCTCTTGTCACCAGGTTAGGAAAATACCAGTAATTGGTTTTAGGAGCTCTGTGCTACCAAAACCTGAAAACATGAACAAAGGAACCTCTTGGGGAAACCCCATAGGAAAATATCATGGTGCTGATGATTACGGAGTCAATATTTTAGCTTCATCTTCTACTAGTCTGGATAAAATTAATTCACAGAGAGAATTAGAAAATGAAAGTCACAACTACCACATAGGATTTGAAAGTAGCATCCCTTCTATGTATCCATCCTTCTCAACTGACTTCATGCCAAAAGAAGAGAATAAAAGATGTAGAAATATGGACATTGTGGAACGTTCTCTGATGCCTTTTGAAGGGTTTTCTTTACCCAGGACCTGGGAAAATACATGGCCAAAGAATAGAAAGGTAGGTATCATATATGTTGACCTTAAAAAAAAAAAAAAAAGAATCTGAAAGAATCATTCAGTAATGCACTGGATTAATTTGGTGATGACGGTCACTCATCTGGAACAGGAAAATGTATTAACTTTATTTGTGGAAAAAATAATTTATTATTCACAAATTCTACATTCCTAAATTAATGATTTTTTTCTGAAGAAAGAACAATAAAAATTTTATATCATTTTTAAAGTTCCAATTCAGTCACAACTAAATAAAATGTTATAGCTCTTACATTTTATTGGATAAAAATATCATAATTGGAGGTTTTGATGAAAGTACTTTTGATTCTTCTTGTGTTATTATGCACACACAGAAACATACATACATCTCATTAGATTTATATTTTGAAGCATACTGTCATAAATTAAAACTTTATGTCATTATGGTAGGAAAAATGTCCTTTTGCCCAGAGTCTCCTAAATTATACTGTTGGCAGACATCTTCTATTGGGATTATTCCAAGAGTAGGAAATTATGCAATCATTGTGCAATTCATCCTTATGGTTTCATCAGTAGTTCTTCAATCAATTAAGTTACCATAGCGTTTTTGTATAATATTTGAGTATTTCTCTGCTTACACTGAGTCTAGACAGAAGTGAAACTGGAAGTTAACCATGGAAAAAAAAAGAAACATTATTGCAGCTACAATTTCCAGGGTGAAGCAAAAGGATTCCTCATTTATTCAATAACTATCATATTCTTAAAATATACATGATATACTAGGCATAATGAATGCAAAGAAAAGACATGATACTTGATTTCAGAAATAGCATATTGCTCAAATTAACTTGTGAACAAATAATGTCAACAGAGTAAAATAACAGATAGAATGAGTCCATAGAAGAAATACCTAATTCTGTCTGAAGAATATGCAGAGGAGGTAGCGACTCAACTCATGTGAATTAAAAGTGATTTTAGAGACATCTGTTTCTGATTAGGGCAGAATAACAAGTACTAAACTCCTGATTTCAGGCACTGAACACAAGGCAGTATAGGACCTGACCCTTGAGAGAAGGGAAACACCAATGTGTTGCATAATCATCCTAATTTCTGCTTTGGGGCAGGATAGTAGAGCCCCATTTGAACAGTAGTATCACTACTCTTGAGAAGGCAGAGCCTGTGTTCCAGAGCAGAATATATTTCCAGCTATGCAATGGGTGGGAGTCAGAAATTTGCATGACAGTTGCTGTAGATTTTTGGCCAAGCGATTGTGTTCACCACACATAAGTGTAAGTTACACAGTGCCAAGGTTCTAACCTACCAAGAGAAGACAATTGAGCTGAGTACTTCAGGCATTCAATTGAGATTACCCAAAGCTATCCCTTAAGAGTATAAAACAACTCTAGAGTGAATGCTGCACCTACCAAAATAGAAGTACCCTAACAAAAAATAAAATAAAGGCTGAAGAGATCAAAGGATCTAACTGCCTACCAGAGAAAAATTATATACTTTGAAAACAGGACAACACAATTTACAATGTGTCATCTATGTTGAACATATAATAATAATAAGTGCATAGATATGTAACAAAGCAAGAAGTTTTTGCCCCAAATCAAGAAAATAACCCAGTTATTTTACAAAGAGATTCTGACACAGTCCAAATGTTGAAATTAACAGAATGAGACTCTAAGGTGGTTATAAAAGAATGTTGAAGCAGGGGCGCCTGGGTGGCTCAGTGGGTTAAAGTCTCTGCCTTCGGCTCAGGTCATGATCTCAAGGTCCTGGGATAGAGCCCCACATCGGACTCAACAGGGAGCCTGCTTCCTCCTCTCTCTCTGCCTGCCTCTCTGCCAACTTGTGATCTCTGTCTGTCAAATAAATAAATAAATAAAATCTTTAAAAAAAAAAGAATGTTGAAGCAGATGAAGTAAAAGATGGACATAATGAGTAGACCAATGAAGAATCTCAAGAGAAAGAAACTACAAAAAATAAAATAACAAGTATGAAAATCTAGTACTGAAAATATAATACCTGAAATGAAAAATCACCCAGTGATTACAGATCTAAAAAGTTCAGTAATTCCCAAACAGAATAAATACAAAGACAGCCAGATGTAAGACAAATCATATTCAAACATCTGTGAACAAAATGTAAAGAGAAAATCATAAAAGAGAGCAGCAAGGGAAAACAGATTTCACACAGTGGAGCAGCAATCGGAATTAAAGCAAGTTTCTATCAGAAACAACAGAAACCAGTATCTGGATGTAGATACACACACACACACACACACACACACACACACACACACACATCTACATACTTTTGTATTCATTTTGTATCCATTGAGTATACATTTCAAAACTTAAAATGAAATAGATACATAAACAAATGTTGAGAGAAATTAGCTAACATGCACACAGAAATACTAAAGTGTTTTGGATGAAAGCAAAATGATACCAGATGGAATCTAGAAATGAACAAAGTGGGATGCCTGGATGGCTCAGTCAGTCAAGTGTCTGCCTTTGGCTCAGGTCATGATCCCAGAGTCCTGGGATCGAGTCCTGCATTGGTCTCCTTGCTCAGTGGGGAGCCTGCTTCTCTCTCAGCCTGGTCTGCCTGCCATTCCCTCTGCTTGTGTACTCTCTCTCTGACAAATAAAATCTTGAAAAAAAGAATAAGGAAATGAACAAAGAGCATTACAAATGGTAAATATATTAGTAGCTATGAAAACCGACTTTTAAATTAATTTTTGATAGCTGTTTAAACCAAAACAATAGCATTTTATTGAGTTATTTTACATGTATGTCAATAGATGAAAAATATATGACAAGAACAGCATAAAGAATGGAAGGGGTTAATGTTATTTGCTCTTGTGAATTCTTACATTATAAATGCTGTGGTACAGTATTAACTCTAAGTACACTGTGATATGTTAAGGATGCCTATTGTCATTTCTAAGCTAAGACAGCCACTAGAAAAATAATAGTGAGAAGAAAAACTAAAAATCCAACAGAGGAATTACATGAAATGAGAAAAAACAAACAAACAAACAAAAAACAGAGAAGGAAAAATAGAAGGATAAAAGAGAATAGAAACAAACAGAAACAAAAATTAGTATGGCAGTCTCAAATCCAACAATATCCATAAGTATACTAAATATAAATAGAATAAACATTTCAAGTAAAAAGGGGAAATTGACAAACTAGATAAAAAAGAAAGATTTAACTACTATCTATAAGAGACAAACTCAAGAAAGGCAAAAATAAGTTGAAAGTAAAAGAAATAAAAAGATATAATATTCAGTCATCAAACAAAAAGCTGATTATTAACTGCAGAAGTACAGTTCAAGGCAGAGTATTATTAGTATCAGTATTATTATCATTTTATAATGATGACATGGTCAATCAGGAAGATACAATAAATTTAAACATGTTATGTACCTAATAATAGCTTCAGTACACACAAAACAAAAATTACTTTTTTTAAAGTTAATCATACACCTGCTTCTGACTGAGCCATTTATGGATTTATTCATAAATAAAACACAGGTCCATACAAATATTCGTATGTGAAAATTAATAGCTTTCTTTATAAAAAATACGAACTACCCAAATACCCATCCACAGGAAGATGGATAAACACAGATAAATTTAAAAACATGTATCATTTAAGTGAAAGAAACCAGAAAGAAAGGGCACATATACTTCATCTATGATGTTAGCCTTCTGAATAACCGTAGTTACCAAATGGATGTACAGTTTGAGAGGACATTTGAGGGCACTTTCTAATGTGATGGAGATGTTCTGTATTTTTATTGTGATATTGATAGTATGGTTGTCTACATTCTTCAAACTTAAATTACATATTAAGATTTATACATTTTCTATATGCATTACTTCACTTAAAAAATCCAAAAAGATAAAAATAAAAAACAGAATGAATTGAAGGGATGCAGGATGAGATGCCCCAAATTGTGCCTCTTTGGCATAAAGATTATTTCAAGTTAAAAGTAATAAATACCCGGCAGATACTGGAAAAATTCTCCACTTCCTCGGTAACTGCTTGAATTTAGGTAGGAAAGGAGACCCTAACAGGAAGGGAGCTAATAACAGACTCTCCTTTACCTAAGGAATTTACCCACATAATAGGGAAACCTTTCTTTTCAAACTTCTTTCCCCTTCTTGCTAATGGCTTTCCTCCCATTTGTGTCCTCTGGCCCTTTCCCCTCTCCCTACCTCTAATAAACTTACAGTTGCCTCATTGTTTTTGTAATCTCCTGTCTCTGTGGAGTCCCTATACACAGGCCTGTGAAATTTTACTTTCTTCTATTAGTCTGTCTCCTGCCAATCTGATTCTAAGTCCAGCTAGAAGGACCATAGGGCAGAGGAAGGCCTTCCTTCCTGACAGAATCTTTAAAACAAAATTAAAATTGTAGACTGTATTAATGTTTTCTCCACACCAAACTATATTAATTTAACAGTTTTTGTTTTAAGCTGACAGGTTATTCTCTTCAGCTAGTCGAAGTACCTCAAGGTAGTAATAAGACTCTGGCCTCCTTCTGCGACAAAGTGAAAAAGTGAGTGTTGCTATTTCATTAAGCTTTGAAATTTCTGTACCTGCATAAATTTGTCTATTTTAATTTAACATCACTGAACTGATTAATTTTGAATATAAAGTGTTAAATGTTGTTTGTTTTTTTAAAGAATTTTTAACATAATGAAAAATATAAATTTGTAGCAAATTAGTTCATTAACTTCTGGCATTGTTTTTGTTGTTTTTAGTCAAATAACTTTATTCTCTTGAAAACTCAGTTAAAGCTAAATGTTTCATAATTTCAGACCCTTGCTATTTGTTGATTATTTAGTTTGCAGTGAATTAATTTCTCATTTAATGACATAACTGATTGACTTCTCTGGTTATGTCACAAAATAGCATAGATTTATCCTTCTTACCTGAGATATACTATTTAAAATGGTGAGAGTGCCCTCCTCTTAATAATTTAATCTTACCTTGAATGAACTGTGAAAATAAATGATGAAGTGCATGGGTGTTTGTCCATTGAAAAACAAATCTGTTCACTAGAGGATATTATAAAAACATCACTGATCCTCTTTTTGCTCATTTAAAATGAACTTGTGACTATAGATGCCTTTTTTTAAGACCAATTTCTCATTTGCAATTAAAATTTATATAATGCCATCTCTTCTATTGCTAACGTTCCTAAATGTTTTGAAAAATTAATGTATTTACATTTTGTTCTCTTGATTTCTATTTATAGCTGTTTAAAAAATAATAAATACACATATAAATGAACTATAACTTATTTATCAGCTACAGCAGCTTACTACTAAGTGATCATTTGGGATTAAGACTGAAATAATTTATTTAATCATTAATTTTTTTTAAAGATTTTATTTATTTATTTGACAGACAGAGATCATAAGTAGGCAGAGAGGCAGGCAGAGATAGAGGAGAAAGCAGGCTCCCTGCTGAGCAGAGAGCCCCATGTGGGGCTCGATCCCAGGACCCTGGGAGCATGACCTGAGCTGAAGGCAGAGGCTTAACCCACTGAGCCACCCAGGTGCCCCTATTTAATCATTAATTTAAAAGGCTATTTGAAAGCCTAATAAATGGTCCATGTATGAGAGATATTCAAATGTGTAACAAACAGAAAAGCAAGGTCTCTGCCTTAAAAAACTTGTAACCCTGGGACGCCTGGGTGGCTCAGTTGGTTAAGCCGCTGCCTTCGGCTCAGATCATGATCCCAGCATCCTGGGATCGAGTCCCACATGGGGCTCCTTGCACGGCAGGGAGCCTGCTTCTCCCTCTGCCTCTGCCTGCCACTCTGTCTGCCTGTGTTTGCTCTCTCTCTCTCTAACAAATAAATAAATAAAATCTTTAAAAATAAATAAATAAAATAAAAATAAAAAAATAAAAAACTTGTAACCCTATTGGAAAAATTGAAAGGCACACGTTAAAAAACAAAAAATGAAAAACAAAACCAAGGAACTCAAAGCCATGAAAATAATTAATTTTTAATTAATGTCTCACTCTTGTTCACAGAAAAAAACTAAAATGACTCTGGACTCCTAAATTAGGATCTTTAAAGTTATCAATATTGATTCTTTAAAGAATAAACTATTCACTGTTACAAACTGACAAGCATTGCCAGGAATTTGACACTTTAAATCTAAGATGTGATCATTTCTACTCTCTAAGCATGAGAAATAGCTCTCTTAATATCACAAGATATCACTCAGTATAAATCCATTGACAAAACACTTATTACTTGTTTTTCCCATTAATTTTTTTAACACAATGTAATATTATTAGATGAAATCTTCTTGTGGATGCAGTAGTGATAGAAAATATGTTATATAATGGTTTGTCAGTAGCTCATAGTGCATTTTCTGAATTCTTAAATGTAATTTTTCTCAATGGCTCCTTTCAAAGTAACCATGAAAATTAAAACAGACAACCAAATAATAATATACTTTATAGAATAGTGAAAGGAAAATATAGGTTAATATTCACACACACTTATCTTGGTTTTCAATAGTCTTCTTTGATGTATACACACATATAAAATAATTAAATTTATAGATGCAATAAATATTTTGTAAATACTCTATTCATTCAACAGCAACTATTTTTGGAGGATCTATGTACTAGGTAATGTCCAAGGTTCTTTATTCAAAAGATCAAACTGAGTTTGAAAGCCAAATTTCCTAAAAGGGCCACAACAGAATGGATTTATGTATCCGGTTTCATCTGTTTTTTTTTTGTCTAATATTTAAATAACCATACCTAGAAGGGTTATTGATATTCCTGTTATACACCCTTTAAAGAAGCTGTCTAATTTGCTGGATTTGGTTTCTTGTTGTGACATATTTTTAAGCCACATATTTCAAGGAATGTGTCATATTTTTGTAAAAAAATACAATAAAATGGCATAGCATATTAAAAGTTTTGAACACGGTAGACACTCAACAAAGTTTTAGGAGAGAATAGGTCATTAATGTGCATTTTTAATTTAATTTCCTAAAACAGTAGAATACTTAAATATCACATATGCATAGAGTAGTATCCTATCACATGGTGAATGCTTAATCATAAAGCCCCTCAACCAGAACTGGAGTCTAGACCTTTACCTTAGGTGTAACAAAGGAGGGTGGCCCATATCTTTATCCTAAACAATGGGTTCTCAACCTGGAGTTTCAGAGTAGCAGCAGTAATGGCTGATGTGAAGATTCCTCCATAGATCTATTGAATCAACAAGGATGAGGATGGGACTCAGAAAATAAGGATCCTGATGCATGCCATGCGTTTTTTCATTTGTCAGGCCCCTCAAGGAGAGGATGTTTCTGTGCAATTTAAAGGTATAGAGATTAAGCCACTTTAGTGAGCATGGCACTACTTTAATGCTGCACAAATAGAATGAATGCCAAGGATGTAATTCATATTGATACATTAAATGGAATGCATAGTATACCTTCTATACACAGAACGTATAACTTTCTCTGTGGGAATAGCACTACAAAATTTAGATATCTGCATAATTAATAACAATAACAACCCCCCC